>CAMRHE010000005.1:887500-1242500 GCA_947044405.1 Leptodactylus fallax | reverse complement strand
AATCCTTTGGTTGGTATTTCTTGCCTTTTGATAAAAGTCTGTATATCATTTGTCACAGAGGAAGATGAAAAGTCCATTTCCCAGTTAGAAGCCTCTAATAAAAGTTTGTCTGGAGAGTTGAAGGATACAAAATGTGATCTCAGCCGGTTACGTGAGAGCTTGAAAGCTCTGGAAGAGACGAACTGTCAGTACGAGGACCAACTAAACAAGACTATGAGGGAACTGTCTGCAAGTATAGAGGGGATCCAGTGTGTTCTCAGCAAGGTATGGAAAGTGGTCTGCTATATAGCTTGCATGTTATTTTGAAACGTATCGAAAGGTAACCAGTCACTATGACTGATCCCATAAAAATGAAGGCGTTCTTACTGGAAATGGAAGGACTATCTTAAGAACACTTATTCCCTATCCACAGGTCCCCCAGCAATGAGGAGAACAGGGAACTGAAAGTCCCTCATGCCTTCTTCTTGTGAATGGAATGACAGTGCATGTGCAGGACTGGTGCTCCGTTCACTTCTGTGGGGCTCCCGGGACTGATCTCCAGCAGCCCTATAGTAGTGAATGGCGACAGTCACAAAAGTGATCCATTCACAAGGAAGAGACATGAGGGACTTTCAGTTCCCCGTTCTCCATCACTGGGGGTCCAACTGCCAGATTGGAGATAAGTGTCCTTAATGACACAACCCCTTTAATTCTGATTTTGTTTTTTCACTACAGTATAACGTTACTTCCAGTGAAAAGCATAAGGGCCACATATACAGCTGACATGCTGCTGCTTTTCCTTCTACCATTCAAGTTTTCTGAGTTACAAAACCAGGGGGATTAGTGAAGTGGCCCCCCCTATAGCAATATTAGGTCATTATCTGTCTGCTCCCCGATCCCACTCTATCTCCCTGCTCTGGGTGCACTGTTGTGACATCATGTACACCTGGAGCAGGAAAAAGCTGGAGGCACCAGAGAGTAGACAGGTAAGTATTGGTACTGTGGTATGTGGCCTGTGGGCTACGAGCTAGTAGTAGTAGCAGCAGTAGTAGCAGCAGTAGTAGTAGTAGAACCAGGTTGGCAGCATCACTTCTCCCTGGAACCAGGCTGCATTCACTTGCCGCTCCTGCTCACGGCCTCCTCTTCAGCCTTTAATGTGCTCTGTGTGTCGCACATCAGGTCGCAATGGCTTAATGTGTGTCGCATGGGTGCCCCCTGGTGGCTGATGAGAGAAGAGCACATCACGAGCAGGAGTGGGAATAGGGAAGTTAATAGGGGCTGTAGGTAGGGCCCCCTAAAGGCAACAGTGCTGGCGGGCCGGTGGAAATTTGAACACTGGTTGCATTTGGCCCGTGGTCCAGACTTTGGATGTGTCTCTAACAGGTAGTCTCAGTAGCAAGTCAATACAGTATGTCCACATTGGTGTATATATATGTCCTCTTGTGCAGATTTTGACTCTACATATTGCAACGTTTGAAATCCACAATGAAAATTTAAGATTTTAAGGGTTGTCCAGTTTCAGCATTCTTTATTGATCATTTCTTATGGTTTTCTATGTCTCTGCTTGCTGCGGTTTTGATTACTTCCATAAAAAGAAAAAAAAAAAAAAAAAACACTCCCTGGTCATGTGATGGACATACAGGTGTACAACTCGTTACAAGACAGATTGCTGTGGCTGTACCGAGCTGTGCACCTGTGTGTCCATTACATGACCAGGGACTGATTTTTATCCACTGGCAGTAAGCAAAATGACAGCAAGTAGAGATCTTAAACCGTGAGGAATTAATACAGAAAGTATTTTGGAAAGTTGTACAACTTTTCATTATACAAACAACAACATTTATTTGCTTAAACTGGACAATCCCTTTAAAATCTGCACCACAGATAAATTTCCAATATGGATTTTTTTTTTTTCTTTCACTGCCTGTGAATCAAATCTTTGTAAGGGGTAGAACACACTTTGGTAAAAATCTGTAGCGTTTACAGCAGCAAAAATTTCATGGCTAAAAATCTGAAGTTTATGCATCTACATAAGCTGACAGCTTCAAAAAGATAAAGAACAGCAGTGTAAAGTGTATAGAATGCGGATTTCCTTCAGCCGTGCCCTTTCCCATCGCTTGGTTGAACTTGATGGACATTTGTCTTTATTCAACCATATTAACTATGTGATGCATTACAGAAGGGCCTCTCACTAGGTCTGAAAAGCCCAATGCCATACCTCATATGATGGGTGCTGTCACTGAGTGTTTAGTTTATCCAAAGATAAGCCCTTTTAGTGTTTATGAAAATTAGGATCTACTAGCCAAGTGGGCGGTAACACTGCATGATATACAGCACACAGAGACCCCATCCACAGAGAAAACAGTGTTACCACCCACTTGCCTTGTACTATAACTATATTATAACATGCATCAACACTAAAAGAACTTATATCTTTGGAATGGCTTAGTGGATTTGGATAAACAAAATACCAAAATGCTCAGGGTGACAGCGCCTATCAGCTGATGTATGCCCTGCTGACAGGTCCTCTTTAAAGTTGTAATCCTTTCATCCTACATGATATGCATTTGCTTGGTTTTCCAGTGTTGGTTGACACCTATTTACAACCTGTAGATATCGCTGTTTTAACAACTTTCTCTCATCTGCTCTTTTTGTATTTTATACTTAAAAGGGACGGGCAGGTTCTTACTAAAGAGCAGCTAATAGTACACAGCTATAACAGATTCCGTTCACTGTAGTGTCTAGGAAGCAGTCAATGACACATCGCATTTTGTGTAAGGAACATGCAAATAAGACCTCTTTGGTGAAAAAGAGCAACTTGCTCCAAGTGCCGCCTTTGGGAAGGTAGCACCCTATAGAATATGACCTAAAGCAAACTCGCGATTAATCGGGCATTTTACCTTGATTACAATTAATGGTGATTTAAGCCACTCCCACTTTAAAACCACACCCCTTTTAAAGTATGTGCAAACATCAGGATCTTCTCGCAAGGTTAACCCAGCGGTTTTGTTTGGACAAAACACGTCCTAACAGAAACTGCTATTATACTGTGGGGTTACAACTTAGCGGGACCACTTAGGCCCTATCACAGGGCTCAGCGGTCCCTGACATCAGTCAGAAGACACGAAGAGAAGAGGGAGTTGAGAGGCGAGTAACACTTTTCTTTTTTATGTCTGATCACATCCCCTGGGCCTCCTCTTATGGTACTCAGAGGTCAAGAAGAGACCCCAGGATATAATAGCAGTTTCAGTTTGTGTTTGGTCCAAACGGGACTGCTGGTGGAACCTTGGAAAAATGAAATAACAGATCACATCGGTTATCTGGGTTGACCATCGGTTTGTTATTTTTCAATAGAGTAACACCTGGTTTTCAAAGAAACCTAAGGGCATAATCTGGGAATAATAGGCAAGCCAGGATAACTCCTCCAAAGGGAAGAGACATCCGCAGACAGCTGTTCCAAGGTCATCAGTGCAGAGCAGGGCTCTGACTGGCTGTGTGCGAGGTCTGGATGTGGGTTAGAAGCCGCTGTCTGTGTATATCTCTTCCTTTTGGAGGAGTTATTCTGCATTCGGGCAGAGCCGACTGAGCATGCTCCAGCAGCCATTTTTGTTTAGTTTCTTACACCAGTGTACTTCAGAAAAATGACCAACGGGGAAAGCAGATGCAAGATGAACAGAAGATGCAGGGGGCGTGAAAAAGCAGCGCTGTAGGCAGGTTGTGGCAATGACGCGGGGGTGCTCGGAGCACAGGGGGAACGCCCCTGGTGCTCCCTGAGTTTAATTTACATATGAGAATAAAATGTTTTTTGGACAAACGGCGGCAAGAAGAAAAGTAAAGGTAGGAGTAGAATAGCTTTTATGAAGGCTTTTCCAACATTGCTTCAGTTAAAAAACACGTTTCCCCAGTGATAGACTCCCTTTAAAAACCAGGTATTAATCTAATCTATAGGTGGCGCTAGGAGTAAGTTCCTTTCTTTCACCAATGAGGTCTTATTTGCATATTCCTTACCCATAAGACAATGCATGCCCTGCTAAGAATTAAGTCCTTGCACTCTCTCCCCCTAATGACACATTACTCCTTCTGAGCCACATTGCATTTCATCATTTTACACCACTATTGGTTCATGTACTTGCATGTCAGTCACAAGTCTGTAACCTCTAGCTTCCTCCATGATTTTAACCTGATCAAGTAATCTCACTGTAACAAAGTGAATCAATGTATCACTGCATGGATCTACTTTACTGTCCACCTTCTAACACTTAAGGAGAGTCTGTCACCAGGGTGAAGCATATTAAACTAGAAATGTAACGCTTTTTCCCCATAAAAATTTGTGCCTTTATTGCAGAGATATCTCTAGACTGCTCATTTGCAAATTGTAAAATAAATTCTCTGCAATGGAGGCGGGGAAGTGTTACAATCTGTGTTGCCTGTTTAATAGGCTTCACCCTGGTGACAGACTCCCTTTAGCAATGAATAACTAAATAGAACATTCCGTAAGACCTATAAAAGTGAATGGAACGGTGGACGCACGATTATACAAGACAGCTCTATTTACATGGCGCAATGCAGACCTCAACAAGCAAAACATACAGAGATTTAGATAGATATATTTCTGTATCGTGCTGTATGGCACTAACCATGCTGATACGAACATCCGAACTATTGTCCCATATGTAACCACCTATAGAATATTACAGATCACAATGATTGATTATTTCTCACATTCACAGAATCCAGCAACATCCGAAGATCAGAAGGCAAAGGAGAACGGAGCCAGCTTTTGATGCATCTTTCCCTCCTGTCTTGGAGAGAGAAGAATAATGTTATATAATGTAATCCAAATCGTGGTCTTGGCGTGAAGGGAGGCGGGATGTAGTTTTACTTGATATTTAATGGATGAAGTTGTATATAGTTTCTGAATTTGTGACAAGCTGCCGCTACATCCTTGCCTGCAATTGACGGCATAAAGCAGAATATACATATTTTGGAAATTATTAGGATAAATTAAATGTTAGAAAAATAGATTGTGTAAGAAAACAGATCTTCTATATATATTTTCCTTTTGTTATCCCTTCCACTTTTTATGTATATATTAAAAAAAAAAAAAAAAATCTAAGATTGGGAAAGACTGCAATTTATTTTTATCTGGTCTTTTAATAGAAGTCTGAGTGGAAATTCCTTACCGAGCTTAGAAACTTACCAAGCAATAACACTGTAGCCACATTACAAGGTGTGTAATGTATTACTGGCTCTCTCGGGGTACAGGAAGCCGGGGGCAGGGGGACGTCTTTAATCTATAGGCCAGTAAAATGCCACTTAATAAATATGTATGTCTGGTTTCAATTAAAAAGATTTTTCCCTCTCATTGTGCAGGCTCGTTTGTTACCTGGCTGTGACTTATCACTGTGCCCACATATACTCTGTACAGTGAAGCTGAGCAATAGATTTCATGGTTATTTTAACAGCCTTATCCTATTAGGATAATTCCTGTCCTTTTAGGGATTATGGACGGCACACTAAGAGCTAAAATAAAAAGGCAGCACAAAGCTGCTACCACCATAAACCTTGCCACAGGTTGATTCTTGGATTGCAGCTCATCCTTATTCACTTCAACGTATGAACACTGGTAATAGGACGACCTTCTTCATTACACAACCCCTTTAGGCTCCGGTTGAGTTGACATCTGCTTCAATGTCTCTGTTTGGAGACAGTCGCGGTAACCATTGTAGCCCTTTTTTTGTCTGGCAATTTTTAAAGGGGTATTACCATGACCATAACCATTTTTAAATTTGTAGATAATTAAAAGTTAAACATTTTTTGCAAATATAAGTAATTAAACATTTTGCAGAGTTTTAAAGATTTTCTCTAAATATCTTATGGTCACAAGTTGCTGTCTTGATCGGTTACCAGTGGATACAGCCATGAATGCAGGAACTTTCTAAGGTCAGAAAATCAGCCATGATATCCTGATACATGTAGTGCCCCTAAGTGATAACCCAGCTACAATAAGAAAATCATGGCTAGGCTTCCTGACAAGTTCGAGACCATAGAAAGTTTCTGCATTCATGGTCGTATCCATTGGCAACTGATCAAGACAACAGATGTCACCACTAACAGAGAAAATCTTTAAAACTCTGCAGAATTTTTAGCTACTTATATTTGCAAAAATATTTAAACTTTGTATTATCTACAAATATAGATATGATTATGTTCATGGGAATACCCCTTAAAGTCTGACTTCTGTGTTGGGTGGTTTATTTAAAGCAATAGACAACCAGATCCCATTATAGTCAGTGCGGTCCGTCAGGTACATTAGAGCCCGCTATTTTAGTGGTCCGTTTGTCAGTTGTTCTGGTCCTCCGACAGACCAGAACAACTGGACATAGTCACAAATGTGAACTTAATGTAAGGCCACAGGTACAGGTAAGAATCTAAAAAAAAACAGCAAAAGGGATGATTTTTCAATCACACTTCTGCTGGGTTTTGCATTTTTACTCCCACCACACAAGTCTGGTAAAATTAACATACTGCATGTTTTTATCTCAGTGGGGAGGATAATAAAATCTCATTCATTGTTCAAACTGAAAAACGCACCTTTTTGTCCAGTGTGTTTCTGCAACATCCATAATGCGGCGGTCTTAGCCTTGAGGCAGTAGTCTCACATCATGGAAACCCAGCTTTTTTGAGCCAAAGCCAAGAGTGGCTGCAACAGAAGTATAGGAAGTGCTTACACTTCTCCCTCTGCCAAATTCTCTCCTGGCTTTGCCACAAAAAAAAAAAATTATTATATATATTATCTGCTTTTCCACAACATGGGGGGCCCCCCCATGTTGCGAAAACGCTGCGTTTTGCATTACTTTCAAAGTGGATGGGTAATCCCAAATGGATTCTGGCTAATCCCATCTGCACATTGCAGAAAAAAAATAATCTGCAGTGAAAATGGTGAGATTTCGAAAACACTTGCGTTTTTGAAAATCGCAGCATGTCAATTACACCTACAGAAACGCTGACGTTTTCCGCATAGGTAGAAAAGAGGCAGAAAGTCCAGAGGAAAACTCTGCAGAAAAACGCTATGGAAAAAACTGCAATGTATTTTCACCAGCGTTTTTTTGGCTGCAGCTCGCTACATGGGACCTTAGCCTAAAGGCATTTTCCCCATCTCAGGGTTTCCCCTGCCCTCCTGTCTAATCTCCCCTTCTCCACCTGGGTTCAGTTCAGTACTGGTGCTTGTTCTAATCTGCAGTCACCTCTGGAGTCACATACAGAAATAAATAACAGAGGCGCCGATCAAGCACTGGGCTCAGCCGTTTACAGCACTTTGCAACAGGTGAGGAGACAGTCAGCTGTAGGTGACAAAGAGCGAAATAGATAAAGCAATGTATTGGGTAAAACACTTCAGGATATAGAGATATATTATATATATTTACACACACACTGCACATTTGTTGCAAACATTTCTGCTACTAATAATCCCTTTCACATACCTGAGTGGGTTGTTTTTAATGTTTGTAATGACGGATATTTTCCAGATCAGTTTACGTGCATTTTTCAGAGCTGAAAATCATCCAATGTAATGGATTTCAAAGACAACATGCTGCCCGCCTGCAGAGAGCATACTGCTTACTGCCATATCGGGTTCAGTGTGACTGCAGCAAGTAGCTAGCATGTTGTCTTAAATGCTCCAAACATAAAAAAAAAAAAAATACCTTTAAATAATTGGTAAGGGTAATTTTGGATAGTTTCCCCTTTTTCTGGTATGCCAGCAAAAAAAAAAATTATATAATCTAGATATAAAAAAAACTACACAAGTCATTATTAACCATGACAATATTCATTGCGTCACTGTAATTTTTACCACTGTTACTACAGTAACAATAGAGATAAAACCAGTATAACAAATTATATTTTACAGGTTATTTACATACAATTTACATGGTTCACACCTGAAACTGAAGAAACTAGACGGAATTTACATCACATTTTCAGAAATATAAATAGAATTTTCGTTTTAAAGTCATTCGTCTTTGGAGGCGGCATATGAAAATATGACATTTCATGTATTTTCATATATATTGAAGCTAGAACTTATTAAAAAGAAGTTTCAAATTTTTAGATTGTGGCAGTGGCATGTATTTGAATTCTAGTCATTGCACATTTTTAGCTGACCAATTTGATTTAAGGCTGGCTACAGACAGCCATGTTCGGGCTGTGGCTCAACTGTACTCACTGCATCATAAATCCTACAGTGCTGTGAGTTCAGCACAGCTGTGCTGTAATGCAGACAATAAATGGACAGCATTTTCTGGCCCAAACACCCTAAGCACTTTGGAAAAATAATTTATTGCTGGTCCCATAGACAACAGTCAAGAAACATCCCCATTTAGACAGCTGTAATGTGGCATTTGTATTACATGCCAGTCTTGTGGCCACAAAAGGCCGAAAGATTGTGTGATAGGGATGTGTCCTCTGACTTTTGGGGAGCATCTTTTAGGTACTCTAGAATTGATGGTGGTTACCCTTCAGATCTTTTAGGTCTTTTTAACATCTGTGTCAGAGGCTCTGTTAGAAGTGGTTAGGCTACATGTGCAATCTATAGGTCAATAAAAATGGCACAGATGACACATGGATTGGTATCCGTGTGAGGCGTTATTGCTAAACTATGGTCACCTCAGCAAAGTCTGAAGGACCACCTTATAAGCTACCAAGTCCACTGGCCATTGTCATAATTGAGTCATTGTATAGAACACAAACCATGATATAAATGTGAACTATATATAAAAGAAAACCTGTTTTCTACGGAGCCATAACCTCCCAAGCAGGCAGCCACTTCATGGGAATGAGAAGGCTTAATGTTTAGGTAGTAATACTCTACATTCATGGAACCTATAGAAATGTTTTACTTAAGGCACTTAAGTTTTTTGGAAAAAAAAAAAAAAAAGGCAAAGTCATACGTATCTCCTCACACACACTTCAGTCACTGGTGAGGAGGTAAAAATGTACAAATAGGAATAGTTTGGTATTTAGCTACATTGAAGTCTCCTCTTGGGTATATATGGTAGGCTATACATTCATAGCAGGGGTCAGCTGCATTATAGAGCTGGATGTCAGCAGTCCTTCATTCTTGTTCCCAACACTGACTTCTAGGTTCTGCAGAAATGTCCTTTTCTTTAGTCTCTCAAAAATCACAGAATTATTAGATGCCAGACTTATCCGAGTTCTGAGGGCAAAAAAAAAAAAAAAAAAAAAAATAGATTACAATAGAAGAACATATTTATTCAGAACATGAAGACCTCTCACTCCTGTCCCCTACAAGTACTGCCCCCTAGCCCACCAGGTGCACCACAATAATAATAAAAATTTATACAGCGCCAACATATTCTGCAGCACTGTACAATTTGTAGGGTTCAAGTACTGACAAAAAAGATACATTACAAAGAAATATTCAATTCACACCCTGGGACTGAGGGCCCTGCTCGCAAGAGCTTACAATCTATGAGGTAGAGGGGGTGACACAAGAGGTAGCAGGGGCGACATCAGAGGTAGCATTGCTTATACAATGGTCAGACAATTCTGTAATAGAGGTTACTGTCATTACACATATATAAAGCTGTATGAGCCATCATCAGTCGTGTCCTTTAACGTGCAGACGGTGCCTGCACATATAAAGCTAGTCTGATACGGCATCATATCCTGTGAGGTAATGCAGGAGCATGAACAGAGGAGGGTATGTTTTAGGGATTCTAACTACAGAAGGGTTTACATTAGGAATTGAGATAGGCCTGTCTGAAAATATATGTCTTTAGTTTGCGCTTGAAGCTGTGGAAATTGGGGGTTAATCTAATAGTCCGGGATATAGCATTCCAGAGAAGTGGTGCAACTTGGGAGAAGTCTTGTATACGAGCGTGGGAGGTTCTGATAATAGAGGATGTTAGTCTTAGCTCATTGAGTGAACGCAGAGTATGGGTTGGACGATAGACAGAGATGAGGGAGGAAATGTAGGGAGGTGCAGCATATACATATATTGTATTCTGTATTGAATAGGCAGCCAATGTAGTGACTGGCACAGACCGGAGGCATCGCTATAGCGTCTAGACTGATAGATGAGCCTGGCCGCCGCATTCAGAATAGATTGTAGAGGGAAGAGTTTAGTAAGGGGAAGACCGATTAGTAAGTAGTTACAGTAGTCAAGGCGAGAGTGAATCAGGGCAACAATAAGTGTCTTTAGTGTATTTGTGGTAAGGAAAGGGCGGATTCTGGAGATGACAAGAGCGTGCGAGTGATTGGATAAGGGGGTTGAAGGAAAGGTCTGAGTCAAACAAAACCCCGAGGCAGTGGGCATACTGCCTAGGAGTCATGGTAAGGCCGGAGACTGCAATGGAGATATCAGGGACAGATCTGTTAGATGGTGGAAACAGCAGTAATTCAGTCTTTGAGAGATTCAGTTTCAGATAAAGCGAAGACATGATATTTGAGACAGCAGAGAGACAGTCACTGGTGTTCTGTATTAGTGCAGGGGTGATGTCACGGGATGACGTATATAATTGGGTGTCATCAGCATAAAGATGGTACCGGAAGCCAAATCTAGTGATGGTTTGTCCAATGGGGACTGTGTAGAGGGAGAAGAGCAGGGGTCCTAGGACAGAGTCCTGAGGAACCCCAACGGCAAGGGGAAGAAACAGAGCCCGCAAATGATACACAGAAAGTGCGGTCTGAGAGATAAGAGGAGAACCAGGAGACAGCGGTGTGCGTGAGGAGGAGTTGATGGTCAACAGTGTCAAATGCTGCTGAGAGATCTAGAAGAATAAGAAGAGAGTAGTCACCTTTGGATTCTAACCATATTGTCTTATGAAGTCAGCAGTGAGAACAATCCAAACAAGAATTGAGCCCTCTAGATATCTGAGCCATAGTCTTTTCAAGAGACAGTTTTTCTTTCCCATGAAGCAATGCTATGACATTTAGGGTCACGGAGGTGCTATACAAGCCAATAGATGTGTAATAGTGATGTGTAATAGTGAGGTCCACGATTGTTACACTCAGAAGACCTGTCTAATTAAAAGGGAACCAGTCACTGGGTTTGAGGTCACTACAGCACTGGTGTGTCCCTATGCAACTAAACTGAGGCATCCCAAACTTTCCTATATTAAAACTGGGGCTGGTCCCCAGCTTCATTGTTGCAGCGCACCTAAAGTTGCTTATAAAGATACACCTTGCTTCACTGCACATGCACAACTTCAAATATATTAGAGGGAATTTATCATGCCCTGGTGTAGAGGGTTGATATTAAGGCACATGGTTGGTGCAAGGTCCTTTATTGCACCAAACAAGAGCCTTAAAGGGGTATTCCCACGTACATAACCATTTTTAAATTTGTAGATAATTAAAAGTTAAACATTTTTACAAATATAAGTAATTTAAAAATCTGAAAAAAGTTTAAGATTTTCTCTAAATATCTTGTGGTCAAAGTCTTGTTGTCTTGATGCGACCATGAAAGCAGGATCTTTTTAAGGTCAGAAAATCAGCAATGGTTTCCTTATCGTGGTCGGGATATCTTCTGATACATGTATTGTCCTTGCCTGATAACCCAGCTACAATAAGAAAAGCATGGCTAGGTTTTTGACAAGTCCCAGACCATATAAAGTTTCTGCATTTGTGGTCGTATCCATTGGCAACCAATCAAGACAACAGATGTCACCACTAAGATAGTTAGAGGAAATCTTTGAAACTCTGCAGAATTTTTAACTACTTATATATGCAAAAATGTTTAACTTTTAGTTATCTACAAATATAGATATGGTTATGTTCATGAGAATACTCCTTTAGGCCCCAATCTGCTCCTCGCCCGCAACTTTTGGCAAAAACAGGTGTTGCACGCAGACAGTTACTACCTGGCTTAGATTGCCGTAGCCTCTTCATAAATCTCTCGGTCCCTGTGCCACTCAGGCCATTTATTAAGACTTGTGTAAGATAGGCCAGTGTTAATAAATTTGCCCCGTTGTTACTATTTTTGTATCAGTATAGCTGGGTTAACATCAGCATTGTTTAGTCCGTTCTTGTGTTTCATCATAGAATCAGAAGAACAGACTAAACAGCCTTGATCTCAAGGCTTTACTATAACGGGATCTACAGGGTATCCATTGTTTTATCAGTCATTTCACTGGATGGAAATATGTTCTTTTCTTACCGTGGAGATTCAATCCCACTGTCTCCAGTTGTGCTATGGTTTTCATTTTGGTTAACTTCCAATGGATTGGTCTTGCTGTTGAATAACTTCAAGGTGCGCTCATAACATGTCCTTCCTTCTCCTGACTGTTGTCCCAAGTTCTTCACCTGTTTCTCATCACTTCCTTTAATGGACGTCTGAACAGTCTCTGCCATAGAGTTACAGTCACTGGAATTGCAGTAATCAAATATACTTCCTTCACAAAGCTCAGGCTGAATACATTCAGCTGTATCCACATCTACTTGATGGTGGAGGACATACTGAGGCATTGGCTGGCAAGAACTTCCCTTTGCATGTAAAGCAGGTCTAGTATAACATTGAGAACTCTCAGAAGAGAAGACAGATGAGGTATAGACCTCTTGGTGAAGGTTGGCTGAAGAAAACTGATGTTTTGAAGCCCTGCTTGGATCCCAGTGACTCGGTGAGTTCTCTTGTGCAGCATGGCTTTCCTCATGTAGGTCATACAAATTGTGCAAATCCAGATCCCTGTTTTGCCTGGACATTTCAATGTTCTGACACGTTCCAATGTGTTCATCAGTGTCCCCCTCAAAGTAGAAGGAACTTGAAGCACCATCATTGTCTTCTTTTTTGTAAAACATCTGATCTTCCTCAACAAGCTCTTCATTGTGCGAACTGGAGAATGCAGTGTACTTTGGTAAGTCTTTACTGCTGGTCTCACTTGCTGAATAACTCCCATGGGATGCATTCTCATTTTTCTCTACCGCACCCACACTGGATCTACCAAAACTTTTAGTAGGGTTTATACTTCTAACAAGACTTGTTTGTGCGTGTTGTAATGATTCATTGATGGAGGTCATCTTGTTACAATACGACACAGCAGAATACAGGTTACTTGCCTCATGTTCCCAAGTCCTTTCTGATTTTACCAATACGTTTGTTTGATTGTCACCAAAAGGAGGACTTCCTCTTCCTTCTTCACGTGGTAAACCTAGTGCTGAGCCATTTTCTTTAATGTGTTTAAACTTATCATCTATCCTTAGGGTACTGCATTGAGGGTAACTAGGAGGGTATTCTTGCAAATCATCTTTTTCATTTATTGGCACTATCTGATCATGGAACAAGTCCTCACAATATTCATCTTCAGGCCTTTCTGCTTTTAGGTGTCTAGTTCCAGCTTTGACATTTAAGCCAGAACAGTCTAGTGACTTTGGTCGTGGCATATTTTTTTTCTGTTCTTCACCGATCTGTATTTCTTGACCTCTTTTATAGGTTTGCATCTGCCGACATCAGTATTCTCTCTGTAGGAGACGCCTTCAAATGGATTACCAATTTGCTTTTTGTACATCACATCTGGCTGGTTACCATCTTCATTACCAGGAGTCAATACTTCTGGAACTCTTAAATCATCCACGGTGAACTGGTTATGGGACTTTTTTTTCTACTTCTGTGGTCAACCTCGGAGCGCTTGTGTCTTTCCTACTCTTTTCTTTGTTGGCCTGCACTTTTTTGTGGTATTTGGATATTCTATTGTTTTTCTTTTTGTTACTTCCCCTAACATTATGTGCATTTTTATTTTTTAATATGTTGGTCGAGGTTCCTTTACTGAAATACTTTTTCTGCTCCTCAGCTTTCTGCATCATCATTGTATGTTTCATCAAGTTGTCCACAGTTAGAACAGGGTTGATGCGTTTAATTATCTCATGTTCTATGTCGCGAGGGATATTATCTAGATTGTCTTCATCCCGGACTGGCCATTCTTCGGGTGGAAATTGTGCTGTGAAGCTCACCAGCTCTTTTTTGGATTTTTCTTTCTTGGCAACATTGCGCCAAAAGAGACCGATTCCAAACTTCTTATTGCACTTCTCTTTTTCTTTTAGTGAATGTTGTGGTTTAGTTTTAATACATGTGTGATGGTCCCGGGATGTGGATGTGGCTTGGTTTTGCACAGAGGGCTTTGAGTCTTTCACCGACTTGTGTTCTTTTCCATTGCCCTCATTGAGGGACTGCTGCCCTAGTATATTATGGGAGGAGTTCTCGGAGAAGCAGCTGCAGGACCTGCAGTGCGACACTGAAGGAATATTAGCTTTTGTTAGGTCAGCACAACTCTCCATGCTGACAAGATAAGTGACGGCTGGTGGAGAGACGGAATTATCCGGAGCTGCCCCACACTTACTGTGTGACATGGGTTTTCTGGTGATAAAGTAAGTCTGAGGAGTCACTATGAAGTAGCCTTCTCCGGTATGGTAGATTTTCCTCTCTTTGATGAGCGTTCCAAGAGTAGAATACAGAATCTCCTGGGATGGTGTGGCTATACCTATAGAAAAAAAAAAATTTTTTTTATTATTTATATATATATATATATATATATATATATATATATATATATATATATAGTAAATACGACATTATGTTATACATGTCAACATTCAGTACAATTCAGCAGATAACACAATATACATAAAATCTTAAGCAATGTTGTCCCAATTTCAAGTTAAAACACGTACTGGTGGCTTCAGATGTGAAATCTCTCAGCAGCCCTGCTTGTTCAGTGTCTACAGCCTCTGCTCCAATGCTTACTTTGTCATTCTTTACGCATGTAATGTACAGTCTATCAACAAGCATTCATTGCTGTCAGCTGCTTCTAATACCAACCAGCAACATATGAATGGAGCATTGAACTATGACGTAGGGTGTAACTAAGATTAAAATCTGCAGGACTTTACGAGCTCTTTAATGGGATTTTACAAAAACACAGACTGCTCACAAGTCATAGGATCACTCCAATATAGATGAAGATAATTAAAACTACATGTAAAGAAGTCAACAAAACTTCACAATACTGGCATGTATGTGCAACACTGAAACAATAATGTATCTATATATCACGTCCACTGGTTAGGTTGATGCCTCAAGTACATTGCCACAGATATAGATTACACATATTCTAAATACAGACGGCAAATGGTCAGCACCTGGATAATGTTTTATCAGCTGCTCCATTAGAGATTCCTGTGTCACCAGATTCTGCGCTGCGTTCATATCAGATATTGCACAGCACAATACTTCTGCCAGGGGAATGAACTGAGACTGAGATACCGGATTCATCTGTACCGGAGACACATCACCTGCAAGGAGATAAAACAGAATAGGAGACTGAGGCAAACTGTGTAAAGATATAAAAATGGTAATGTCAAAAACATTGTAAATGACAGCATGGAAGTGCTAGCAGAGCTGTGGGGTCGATAGAGGTGGGGTCGATAGAGCTGGAGTCAGAGGTTGGGCCTTTCATAAATGGCTGACAGCCATGGTTACTCAGAAGCAGTAAAGATCCTCTAATTCACAAATCTGGTCAATTCCTATGAAAGTGAATAAGCAACAAACTACACATCAAATTATACAATATTAAACATTGTATATTATAATTGAAAATAAATAAATTTTATTAGTCGTAGATCATAATACTTTTTCCAACTCTACCCAAAATTGGTCTGGACTCGGACTCCACAGCCCTGGGCGTTAGTACAGTCCAGTCAGTCTCATCTGGATTCTAGGGTCCAGGTAACAATTTCTGCTTCATCTTTTAGCCATGAACTTACCAGAGCAAGAATTTAGCATCAGCTATAGTCACAACATAAACCAATTCTCTACACCACCTTCTAGACATTATCTTCAAACGACCCAAAAATAACCCTAAATGTCTACCCTTACAGCCTTATCTTCAGCTCCGCTTCTCTACACACAATATATTTTCTGTCCTGTAATCCCATTAAAGGACAAATGCCTTTATCCTATAACACCGTGAAAGCAAAATATCATGTGAAAAAATTTCAGGTTCTATCATAAAGTTACTTTTACATAGACATGCGACTGATTTCTCTATATGTGGAAAGTTACATGCAATAAAAAGCGGATCTTTCACCAACTCGAGTTACTTTCATCCTTTAATAGGCTCCACTCCACGGATTCTGTCGCAGATGGATTTTTTTTCTCTAGCACCCACCATTCCCGAACAATGCTGTTAGTTTTGATTCTACGCTATGATACGGTCTGCCTCTGATTGGAGCTCTGAATCACACCTCCTTTGTCTGTCCCTTCCTGACACCTCCCACTTGACATTAGGGAGTCTAGTTGGCATATCAGGCAACTAAACTAGCTACACTGATTGCTCATGAATGGTGCATACCAGAGAAAAAAATCCCTACTACAACAGAATGTGTGGAAGGACACCTATTAAAGAATTTAAAGAGCGTCAGTTAGTTGAAGTGGTGAAAGGCATGAAATAAAAATAAATAATTTTCTAAATAAATATTTTTAAATAACTTTTTGGAATTTTTATTCATGGCAGCCTCAATACCATAGAGTACCCTACCAGACTCTCGGCAGCCAGTGGACTTTTTATGTTTGGATGACATTTTTTGCAATTTCTAGTCTCCAAACAGAATGCAAACTGAATGGGCAAGCACAGCCACATCCATTATTGGACTAGCGACGATACAGATGAGATGAGACACCCTATTTTTCATCCCATTGGTCAGCCTTTTATAGCATATCTGGTCAATATGTAACGCAAATTAGGAAATTAGGGGAAAATATAGTTGCAGCCTAGAAAAAAGACGACACAAATTGCGTTTCCGTACAGTATGTGAGGCCAGGGCAGTCCTGCAACTTCTAATGCACTGATCGTGACGGAGCCACATCTTAGGAGACTGTTAAATTACTATTGACCTTTGTTTTACAGCCTGCCATTGTCAACTTCAACAAAGCCTGTTTATAGAGAGCTTTCCCAGAGCCTTTTATCCTGAGTAGTTGCTACGCTACCACTTTCAGGTGTATAAATCAGGGAAATGTCTTTGTATGGAGTAAAGAAAGACAAACTTCAGATCCCTTCCCTCCTGTGTGAACTTATGTCAGCTCTGAAACGTAATACCGCTGCCATGAGCCAGGAATGCCCTGAAAAAGCCACTTAAGATAGGTGAAAGGGTAACCTGTTAGCTGCAGCCCAATGAGTTTGTTATGACTGACTACAACATTTACAATACATCAATTTCGCTCAGACGGAGCGAGATCTCATTTGGTACGGAGAGGAACATAGTAAGGAACCAGGACCTAACCTGCCATATGCTTTTCATTAAGTATACCAAAAGAAAATTCTATTGTCCTTAGGCGCTCAAGTCAAGTTAATGGCAGGAAATCCAAAAATGATTTCTGTATAAATACCAGTAAAGATAAATTTTGGATTTCCTGAATGACAAAGATGGAGGGAAATTAGACTGGGAGCTCTATGGTGAAGAGGAACTACTCGGAAGGTGTATTGTAAAGCATAAGTAAACTTTATTAGATTTTTTAAGAACTCCACAATGCAGGAGAAGATAAACTTTCTTCATGTAACTACATGACAAACAGGACATTTTCTTTAATAATTTGCAGCCTCCTACTACTGATCAAATCAGTGCAATAGAAGGTTAAGGAGAGGGCAAGAGGAGGAGGAAGAAGAGAGTGCCTCCAAGCAGAGAGACAGTTTCTTTCACAACACAGGTAGGGTAATAAGGGAATAGAACCGCAGTCCAGCAGTAGTCTTGTAAAGTGTGTATTATGGCAAGTCACCTCCAATCCACAGATCAATAAAATATATTCAAGAGACACCGCTTGATACAACGTGTACTGTGTCACAAGTGACAAGTGCAACAGTTCGGTTGTTAACCCTTCATCAGACATGTGAAACTGTGGCGGAACCAAGCAAGAAAGAGTGTGCTGGTAAATCAGTCCATCAAGAGGTTAGAGGCCGGAGGCCTTCCTTCCATTGGCCCCCTTAGACAAAAACAAAAAGCTATAAAATGGTATCCATTTGGGCCTCAAAAATAATTGGATTAGCCATGATACATATTGATTTAAAAAAAAAAAAAAAAAAAGTATGAACTTGGTGTCCTTTGGGAGTGCTGCAGAATATTTTCATAGTGAAATGGAGAAGTTTTTGTCAGGTGGTGTATCATTATGTCAGTCTCTCCTTCATGACAACACAATAGCATTTAACCTGACCTGACCTTGTTCTCTCTTCCATCGATGATCTCAGTGCACATAGGAATCTGTAACATGATGACTTACGGTGACAGCGGAGACATATTAGGTAGGGCTGTCTTTATTCCTCTACTCAATAGGAATGTACATGCGTTAGACTCCCTGGCTGGGTTTCCACAACTATTTTACTACATTTTAACAAGATATCAGATACAGCAAAGTTTCACTGATTATGTGAGGTTATCTGATCCTCATGTTATTAACCTTTTAGATGGCTTCTTAAAAAGTATGGTTCACATGTTATAGTACACTGCACAGTTTTACTGGTGAACCTGTTATAATAATAAATAAAAAAAAAACACACACAGCCCATTGAACACATAGCAATTGGTGGTAAATTTTAACATTTTACAGGCTGTCCTACCATAATAAATCATTTATTACTCACAGGATAGGTGATGTGTATGTGACTGGTCCCTGTGCTGGAACCAGATAGAACAGTGTGAAGGTCACACATATGATATAGCCTCATTCAAAATCCACGAGACTTGTGAACATAGCTGAGCGCTGAACTATACTGACATTGAATGGAGTGGAAGCACAAATGTCTCAAACCAGCGTCCAAATGTGGGGGCATGGAACATCAGTTCTCATGGTCGATGGCATCCCCAATGATCAGACACCGCGATAGATGACACGTGATACATGGCTATACACCTTCAACAGTGGTTGTCCAAACATTCATTCAGCTGACTTTTATTCCTTCGGACACCCCCATACACATGCATGCCTTCAGGGAAGAGTCAAGAAAGGCCCATACACAAGACGTTCAGCTCTGCAGAAAACAAGGGTTTTGTCCAACATTCATCTAATGTATATGGTCACCTTCAAGATCTCACGAAAACCGAATCCCTATGAAGCCGTAAGCTATCCACCCTGTCCGACAGTCACTGCCTGGTGTAGAAATTGTACAGTGAGGTATACTAGGAGGTATGTCCCTATATCCGCATGAAATCTTATTACATGTGCATGTACCCTACAGCTGACTGTAAAATATTTTCACTATCCATCAGAGATTTACTGTATACAGCAATGACAAATTCCACAATTCTGTCCACCATATTCATTTACTGGCATATTGTGAAAAGCAAGAATCGTACTTAATATGTGTTTTAATCCCCCATATAACTCAGTAGGAAATTAAAGGGAACAAGTCACCAATTTATTTTTAATTTATAGAAACCAGATAGTGAAATATCACATTTTTCAATTCTGTTTTTATTTTCTGATTATACATTTTTATGCTATTTTCTGTACATGATTATGGGGGCTGTCATGTTGCCTGAGCTTCACCATTGCCCCATTAACAGCATTTAGTGATATGCTTTACAGCAGCCTCATGGCAATAGGCAGCAGTGATCTGCAATCGACTCATTGAAGTCTGTGTGAGAGTTTTCTAGGCATGTCATGTGCAGGGAGGGGGAAAAAAAAATAACCTGACATCTATTGTCAGTTCTGGATGCAATGATGGGTCAGTGGTGTTATCTTTTATTGTAATACTGTCTGTGATGTTATTTAGGTGTCTGCAGTGAAGAAAACCCCTTAATGGCTAGTGTGAAAAATGCACTATTTAGTCTTTCTAAGATAGATAGATAGATAGATAGAGATAGAAAATTCTTTAAAATATCAAAAAATGTAAAAATATGTCTAAATGTGAAAACTTGGTTTAAAAAAAAAAAATAGGTGATTTTTCTGGCAACACATTCTCTTTAAAAACAACTAGCTGGGAGGAAGACTAACCGGCCTAGAATGTAATTCATTTGTACAGTCTTCACTTGAATGTATATTATTGACGTAGGGGCGGCCAATTTTATCCTGTTCATCAGATACGCTTGCTTACAGTAATGACATGTAACAACGTGGTCGGCAGCATCTCCATGTGGCTTGTGAAGTGAGAGCGCCCATTTTGAAGTTGTGAATATATCCCTGGAAACGTCGGCCTAACTGCACAACAAAACTGCAGTCTGTGAGATGCCGAACATCCAACACATGAACCGGTTGTATTCAAGTACCTGGTGTTTACCAACCAAGACCAACTAACATGTAGAAGCCAGTCATCTGGAGATCTTCCTCTCCTTCAAAAGAAAATAACCACCAATGCTAGCATTCATTCACATTCTCCTACCAGCAATCATAACAAAGTTACTCGCACCCCTGCACCAAGCGGCCACATGCTTTACATTCTCCAAATGAGAAAACAGCTGTAGCCAAAATTATGCCTTTTCCTTCCTGATCACCATTCAGGATCTGGTGCCTCTGTTTCTACAAGGAACCTTGCACAGTTTCTTTTGCTTTGAGAAGGAAGGACGTCCATAATTGGTTCTGATACGTGCAAACAACGACTGCTTTATGAAGAATAGAAGCTTCATTTTAGACGTGGGAGAATGTGGACTCATCACGACAGAGCTGCCGACCATGAATGGTGACAACCAATGAGCAGACCCCCTGCTTGGTGGGATTTCCAGGATATGTTTACCTTCTGATGCTGATCAACCTCAACGAGTCAAATTTTTGCTAATGTTTTTACAAATTGCAGCATGACAATGTATCAACATGACAGGGGTGTCAATGTGTTTACCAGGTGCTGTCACTGTGTTAGGATCTGGTGACCTTTTACCCTAGGGTCCCAGGGTATGTAGGCTTAGCATACTACTGACCTATAAACAAGAGTTTGCAAGTAACCAGTCAAGAATGTTCTTTTCCGCACGTACAGCATGGTGAATGTCTCAAAGAAATTATGTCATGAAGCCAGTGGGATCACATATAGCACAGGCACATTGGACATTTGTATCATGTATAAAGTCAAATGTGGCGACAGAGCATAGCCAAGATTTTGCTGCTCAATCTAGACACAGTGGAATATATTAAAGCATTTAAATTGATGTTTAAAAAAAACAAAACCAAACAAAAAATAAAAATAAAAAAACAAAACACACATATATATATATATATATATATTTTTTTTTTTTTTTTTTTTTTTACTCCAATTTTTTTTGTGGCAAAAATTGTGATTTTTTTTTTTTGTGTGACCCGCATGATACTTTAGAGAAAAGGTAAAGATTGGCCAAGTTTATTATAATAGACACTGACAAATTATAACTCAAATCTACGCCAGCTCTTAGAAATCTTACCATCAAAAATAAACAACTTTTAAAACATATTGCTCAAAATCATGAGGCCAATTAAAGTATTATCCAGACCCTTAACAAGCTACTTAGAAACCCATGGTTTGGGCTGCTGTAAAGTGAGAACATGCCCTTAACGGATTTGTCACCAGAACCCAGCATAGCGATACATTTTTACGATAGGAATATTCCTTTCATGTTCGTACATTTTTTCCCCCTGCTTGCCCAAAGCTTCCTTCTTGAAACTAGATACAACCTGTGCATTATGGACACGTATAGAAGATAACATACAGGCAACCTGAAGAGTTTTTGAGCAGATTCAGACATTGAGTAACCGCCATGATGTATTTCAACATGTCCAATTATTTGTTCCCTCTGTTGATAAGGAGGAACTGATGGCAACATCTTACTGACCACTCTCTACTGAAACCATCGTGCATACTCGGCACATCCATGTTAGCCTACAGGGGAATCTGAGAAGATGTTTGGTTAAATATCTGTCTCTCTCATGTGTCAGACCGGTTTCAGGCTTTAAAGCCAGTCTGGTGTCCCATTTACTGCTCTGCAAATGCCAAAGATGACAAACGGGATGTGTACGAGCCAACAACATGAAAGCAACAACACACAAAGTCAGGTTGTATTCTCTGAGACAAGCTCTTTGTAGTGCCGTGTATCTCCTTGTCCCAGTAATTGTTGGGAGTAAACTGCTAATGGCTTCTACTGTTCTTCTCAAACAACACTTGCGTGTGAAAAAAGCCATTCTCATCTACCCTAAAGTGCAACAGTGCCCTAGTGCTTTCATCATGGCATCACATGGACACCTCATGTTCCCACACACAAAAGGATTAGGATCAGAAATGTCGCCCCTTGGTACTTCTGAAAAACATTACATAGTCCTATATTACCATCTATTATCAAGGAGATCTCCTAATCAGTCCGAAATATGGGACCTTCCTATTTCTGACATCCTATTAGGAGATAATAAACTTGGAGACTGATCTAAATTTCTTAAAAGGGTTTTCCAGGCAAATTGAAATACCCAGGAGGGGCAAGTGGTGGAGTAAAATAAAAGCAGCAATACTCCCATCTCCATTCCAACCCGTGTCTGACTGAATGGGCGTTGAAGCAGCTCAGGTGACTGATACGGCCAATCACTGGCCTCAGTGGTTTGGTGACATATTAGCAATGTCATCACTGGTACCCAATATGTGACAACTAAGGCCAGTAATTGGCTACAGCAGTCACCTGAACTGCTTCACTTTCAACACTACCAGTGCCTGCGCAGGATCAGAAAACCTAGTGCTGGGACAAAGGACCAGGGGTAGGAGAGTAATTGAGTAATAATTCTTTTTCTTTTTTTTTGTTTTTTTATTTTACCTCCACCTCAGCCCCTTTTGGGTCTTCCAGCTTGCCCAGAAAAATCCATGTTGCGGAAACGCAGCTCTTTTTGTTGCAGATTTTGCTACAGTTTTTTGAGCCAAAGCCAGGAGTTACAAAAGAAACGGGAAATATATAGGAAGCTCTTATACTTCTACCTTCTGCTCACCCACTCCTGGCTTTGATTCAAAAACCCGCAGCAAAATCTACAAAAAAAAAAAAAAAAAAAGTGGTGTTTCCGCAACGTGGGGCCTTAGCCTTAAATAGGACTTTTCATGTCCTCTGAGATTGGCGGTATTATACAGTATACCGCTAGAAAGCTGACAGTGCACGGAATATCAGCTTTGCCGGTATGTGTCCCAGTGCCAGAGATATCAGTACTGTTAATTTTGGCACTGTCAGAAGGGCGGGCCTTACAGCTCAGCGACAAATTTTCCATAGCCTTGTTTGGTCAACAAGTTACCCCCTAGCTAATGGTGGCATGGTGGCTCAGTGGTTAGTACTGCTGTCTTGCAGTGCTGGGGTCCTGGATTCAAACAGCGTGCGCTGTCCGACCAGCTACTCCACTTAAACTGGGGTGCAGAGCAGCACAGTTCTCGAGATTGATGGGGATCCCACAAGTGTGACATTTGTCAAGCAAGTTACTAGCTCTGACTGGAATAAATAAAACCCTCTAAAAGATGGCTATACACATTATATGAAAGTTGGTTAAACCAGCCAGTGGCCATACAGCTATCTAAAGTGTATGGCCGCCTTTACAGACTCACTACTCCCAAAGAGTTGTGCAGGCGAAGAGGAAAGGGGGGCTTGGGACCCCTATACTAATGATCGGCAGGGATCCAGTGGTGTGACCCCCCGAGGATGTATTACCTACCCTGAGAATAGGTAAAAGGCTATTCAAACAATAATCAATTAATTATTATGTAACAAAATAGGGATATTGTTACATATTCTCAGCTGTTTAGTATTGGGGTGGTAAGTGTTTTCAGTGTTTGGGCCATTAAAAATATTTATAACCTATATTTATTCTATTTACACAATGATTTATCTTGCTTACATAAGCCTTGACAACCTTATTAATATGTCTTAGCCTATAAAATAATGAATATAAATACATGTGGTTGGAACATTTGTGTCTAATGCTGCACAGCAGAAAGAGACATTTATTTAGGATGTATCCCAGCTGGAATTCAGCATGTGAGAATATGGGAATATCAATTCAAGGAAAAGGTTAAACGGTAATACAGAGAGTTTATAAACTTCATAAGGGAAGTGGCATTACCACTTAACCTGGCAAAGAACAGCGAGGACCCATCCGCCAGCCTCAGGTTTACTACATGTGGAAATTTTTAGATTTAATGCAGTTTGTTTAAACTTTTCAACCAGAGCCATTCAGAAAGCTTATTAGAAAAAAAAGAAAACAGCGGGAGCCACATGGAAGTGGACTGTCTCCAAAGTGTAGTAACTTCATCTGAAACACATGCTCACAGCTAATGTATCCTAAGGAATTCCAGCCGCAGCAGCTCCCGGGCTATCCCTGAGCCGCACTCACATGAAAGATGCCAAATGAGAATGGAAACAGCAGAGAAGCAGCCTCCTGTGGATTTACCACCCCAGAGACGTTCCTCCCTAACCCAGGACACAAGGCAAACCACACCAAATGGCTCAGAGGGACTGTGCTTGAGGCACAGTATGTGGGGGTGGGGAGAGCTTATGGAACACATTACACAAGAAATAGAAGAAGGATACATAACAGAAAAGGCACAAAAACAACCATATACAAATCGGTGGTAAAACTTAAAAGGAGGTTCCCATGAACATAACCACAGTTAAATGTCAAGACAATTAAACGTTTTGAAAATATGAAATATCTTTTTAAAAGATTTTCTCTAACCATCTTAGTGGTGACATCTTTTGTCTTGATCAGTTGCCAATGGATACGACCACGGATGCAGTAACATATTATGGTCCCAAACCCAGCCATGATTTCCTTCAAGTGGTCAGGTTATCAGACAAGGGACAATGCAAGCAGAAGATAAGCCAACCACAATAAGGAAATCATGGCAGGGTTTAAGTTCCTGCATTCATGGTCGTATCCATTGGCAACAGATCAAGACAAAAAAAAAAAAATAATAATACCACCACTAAAAAGATTAGGGGAAAAAAAAAAATTTTTAAAACCCTGCAAAATTGTTAATTCTTTATATTTGCAAAAGTGTTTTACTTTGAATTGTCTATCAATTTAACTATGGTTATGTTCACAGGAGAACCACTTTAAAGTTAGGATACGATTTGGATCACTTTATCACATAATGTCCTATAAAGAATGATTGTTCAGTTCCTGCATTCTGCCACAAAGATTTCCCCATCTGGGAATGGTATTGTGAGCAATTCCCTAATAGAATGATATACATTGCTTCAGACTGGCCACAAATAGATGCCATTGCACAGATAATATAGAATACCGAGGTGACTATTATAAACCAACTTAAAATAACAGGGATTGCGCCACCCTAGTCATTTACAGGTGAGGTGACCAGTAATTCTACAGAGAAGTGGGCATGCGTGCGGGTGGCTCTCTCCATGGACATTTACGGGGATTATAAATAACAGCTGAACCGCCTGGCCCTGCAGGAATTCTGCCTCCCTGTTTGCCTGGTAGGACCCCCAGCTATATCTAAGATGGGAAATGCCATTAAAGCCTACAGTGTTGTGCAAAAGTTTTAGGCACGTGTGAAAACATGATGCAGCATAAGAATGATTTCATAAACAGAAATGTTAATAGGCTATTTTTTTTTTTTGTCAATTAGCAAAATGAAGTGAATGAACAAAAAAGAAATCTAAATCCTATCAAATTTGGTGTGACCACCCTTTGGAGGAGGAGTCCTGGAAGTGATGATATGGCCCCCATAGAGCCCTGATCTCATCATCATCCAGTCTGTCTAGGATTACATGAAGAGACAGAAGGATTGGAGCAAGCCTACATCCACAGAAGACCTGTGCTTAGTTCTCCAAGATGGCGGGAACAACCTCCCTGATGAGTCCCTTCAAATACTATCTGCAAGTGTATCTAGAAGAATTGGTGCAGTTTGCTGTGGTTACACCAAACATTGATGTGCTTTAGATTTTTCTTTGGTTCATTCACTTTGCATTTTGTTAATTGACAAAAATAAACTAATAACACTTCTATTTTTAAGGCATTCTTTGCAGCATTTTTTTCACATCTACCTAAAACTTTTGCACAGTACTGTAAAGCCAAGCATCTTTATTCCTGACTGGTTTTGGTCAGTATTATTTGTACATCATTACAAATGGTTGGATGCATCTAACTGAATTTCCTATTGCTGGGAAACATAATAAAACACGTATGTTCTAATACTAGTCACCCCTAATGGTGAGGTACATTAAAAATCGTAGCGAGTTCTCTGCAGACGGTCAACCATGTAAGAAATAAGATACATTTTATAAGTCATGCTGTGCCAAAATAATCATCTGGAGTTAGGCTATAATAATATGGATTAAATGGCTGAGCTTCTGTAATGTGATAGGGATGTGTGGCCAGCACTGTATTAATCCATGATGTAAATCGGCCTCTAGTATTCTTATATTGTGAGCCATTGCAAAAGATGGTAAAAAATTTGTTCCACACTGAGACCACACAAGACCTCAGCTAAAGCATTAGGGAAGTGTTCTATAGACACAGCTGACTTCCTAGTCAAGGTGACCCAAGAGCCAATGGTAGGAAAGGTACAAAATGCCATTGACTGCTCAGTGTCAGGGTATATAGAGATATGCCTCATTGCCCGGGAGAATGGTAACATCAACTTTTCAATTTTTTTCTTGCATTTCTTCCAAGGTATAAAAGAAGGAGCAGCATAACAAAATTCTCAGAAAAAAAAAAAAAAATTCACCATAATTGTTATTTTATGCAAATATTAAAAGGATTTTCCAGGACTTGCATAATGATGACCTATCTTTAGGATACATCATCAATATGTGATCGGAGGGGTTCAACACCTGGAAACCCTGCTGCTCAGCTGTTTGAAGAGGGAATGGCCTCTTTCCTGTGCTGATGATGTCACATTCATCAGTCACATGGTACAGCTGCAACGCAGTCCCATTTAAGTGGACTGTAATACCAAGCACAGCCCCTGCATTATGCATGGAACAGTTCTTGGTATTCAGCGAAGAAAACGCAGCAACCACATTAAAACCAGCTGATTTGTGGGGGCCAGATTTAGGGAAACATACTGTTGGGCCACAAGGGGCAGGATACGATGTCAGGGCCACTGAAAGGACATTATAAAGTGTGGGGATGCAACAGACATGGGTAGAAATGGGCCAGGGCCAGAGGGGGTGGAGTTGGAGGTGTGGCTTATAATAAAATTCATTTCATTCCCTCTTTCAGTCCTCTGAAAGTTGGAAGGTATGCATCTGTGTATTGTTAGGGGTAGGGGCAGGTGCAAATAAAATATTATATGCTGAAATTGCTCAAATCTTCAAGAAAATGACTTGATCAACAAAATATCTCCATTCGTGGACTTGTCACATTGAGACAGCTGGACTAGGCAATGTGTTGGACTTTGTTATTACAGCTAGAGAATGTCAGCTCTTGTGTTACATGGCTCTCATATGCAATGTAATACACAGCCATATCATACCGACCAAAGCTCTTCTGGCATGTGACACATTGCACCAGACTGCAGCATATTTTTAAGATGAAATGTTAGTCATTTTCTTACAAGTTCCGCTACTATACCCGAGCACTAACTATTTTTAGGACATATATGCTATAAACACGTGTAAATACTACTCGCTAAACATGGATTGGATGTAACACTATAGTTAGTATCAGTAAACCCTTGTGGTTTCCCTCTTGGATTGAGGCCAATATAATGACGGAACATATGTTAAAAAGGAACATAGTGAGGTAACTGCACAATCGTGTACTCACATAGTCCGACCACAGGCCTAAGCTGCCCATACACATTAGAGGAAAGTTTCCTGAAACAATCGATATAGTCAGATCCGGATGAATATCAAATGCAACATTAACAACCAACCATTCCTGAACACTATGCCCAAAGTACATAACTATGTCAAGTGAAAAGACACCCATTGATTTTAATGGCCATCATGTAATGCCCACAAAGTGTCTTCTGGCTAAGCAAGGGTGGGGGAAATTAATGAAAAGACCCCCTGCTGTCTCACCATGTGCTAACAAGGCAATTTGCATCAATACTAAAGAGCACCTTTAACAGTACTCTACATAATACCCAGACAATACACTATGTGTAAGGATAAATCTGATGAGGCGCGAATCCATAAACTCTACAACAGGAATGTAAATGCAACGTGTCAGAAACACTCAGCACCTACACAATACATCACCAATACGCACAAGAGCAGACACTATCCTTTCGGCTATTTGAACACAGATGTCTTTTTATCTATCACAGTCTGTCAATAAAAGAAGTTGACAGCGGTGGATTAAAAGGAAGTTTTGTCATAATGGTGGCCAATTTATAATTCTTTTGTTGACAAATGCAGGTTCGTCTGTGTTATGTGTACATAGAATCTGGCAATCTTAGTAATGGACGATGTTTTCAATCCAGAAGGACAACTACTATGGCAAAGGCTGGAATATAGGAATGGTAGTAAACTGCATAAAATTAGTAAAGAAACCTTACTTGGACCAGCGTCAGTCTGTGAGATACGGACCAGATGTCAGCCATATTTCCCTAGCCGAAAAGATTTCTTTAAAGTACAGCATCTTTGAATCTAAAGAATTTGGCAGCAGCTTTCTCCCCTCTTCTTCTACCCAAGCACTGCTTGGCCACCTCATGAATGCATATATAATGGCAGGATATCGGGTGGTGGAACAATCAATTGTCCACCATTGATATAAAGTGTACGACTGGGTTTATATAGGGACTTTGAAATGTAAGCTCTATTGCAGGGGTCGGCAACCCCCAGCACTCGTGTCAAGAGTGGCACGCGAGGCTTATTTTCCTGGCACGGGCAGCCTGAGTCCTCGCCCAGCTGTTTCGATCAGACTAAACTGCTATTATTATACTATGGGTTCTCTTCACACCCCTGAGTATAATAAGCAGAGGCTCAGGAGAAGTGATGAAACATAAAAAATAATGTTACTCACCTTCCCTGCGCTTCGTGGCAGCTCTGTACTCTGCAGGCGCTTCTGCCTGAAGTCAGCGATCGCTGATAAGGCCCCAGTGGTTACGTCGGCGTCATTACACATAACGCCGACGTGACCCCTGAGATGCTATCAGCGGTCGCTGATTTCAGGCAGAAACACCTGCGGAGCACAGAGCTGCTGCGGAGCGCAGGTAAGGTGAGTAACATTGCTTTTTTATGTTTGTCACCTCTCTTGGCCCTCCACTACTTATATTATACTCTGGGGTTTGAAGAGACCCCACAGTATAATAATGGCTAGTGAGTGGCGAAAATTGGAATATTCTAAAAATTGGAACATTATACTGTGTGCAGGGGCCGCTATGGGACATAATACTGTGTGCAGGGGCCACAATGGGACATAATACTGTATAACGGTGTGTTTTTACACAGAAAACACAGGCTTTTTTTTTTGTGCAAAAATGCACCATGTGAACACAGTCTTACATCGAAGTAAAAGTTCCAGTGGCCTAAGAATATAGCTGCATTCAGGTACATAGTGCGTTTCTACCATAAGGATGCTGCCATACAGTGCTCCTGGAAACATACATTTACCGCCAATTGCGGGCTGCACATGGACTTTCATTGCTTCTAATCGGAAACTACAGGTGTGTCCCAGGAAATAGCAGTAAACGCATGCGCCCTGAAGCATCTGGTGGCAGCACTTGTGTTATGGTTTGTGGTATATGACTTTCGTTTAGGGGTCGTCAGACTTACAATTATTGCTCGGCACTCCAAGTACCTCATCTTTGATTTTTTAAATTAAAATCGACACGCCGAACAAAAAAGGTTGCTTACCCCTGCTCTATTGTGAGCAGAGACTGATGCAAACAGTGAGAAGTTATACAGCACTGCAGAATATGTTGCCACTATATAAGCAGTGTAGAAACGGGAAAATAATAGGGTTTTTACAGGTTTTTTTTTAGTTCTGCAATACAAGTTTGGCTGATGTTCATCGCACTTTAAGGGTACGGCCCCACGTTGCGGAAACAACTTTTTTTTTTGCAGACTTTGTTGCGGTTTTTTGAGCTAAAGCCAACAATGGCTACAAAAGGAATGGGAAATATATATAGGAAGTTCTTATACTTCTACCTTCTGCTCAATCCACTCCTGGCTTTGGCTCAAAAAACCGCAGCAAAATCTGCAACAAAAAAAAAACCTGTGTTTTCGCATCGTGGGGCCGTAGCCTAAAGGAGTTTTCAGGCAGCCTCCAGGGACCAGAAGCTGCTGTAGTGGACAAGGAGCGTGTGCAGACTGCTCCTATTAAAGTAATAGGAATGGAGATAAAGGTCCTATTAACCAAAGGTAATAACCTGTGGATAGGTCACTAGTATTATTTATATATATATATATATATATATATATATATATATATATATATATATATAAAAAACCCACACATACACAACCCTTTAAAGGGGAAAGAACAAAGGGAAACTTTTTGTTGAAGCTACTACACCTCATAATATTATTTTACAATTGTATGATGTATAATAAAACATACAAGAAAAGCCTCAAAGTGGGTAAAGCAAAGTGTTCTCAAGAAAATTTAGTTCATATGTTAATACTTTTTTTTAATAAGCTACATAAGCGCAGAACCCCTTGGGCTGTAACTTGCACCAGACTGTGTGATGTGATCTGATGGCTTCCATAAGGAGTACATATAGTAGAAACAGAGCCTTTGGGGAAGCCATACATCCTAACAAGCGGAGGAAGGTGTTATTAGCATATTCACAGCAGAGGTCCATACAATTAGCAGATCCCTATGGCAGCCATTCAGAAAAGCTCCAGCCCTCTCCTACAGTAAACACAGTTTGACACTTCTCATTAAAGCTTGTAGGAAATGCGCCCCATGGGTAAACGTGGTCTAAATTGCTGCAAGATTTGGTCCTTAGAAACTGAATACACTGACGCTGCTCAGGGGAAATGGGCATTTCTGCCAGATATCCACACCCTACTGCACTTGTACAAAGTAGAATTATTTGGAATTACTTTGAAGTCCAAGAAAATGCAAATGAGTTTTAGCTTGATGTCAAAACTACAGATTTATCTTTCTGCCATGGAGATCAATTCATACATGAAATGTAAGGTTACATGGGCAGCTGTGTGTCTGAAAAGGTGGAAAGTGTAATTTTCTACAACATAAATATCTGGCTTATAGAGAATGAATGTTTATTTCCCTTTGGAAACGCTCGCCCCAGGGCCATTTATCAAAGTGTCTGACTACAATGCTGTATGAAATCTGGTTGTATATGTAAAATTACATTAGAGAAGGAGGAGAAGATCCTTTCAGAGGAAATAACTAAATCTGGAATGTCTGGAACCTGGAAGCGCTAGATGTCTAGTCACGTCACACACTTCATTCGAGAGCCTCCAATAGTGGGTTCAGGGTTACATCAATGGAGACCATGTTATTGCAAGCAATGCAAGTCCGGTCAGCTCTCCAACATGCTTGCAAAATAATCCAAGCCACAATATTAAAGGGGTTTTCCCATGAACATAATATTATTATTTGTAGACAATTAAAAAGTTAAACATTTTTGTAAATCTAAATAAAATTAAAAATTCAGCAGAGTTGTAAAGATGTTGTGAAGTTTGGAGTGTGACTGAGGTTGTGGACAGGTGTCTTTTATACTGATAATGTCAAACAGGAGCCATTACTACAGGTAATGAGTGGAGGACAGAGGAGCCTCTTAAAGAAGAAGTTACAGGTCTGTGAGAGCCACAAATCTTGCTTGTTTGTAGGTGACCAAATACTTATTTAACACCATAATTTGCAAATAAATTCTTCAAAAATCAGACAATGTGATTTTCTGGATTTGTTTTCTCATTTTGTCTCCCATAGTTGAGGTCTACCTATGATGACAATTACAGGCCGGCCTCATCTTTTTAAGTGGGAGAACTTGCACAATTGGTGGCTGACTAAATACTTTTGTTCCCCACTGTACATGAGAAGATAACCCGACCACAATAAGGAAAACATGGCTGGGTTTCTGACAGGTGCCAGACCATAGAAAGTTCCTGCATTCATGGTCGTGTCCATTGGTAACCAATCAAAAGACGATTAAGGGAAAAAAAAAAAAAAATAATAATATCATCATCTTTAAATCTCTGAAAACTTTTGAATTATTTACATTTGTAAAAATGTTCCTGGGAAAATCCCTTTAATTTGGACCAATAAATACTAATTCCAGACTTGTAGCAAGAAATCGACTTGCACCTTCAGGACTATTTACTATGCACATGATGCAGACACGCTACCTAGGTACTTTGGGAATAAATGATGCTTTGGCGATTGTCATAGTTCAGTGTATATTGGTTGTCACACAGCTTTCTAAATCAATGCTCAGCTATAACATTAAGGGTCTATTTCAGATGGTGTCATTGTTACCCTAAAGACACTCACAAGTAAAATGTATAACATTAGATACGTTAGTCAGTAGGCCAAAACACCAACCCAGACTCCTTCACAAAAAGCATACAGCCACAGTCAGTCAGAAGCAGTTATCAACTAGTGACTGAATTCCTATGGATGTGAATATGCAACAAACTATGTATCTAATTAATTATACATAATTAAAAAAAAATTATAATGTAATTAAAAATAATCACTTTATTTTGAAGCCGGAGTCGGTAACTTTTTTTCTGAAAATTGGTCTGGACTCCGAATCCACAGCCCTGCAAGTGACAATACCACCTATGAAGTAGGCAATGTGGAAAAGGAGGAAATTTGGGCTAGTGTGAGGATCTAGCAACTTGGACCAGCATGACAAGAACTAAAATGTGATATCTAGAGATTGTCAGAGCATCCTCCAAACAGCCATGTGTTCTACGGTGTTTACAGTATGGTCAGTACCTACCAAAAGTAGTGCAAGGAAAGGCAACTGGTGGACTAGCGATACGATCATTGGCACCCAATGCTCTTTGATCTGAGTCTGATCAATGCAGCCCCCATGCTGCAGGATAGAAGACCTAAAGGATACCACAGAGTACTGTTGGAGGTCTTGTGGCATCCATGCCTCGACAGGTCAGATGTCTTAGTGGTATGACGAGAACCTACACAATATTTTATTGCAATGCTGATCAGTGTAGTCGCCGTTACAGTTGCAATACAGGTGGTCATAGAGCTTTATCAGTCTTTTAGGTAAATTAACTAAATTATGAAGCGATATTAGAAATGTGCTGACAAGTATACGAGAGCTGGATGAGAACCCCTATAGGAACTTTCCCAGAATCTCATGGAAAACAAGGCAAGGGCTGATGTTTACTAGTAATATTTAGCATGTGGGGAAAAATGCTCTGTACATAAACAGGACTCCTTTCACTAAACAGATACACATTTGTGTAGAAATACAAAAAAAAGATACAAGTCAAGTCCTGAAATCCTGCCTTATTCAGAAGGTTTAGGCTGACTTTGTATGGATGCTAATGTAATTCACCCAAGACTACACTATTTGTTCCAAAAGCCTGTGAAACAGAATGGAAACAAAAATACACTATCTGGTTACTGGCTCCTAGCGAGCGCACATACTAAACCAGTCTTCAGGGAACGCATAATTACGAGATCACAAACCCGAGTCCCAAACTGACCAAGAAGTTCATTCATGTGACTGGAAACCAGGGGTAAAGAAAACACACTTTATGCAATGATCACAATTACATTATATATGGGCTTAGCTATAGATTAACTGGGAAATGAATACTAAGGATGTTCATTACTGAGGTTCATGGACCAACTTATTTCAATAAACGTGTATATGGCTGGACACACACATGGAGTTTGTACAGCTTTTTTTGGTGCAGATTTGCAGTAGTCTTTTTTTTTTTTTTTTGAGTGAAAGAAGAGGATTCAAAAGGAATGGAGACTATGAAGGAGGGATTTATACTTCTCCTTCCTGCTAAATTCAAAGTCCTTCCGTTATAGTTACCATTCCCTTTGAATCCACTTCTTGCTTTGGCTCAAAATCTGCAGCAATATCTGCAACAAAAACCCTCTGTATGTTTCCAAGCTACATTAGCATAGCTGGTATCTGACATAGCTGAACCAGATTAGAGACCTTCTGTCCCTCTGTCTGAGAGTACTGCAAAATATCCATATATGAAGGCTGAGAAGGTCATCACTGCTTCACATGGTATGGATGTGGCAAACAACTTAAAGGGTACCTATTACTGAAATTAACTTCTGACATATCAGATACATTGTCAGTATCCCGAATGCAAAGATCATCAACTAACCATCATCAACAAAATATAGAGGCCATACACTGCTAAATCAAGAGAGGCAGATGGGGCGAAGGAGACCAGCAGTCACTTGTGTACTCATGCCCCTTCATTCTAGTAAATGGTGGGGGTCGCAGCATTTTGGCTCCCAATAATATTTCTTAAGCAACCCAGCTCAGAGGGACTGAATTGACAAGCCAATTTCAATTCAGCTGAACTGTGTTCTAGCAGGTAAATCCAGCAGATACATGGACAAAGTTTACCAGCCCAAACTTGGCCATGTGAAGCAGCCCTTAGGTTTTATTCACACAAACATATTGCTTGGCCGCAAAGCTTCATGATCCATGCACGTGCTACGTTTTCCTGGATTATGGACAGCTCAACGCCGAGCAAGTTGTTTGTGTGACTAAGGCTTAAAAGCAGTTATTGGTAGGTCTCAAAATCTTCAGCAGGATCCCTAGGTTACATTTCACCTCCTCCATAGAAACCAGCATGCATGGTCAGTCAAGTCTAATAGGAAAGTGAATACATTAGTGGAAAGTGAAAAATGCCTGCTAAACAGCTTTCAGCCTGCAGTACTAAGGATATGCTATAAACGTCTAATGGGGGAGGCACCTCTAAGACCCACACCTATCTCCAGGACTGGGTCAGGTTGTCTCTACGACTCAGAAATGAATGGAGAGAGCTGTACACATGAGACGCTACCTCTACATTCATTCTCCTAGTGAATGTAGCGGCAGCAACAGACAGCAGAGTACACACCAGGACTCCCACTTTGGTAGATTTGGGTCCTACCTCTGGAACTCAAGCCAGCCTTCGGATATTTATGGCATTTCCTGTGGATATGCCACTTATTCCTAAAGTGGGAAAATCCCTATAAATGTCTATAACCACCTACAGGCAGTTCTGACAAACAGTGGGACCACTGGATAATAGACCAACCGCCCTCCGTATTGCCCATACATACACCCATCTTAATGCCTATAGACATAAGTTAGATGTCAACCAAGGACTCAATCGGGAATGTTGAAATCCAACAGCCCAATCCTTAGTTCACCCACCTTCCGATGGGTGAAATAAGAAATCAGAGGTTTGACCAGCATTAGTCTAATGTGAGATTGAGAGGTAAAATCTAAACCAGAATTGATAGATAAGCCAATACACTGAAAATCCTTTACTCCAGCATTAAATAAACCAAAATATGCCAAATTTATTTTTTCAACACGGATGTAAAGAACTGGATATTACTATATCAAGTGGCATATTTTATATTCTCATTATAGCTCAAGGTCCCGGTTATAGAAAGCAGAACAATCCATACAGTTGTCATCTTTGCTGGGCGTCTTTAAGAAAACCAAATCACAGAAGAGGTCCGTATGGAAGGGTTACAAATTTTTAGTGCAGGCATCAAACATGAAGAACTTCACTGTATTCAGTTTAGAGGACTTCATCTATGAAGACACAAAGCTTCCACTTGCTATTTCATCTAAGTGGGAAGCTCAGCTTTAATCATACAAGAAAAACATACATATGTGACGTTCAATGCAAATCCTCTTTTTCATAATAAGCGATATATAGAGGCCCCATGAAAGAGCTGAACCACATGGAATAAGGGAAACAGATCATGTTTAATAAGCAGGAGGCCTGTGACATTCTGGAATAATCTCGGGGCAGGCAGGTCTTCAGTGGAATGCTTTTGGAAATAAAATGTTAACATGACGATAATTATATTTACACTTCCATCCGTCCCTCCGAGATGAATGTTGGTACAAGGTCAATCTCTTCTAAAAAGAAGGTCACCACTTTGGTTAGCATATTTTTACAATTATACATGGACGGTCTGAGACTTCTTTATTCTGCACAATTTTCAGACCTCAATTATAATGACTGCATTCCACAAAACTCCCTAGGCAGCTAAATGAGGGGTGTTGCCCAAAGATCCTCACCGGTCCAGCCTCGCGTGCACACGGGACAGGCGATTACTATAAGAATATCAGGTAGAGCATAAAAATGTCAGCCATGTTAAGCAGTTATTTCACCCCCTTTCTTTTACTTCATGTGTTAGTCTTCATTGCCATTGTAATGTCAAATATAGGTTTGCTTGTTAAAACGTTGTCCTCATAGCTGACATTTTTATTTCAGTCTTTGAGCTTACCATAACCCCGAGGCAGCAAGCCCTCTGTCTTGGGGATAGGTTTGACTCAAACCCTTCTTTCACTACCTATATTCAATTACTTGCATGTTCATGTCACCTAAAAAACATCTCCAGAATCTGACCTTTTCTTACCATAGAAACATCAAAAACCTTTGTTGCTCTTATTCATCTCATGTCAATTACTGTAATTCCTTATCTGTGTCTTCTACTTACTAAACTCTCCCCTCTCCAATCTATCCTGAATGCGGCAGCCAGGCTCATCTTTCAGTTCAAATGCGACACCCAGAGCTCCAGTCTGTGCCAGCCGCGACACCCAGAGCTCCAGTCTGTGCCAGCCGCGACACCCAGAGCTCCAGTCTGTGCCAGCCGCGACACCCAGAGCTCCAGTCTGTGCCAGCCGCGACACCCAGAGCTCCAGTCTGTGCCAGCCGCGACACCCAGAGCTCCAGTCTGTGCCAGCCGCGACACCCAGAGCTCCAGTCTGTGCCAGCCGCGACACCCAGAGCTCCAGTCTGTGCCAGCCGCGACACCCAGAGCTCCAGTCTGTGCCAGCCGCGACACCCAGAGCTCCAGTCTGTGCCAGCCGCGACACCCAGAGCTCCAGTCTGTGCCAGCCGCGACACCCAGAGCTCCAGTCTGTGCCAGCCGCGACACCCAGAGCTCCAGTCTGTGCCAGCCGCGACACCCAGAGCTCCAGTCTGTGCCAGCCGCGACACCCAGAGCTCCAGTCTGTGCCAGCCACGACACCCAGAGCTCCAGTCTGTGCCAGCCGCGACACCCAGAGCTCCAGTCTGTGCCAGCCACGACACCCAGAGCTCCAGTCTGTGCCAGCCGCGACACCCAGAGCCCCAGTCTGTGCCAGCCGCTACAGTGGTTGTCTGTCCACTTTAGACTACAATTTAAACTTCCCACACTCATCCAAAAAGCTCTCCATAGTGCTTCCCCCACCACATCTCCATCCTGCCAATTATTTAAAACTAACATACTCCATAATTTGAACCTTCCACTCCAAGACCTCCCAAGTTGCTCCAATTCTCTGGAATGACATTCAGAGTACTACTCCACATTTCTAGTTTTGAATATATCCTAAAACACATATTTTTATGCAGATTTATCATCAAAACCCCTAATCTGGTTCAGATAGCTGGACCATACTCTACCTTTTTTTTTTTTTTTTTTTTTTTTTTAAATTGGTCATCTATCATTGACCACCTCTATCTACCTCATATATTGTAAACTCTTACAAGCAGGGCCCTCAGTCCCATTGTCTGAATGGATTTATTACTCTGTAATGTCTCTTTTGTCTGTACTTGAACCCTACATTTTGTAAAGTGCTGCGGAATATGTTGGCGCTATATAAATAAAAATTATTATTATTATTATTATTATTGACTTAGACCTCCTCTAATCTAAAATTGATGGTCTGACTGTTGGAACCTTGTTTACAAAAGGACCTAGCATGGTTTATATGCCGGGCACTGCGCTGCTCACTCGCCTTACTTTTACTAGTGGCAGGTAGTGGTACTACAGCAGTGTCCCATTCAAGACTATGGGATATCACTGCATACCCATACCACTACTAAAACTACAGTGAATGAACAGCATAGTGTCAGCCATGTAAATAATGTCAGTAGCTGTGCACTCGTATAAACTGCTGATATGTGGGGGTCAGTTTTAGATGGGAGGGAACCCAGTTCCTGTTACTGTGTGTGTGGGAGGGTCAAAGCAACTGGATCTCGTCAAATAGACACTAATATAACCTGTGAATAATAAAACTTAACCTGATACAATCGCTTTAATGCTTTACTAGGGATAAACTAATCCGGGGAACCAGATAGTCAATAATCATCTCTAAGGAAGTTGTTGGACGAAACGAGAAAAAAAAAAAAAAATCCTGGCACCTGAAGTGGTCTAACTGGCTCCTAAAGTCTACAGTGGTGGCTGCACCAGGAACGTACACATATGATTCAATTTTTCCATCTCTACACAATGGAATCACCATGAGAATTGGCTTGGTAGGGATAGGACATCTTGAAATTTAAGTTGCCAGATCCCTCCTAACATCTATCACTGGAGGTCCCGATATATGATCAATTTTTTTTTTTTTTTTTAACACCAACTTTTACCATGTGTGGCTGAACACATCCAAAACATGGCAGTTGTAATTCCTATGTGACTGACTCACTGGGTGATGTCTGGATGACACAACCCAAACAACAGATGCACAGTACCAGGATTTGGCAGCTGGGAATTCACCTTTTGAGATACAGACAACTGTAGATGTAAGGCCTAAACGTGAGATTAACACATAGTGAACTGACTACAGCACAATCATAAGAAATAGCTATAGAAAGTTCACAAAGCTGGTGGCAAAAAGTACCATCAGATGACCAATTGGCTGTTCATCTGACGTCCAGTTTCAATCTTATATCCCTTTTCCATGGGAAACAAATGTTAATTTCTAATCACCCCACCCGTGTAAATACGCCTGCGGTCAGCCAGCAAACAGGCTCAGTCGCCAGCTGACTACATCTTCTATGCCGCCATTAAAATCCATTGAAACTGTATGTGCCCAGACAACTGCACCACCAATAAACTGGTCACATATAGGGCTATGGAGTCAGAGTCAGAAAAAAGTTACTGACTCAGCGTTCAAAATAAAATGATTAACTATTTTTAATGATATTATACAATTATTAACATTGCATAATTAATTGGATACATAGTTTGTTACATATTTACTCCATAGGAATTCAGTCACTAGCCTTTCAATGAATTATTAGAGGATCTTTACTGCTTCTGTCTGACCATGGCTGTCAGCTATCTATGAGGTCAAAGCAATAGCTGGGCTGTCGAAAACCAGAAGACTTGGAGTCGGTGGTTTGGCCTACTGATTCCACAGCCCTGGTCATATACAATACCAATGACTGCACCATGCGAACAGAGCTAAACAAATGACAATCACATGCTAGATCATCAATCAGAACCTTCCTTGTAATATTCACTATAATGAATTGTGATCCACAAATTCTCAGCTCCAGGTCCACATTTGCTTGGTGGAGGTTTGAAAACACAACAGTGATCCCTATACACATCAAATGTCAGGTGCGTGGGCTACGTAATACACGATTTTCCATAATAAATAATTCATAGGACACCTGATGCTTCCGACAGAACATTTCTATAGCTGTGTGATTATTTCTTCCATCATTTACAATATATCTTTTACAAGATCTTAAGCAGGAATCTATTGTAAGCATCAGAGGTAGGAGACAATTTCCTTACTTTTAAGCACACATCTTACAATGGGACAGCTGGACGTGCAGGAACAAACAGCAGCTTATGTTACTAGTTCAATATAAAACGATCCTGTATGAATAGCTAGGACACCACACCCGTATCCAGCACAACAGGGTTAATGAGCCTGGCCATGCAATATTGGATTAATTACCACCGACTACTGCTGAGATTTACAATTGGAAAAAGTTCCGGAGAGATTTATAAAAATTTCTCACTGAACGGAAAATAGTCACTTGTCATTCTGAAAAATGCATGCATACTTTTATGAAATATTCCACAACATTTCCATGTGGCATCCACAACAATAGTGAACACGCAGTGGATTGGAGAATCCCTGTTGAAACCCATAAAATGCTGCCACAACACTGCAGTCATAATATCATGCTTCTGGATTACTAGGGTTAGGGGTGGCAATGCAACCACATTAAACTACATTATTTGTCAGGCATGTCATGTTGTGCAGCTAAAGTAGTCAACGTAGCAGCTAAACAAAGTCCTAGTCTTACGTTTTTTGGGGTTTTTTTTTTTTTTTACATCAGCAAAGAACTGGACCAATTATTAGGAATTACTGATCCTCAGAGTGGTTGTTCCCAATAACTAGCCCATGTAAAGGTGCCAGCGATCATTCAGCTTAGGGAATACATTTATGCAGCATAAACAAGGGGGCAATAACAAATGCAAACTATACAGGGGTTAACATTGTAGCGATTATTGCTGAATGTAAATGATCAGGAATGACTATTCCTAGGAATGTCCAGTCACTGCCCCCATGTGAAAGGACTTGAATTTGTGGATTCTGCACCTAAATTCTGACACAATCCTGAATGTGTGAAGATGGCATACAGGGTGACCTAAGCAGGGGCGTAACTTGAGGGGGTGCAGTCGCACCAAGGCCCAGGAGCCTTAGGAGGCCCATAAGCAATGACATCAGTACTGAGATTGCAGCTTCCATCTGGCCCGTAAACCAAGGAGACCCTCAGATTACTCTAACCACATTAACATTGATTAAACTCCTTAGCAGACATAACCATCACGATCAAGAATTCGCTGTAGGGATGAGGTAGGGGGCCCCGGACAAGAGACTGCACCGGGGCCCACAAGACTTTAGTTACGCCACTGGTAAGGAGTTGGATAACTTGTAACAGTGGTGGGTCACGCTGTTCATCTGTCAGTACTGAACTCTTACAAACTCTGACATTACAAATCCTGAAACTTTTCCTGACACAGATATATTTCCCCCCCAATGAAGTCTATAGGGCAGTGCTGCAGTACGTGCAAACACCGGCCGCTACAGCGAGTGAACAGCGGAGCTCGTAGTATGTAAACATTACCAAGAGCCACACTGTCTCAGTACAGCTGATCAACAGGAGTCTTGGGTGTTGGACCTCCGCTGACCTAACCTAAGGATAGACCACAAGTAAAAAGTGGATAACCCCTTTAATTAAAACTGCTAAATTTTTATTTATGTTTGCAAAAATGTTTAAGTTTTAATTACAAATTTGCATATTTTTATGTTCATGGGAAACCCCTTTAAGTGAGACAAGAGATCCTCAGCAACAGCGACAACTAAAAACACACAGAGTTGAAATTACTATAGTGATCCATCATGCCTTTATGTACAATACGTTGCGCCACTACCAACAGTGCATGACAAAACAGCTGTTTAGTACTGGACAGACGAGAATCACACTGTAATGGGATACAACTCATTACAAGGCACTTCTTATGCAAATCCTCTGTAGGATATTATATTACAACCAGATAAAACATGTCTCTGGATCTTATTGCTCAACCTGTGCTGTACCAAGGATTAAGGAGAAACTAGGAGAGCAAAACATTTGAAGATCGATCAGCCAGGCAGCCAATGGGATACTGACATCACATTTTTTGGGCTGTTTTCTATGAATGTCTATGGAGATTTGAAATATTGAGCATCATAGTAGTTAAATGAGCTCCTACAATCTGCAGTATTATGTTCTTCTATGACAGTCCATTCCTGTCACTCACTGTCAAAAATTTACTGCAATTTTTAACATGCTGTAACAATTGCATAGAGAATCACATTGTGCATAAACAGCTATCGAGCTCATGCTTAAAGTAACACGTGCAATTTAATAAGGGAAAGCTTCTATATCCACCACTCAGGGAAGCATGCAGTACTATATATTACACAAGCCAAGAAGTCACTACAGAACTTTCTTTAGACATGTAATTAAAAAAAAAAAAAAAAAAAACTAATTTTTTTTTTTTAAGGTGAATTCCTCCAACTCTGCCGCCAATCCAGTGCCGAAGAAGCAGTTAAAACTGCAAGATGTCTCAGCGATTAATAGCTTCAGTTTAGGAACAGGCACTGATACAAGAAATACATTTTTCAGACAGAATCCACTTCCAGTTGGCAATATCAAGCGGTTACATTGAATAGATCTAGTGTTGCATGGTGTAAAGACTGGAAGGTGGCAGGCTTTGAGAATTGATCCGCTTTATTTTACCTGACTTTTCAGAGGCAACCATTGTTACATGCCCTGCACAGAGTCAGCATATCAAAGTACCAGAGAAGAGATGACAAGACACATATGGAGATATGACTTAGGAATGTAATCATTTTTTGCATGTATGAACAGGGAAATAGTAGCTGATAAATCTACGAATCAACTACAATAAAAACCACTACCTGCCCACACGTAACCTCCGATCCTCCAAAGACCTCCTACTCCGCTCTTATTTGCTCTTCACACAATCGTCTCCAAGACTTCTCCCGTGCATCCCCCATACTCTGGAACTCATTACCAAGACACATCAGACTGTCCCCCACAATCACAAGCTTCAAGAAGGCCCTGAAGACTCACCTATTCAGGAAGGCCTACAACCTCCAATAACGCTACTATCACCACACCACCACCTGAGCAGCCTCTACCCCACCTTCTGTCTCTATCCCTCTCCCCTCATAATTTGTAAGCCCTTGTGGGCAGGGCCCTCTATCCCACTGTGCCAGTTGGTCACTGTTAGTATATTTGTCTTGTATATTTTGTGTACTGTATGTAAACCCTCAAATGTAAAGCACTATGGAATTAATGGTGCTCTATAAATAATAATAATAACTACAATGAAAACCAGCACCTTCTTCCCCAAAAGCCCACAGTCCACAGTCTCTTTCTAGGTGCATAATGCATTAAATATGTGGAAACAGAACTGCTGTGATAATGTCAAGATCCCTAAATTGGCTCTCTAGGTACTTGGTTAGTAGACGGTTAGTAGCATAAATGTGTATATGTTTGTCTCAAGCCCCACCTTGAAGTCAGACAGCAGCCATCCATGGATACACGTCCAGTTGTCGCACACATTTCTCAATCTTCAGTAACAAGACACTGTACACACCACACTGAATACATTGCCAGCTCTGAACAAATGAAGGAGCAGTTTGTTTACTAGATCGGCTGTTACATTAATCTTTCCTTCCCAATGAATATGTACAATGCAGCTCAGGACCATATAAAACCTGCTAATGCCAGTCAATACAGAGTGGCAAAACCAATGTACACAGTGTGTAACAATTGAAATATTAGTGAAAGGACATTATTAATCCCTACTGTACTAGAACTTTATATGGTAAAAAAAAAAAAATACCTTAAAGGGGTATTCCAGCAACAAGATATAATGACCTCTATTGTAAAATTGTCTGACCATTGTATAAGCAATGCTACCTCTGATGCTGCCCCTGCTACCTCTCGTGTCACCCCCTCTACCTCAGATTGTAAGCTCTTGCGAGCAGGGCCCTCAGTCCCATTGTGTGAATTGACAATTTCTTTGTAATGTATCTCTTTTGTCTGTACTTGAACCCTACAAATTGTACAGTGCTGCAGAATATGCTGGAGCTATATAAATAAAATGTATTATTATTATTATTATTATTAGAGATAGCCGTTAGATTGCAAGGACAAGGATTGCACCGGTTGTACATGTACACTACTACGTTTTCGTAATGGCAGTGTGGAACACACTGGCTAAAATAGGGATATTCACTTCTTGGGTTTTTTTGATGGTCCGTTTTAACTGGCTGTCAAAAATAGAACATGTTCTATTTTTGTCCGTTTTCACAGATACTTTTCCTACATATACCAATTAAAAGGCTTCTGTACATTTGCTTAAGATATACGCCCTCCATCCCCTGTAGAGATAAAACTTCTCTGCATAGGACGTCTCCAATGCTTTACTTTAATGGTGCATTGGGCTGTGGCTATAATGGACAACCTTGTGGAAAAAAAGAAAAAAAAAAAAAAAATGTATGTATATATTAGCAGGTAAAATAATCGGTCATATGTAATGCTCCCACTCCCACTAAATTCAGTGACCGAGTGCTGATCCCTGGAAGCACAGCTGCAGAGGAGACACTGTTTGTTTACATTTGCTTGTCCATAGATAATAGCCTATGAATGGGACTATGCAGACAACCCCCTCCCTTAACCTGCAACCATGCCCCCCTAAAGTTAGAATTGTGTATTAGAAAGTGGATCTATACATAATATAATGCAAACAACGAAGGCTCATAAATACAACAACATAACTTTTCTCTATACCTCCGTCAGCATGCATACATGTAGCAATTTCCACTATTGTGTATCATTCTTTGTGTCGTATTTTGTTTTTCAAACATTGAATCCATTTTCATCAGTTTTTAGTATCTGTTTTTGCAAACTGACCCACTAACCCGGACAGTCAGAACATGATGTCAACAGCCCCTTATGTCACTTTCTAAAGGGTCACCCATTTACAGAGTCAAATCAAAAAAAAAAAAAATCTGTTTTTGCATCTATTAAACGAATGTTAAAACATATTTTAGTAAAGAATGACATATGCCTCTGTTCAGACCTATGCTACAAGTTTTCCCATCAACCAGGGGTTGTGCAGCCATGAGTGGAGCAGGTACACTGTACAATTTGGGATAAGGTGCTAGGAACGAAGGTGTGAAAAACAAATGGAAATTCACAAATGCGGATTTTCACAAGGAAGAGAAAAAGTTCTGGAACAATCACAAAAGGGCTGTAAACAGTCTATAGACAATATACCGCTGCCATGTCAGGTCAGTGCTGAACTGGTCTCTGGTGGGTCCAGACTGTAACACATTAATGGTCCAGCAGAAGACACCCAAATTTGAAGGGTACTATAGTTTACCTCCTAGGAGTTGTTGGAGGGTGGGCCCCAGAATCATTTTATCTGATGGGCACAAGGAACCCCAATCTGACACTGTGAGGGGTAATGTCTATTTTGTGCAAGACACTATCATATCTGTGTGCAAGGGGGCAGGACATCATCTAATAGTAGACATGAACCTAAATAAAAATTGTATCCAACAGTAAAAATTTCAGGGAATTTAAGACCTATGGCATAGAGAACGCACACCATTACTCCTAATACAATTGTACCATAAAGCTGATATATTTCTATTAGTAAATCTGACCCTTACACTGGTCTGAACAAGAGCGTGGAGATCCGGTGTGGTCACCTGTGCTCGCTGGGATGTTTCTTAGCAAACTCATCACCTATATATATATATATATATAATATTCAATAGTGAGATATGTATTTTAGAGCCTCATTAATCCATGGTGCGGGACATTTAGAGAGGGGTTTACACAATAAATACAAGATTAGATGACTGAACTGATACAGTAGCAGAGAAGACTGCCGGGGTCCAAAAATCTAGCACCCTGCCAACCAGCTGGTTGAAGAGGATGCAGCAATCGGGTGAACAGTCAGATCTCTTCACTTCTTACCAAGCACTGTGCCTACATTTGTGCAGTGGGTACGCTTGGTATTACAGCTCAGCCCTTTCACTTGAATATCCCAATGTGCCATGTGACATTATATAACCTGTGAAGCAGATACGACATTCAGGAGGGACCACCGCTGCCACTTCAAATAGCTGATCTGCAGGGGACCCCACAGATCTTCAATCAATGACCCATCCTAAAGATAGGTTGTCAGTTAATAAGTGCAGGTAAACTTCTTTAGGCTAAGGCCCCACGTAGCGGGCCTCAGCAAAAAAGTGCCGCGGGAAAAACCGTGGAACAACAAATCGTGGTTTTTCCTGCAGTACTTTTCACAGAAAGTCTGGAGAGGTTTCCTCTGTGGACTTTCTTCTTCCATTATACCTATAAGGAAACAGTGAGCATTTCCATAGGTATAATTGACAGGCTGCGTGTCCGCTGTGCATATTTTTCCACAATGTGTGGATGGGATTCACCACATGGGAGCTCAGCCTTAGGCTAAGACCCCAACTAGCAAAACACAGCTTAAAAAAATAAATAATAATAATAATAATAATAATAATAATAATAATACACAACGCTGCAGGAAAAAAAAAAAAAAACTGAAAATGCGTCGCTTAAATTAACATGCTGCAATTTTTAAAAATGCAAACGTTTTTGAAAATGCTTTTAACAAACAAAAAACAAAACATACAACGTGTGGATGAGGTCACCTCACTTTGGTACTGTTAAACGCTGACTTTTCCACCGTTTCCACTACGTGCCTTAGCCTAAAGAGAGTCTTTCCCTTCTGTGACCATTATACCCTATCCACTGGATAATACAGAGTGGCAAATCCAATGTACACTGGATAGGGAATAGCTCAGTTATCGGTGGAGCCTTTGCTTTCATCAGTTATCATTTGCTTTAAAGAGTATTCTGCAATTAAAGGGTCTCTTTCTATCTGCAGGATAAGAGATCACTAAAAACTTCACTGATCACAAAAACAGGGGTCCCCAGAGCCCAAAATGAATGGAGCAGCAGGTCAGCTACATCCAGCAGTCCCACAGAACTGAATGAAGCAGTGTGGGGCATGTGTGACTGCTGCTACAGTCTTATGAGGCACATGGGATTCCTATCCCTGTGATCGGTGGGATCCCCAGGAGTCGGACAGTCACCAATCTAACAGTAACCCCCTACCATATGGATAATTACAGGAATATCCCTTTGATGTGTTGCATATATATTTGCTAACCAACACTTTTTACAATGAAACTATTGCAGCATGACGTATTATGGTTACTATCAAAATGATGAGAACCTCAACTGACCCCATGATAGGGTATGGTTGGTTACCATTTAGATCTGTCTTAATAGGGGGGTTTCCTGCCTAAATCGATTTTTCAACTGGTGGCCTATTCACAGGATTGGCTATCCACAGTTCTGGCAATGTCTGGGAACACATGGAGTGTGTGCAGGCACAGTATGAAAAAAAATTGATTTGGGGCTGGAAAACACCTTTAATACAGATCCGGCACAAGATCACAGTTCCCATTGTATGACTGGGTTGAATGTCTCTCATCAGAGTCTCACAGATTCCATGACATTTTTGCACGAAATTACACACAATAGCACACTGCTTTGTTTTTTACGGTAAAATTACACATGCAATCGTTTTCGATGATGAAAATGCACTAATCCGTAATGAAAGCTATGACCCCAATGTGAACAGTGTCCTGCAGAGAATATACTGCAAAAAGACACCAGGGTGAATCCAGCCACAATGTAGCAAAAATCAACACAGGCAAAAGGTAACAAACCATCATAATAAAAACACAAATGTAGCAGATGAAAACCATGGATCTGTCCAGCTTCACAGGGTTAATAAAAATATTTGATCATTTAGTGTGTCCATAGGCAGCAGATTTTGTTACATATATTTCTACAACTGAAAAATTACTTTCATACATCTGATAAGATTGTTTTGACAGCAAGGACATGGATCCGAGTGTGCAAGTCCCATTAGGATGAAAGTTTTGCAACAAAACCTGTTGCATGTGAACATACCCTTATGGTTCTCAGCTTTACCAGCAGGACTAGTGAGCTCAGGGATGTGATACACAACCAGCCTGGACTCTAAGGGGAGGATGTGTGACGATTACTCACCTAGTGCGGTGATGAGGAAGCCCCTCGGGGGTCTCAGTGCCCTCCTGACCCAGGCATCTCGTAGCACCTCCAGGTTGGCACTCTGGCCCTGGACCAGCAGCACCCAGCTCTCCAGCCAGCCCTGGAAAGACACCTCGGCCACGGCTCGGACCAGCCTCCTGTTCCAGAAGCACCTCGCATTTGCAGCCTGGAAGTCCTGGAAGACTTGACTGCCCTTCTCCTCCTCCGCCGCTGTGCCATCCAACCTACAGAGAACCAGGGCAAGCGAGGAGGAAGCCAGCTGGACTACCCTGTCCCGGGACATGCTGAGCTCTCGGCGCTCCTCACATATACGGGACCTTACATGCAACTCATCAATTACACCCTGCAGCAACTAGCGCTAAGGGGCGGGGCCAGCGACAGCCAATCACCTTGGCGGCGACCAATTACAAGTGGCGGTGGTCGGGGGGCGGGGGTAGAGCTGTGCACCTTGGTTTGTGAGGCTGGTAACGTGGAGAGGTGTAGTAGTGATGGCGCGCTGTATGAGGGATAGGGGGGAGACCTGATGGTTCTGTAGTCCTAATACTCTGCACATAGACACTATGGAGGAAGCACACTTCTATATCACTGCAGCACAAACAGGGGAACATTCACCTAAATAGAAAAACACACCAGGCATCAGTTTGTTATCTGTTCAAGTTGTCAAAAAACTGTCTGGAAAAATTGGGTGAAGACTGACGACCAATATGGCCACTAAAGGGGGATCCCAAGAAACACAGCATTTTTCATTGAGTTTTTGCGGCTTTTTTTTGCATTTCTTTATCCCCTTGTTATATATGTAAGGAAACGTTTGTGATTCTGTAGCTATTTGTTTCCTACAATGTGTGAATTAGATTACAGTAAATCTCATTCACTTTGCTGGTACTGTAAACCACAACGCTTTAGCCTAGGGCCGGGGCCCCATGTAGTGTAAACGAATCCCATTCACACATTGCAAAAATATACCCACTGAGGAAATGCTGCGATTTCCAAAACCACCGCCTTTTGGAAATCGTAGCATATCAATTATACCTATGGAAATGCTGGCGGTTTCCGTATAGGTATAATTGAAGCAGAAAGTCCGCAGAGGAAAACTCTTTACTGTGAAAAGCGCTGCAGGTAAAACCATGATGCATTTTCACCGCGGTTTTTCCCAAAGTGCTTTTTGGCTGCAGCCCGCTACGTGGCACCTTAACCTTACATGGGTTTTCCTATCGGGGGATGTTAACCTTGCAGATCATTTGGGATCCAACTACTCAGAACCACACAGGTGCTCTAGCCCTCATATTGAAATGAATGGAGTTCTGTGGATAGGGGATAACGTCTGCAGCTGGGAAAACCCCTTAAGGAGGACCTTTCACCACCTCTACCAACTCTTTGCATACCTCAATAGGTGCCGCTCCATTTATATCGACACAGTTGGAGTTTTTTGTCTAGCCGAGAAATGTGTTGATCGCTACTCATTTGCATCTGCCCAAATACACAGGCCAATGCAAACTGAATGGGACAGGAACCGTCTCTTCTGCCATTGTTCCTCCCCATTCGGCAGCACTGTCCTAATTACATAGGATGATGTATTGCCAATGGTTGGCATCTTCCAACTAGAGATGGGCGAACCACTTCTGCACGAGCAATTAACAAAATTGAACAAGAGAAGAGACCCCAGAGTATAATCATTTCAATTCCGGTTCTATCAGAACTTGTATAACCCGAAACAAATCAGGGACCATAGTCACCCGAACTTGAAATTAAACAAATCTTGGGAGGTTCACCCATCTCTACTATTAACATGCTTAAAAGATGCTGTTGATGCTTAAAGGGAATCTGTCAGGGCAATTTGGGACACTAAAGCACCCACACATCCATATGGACCTGGGGTTTTATTGTCCCAAATCACCCTGTTATAACGCAATCCATGGCCGATTTAAAAATAAAAAAGCTTTATACTCACCCTGCCGCTGTACTCCCCGCGCATGCGCTGTTCTTCAATGAAGCCAGAGGAGTACACCTCGGCTTCAGTGCGCATGCCCCGCAATTGCACAGTGAAGCCGGGGTGTCCATCTTTGGCTTCATTGAAGAACAGCGCAGGCGCCGGGAGGTGTGCCAGCGAAGAATTTCATGAATAAGCCGGACTGTTCTCACTGAATAGCGTTGATCAGACCCTTCTCTAGGTAAGTATAAAGGTTTTTTATTTTTAATGCACCTGTGGATTGCATTACAACAGGGCGATTTGGGACACTAAACCCCAGGTCTATAAGGTCCTGTGGGTGGTTTAGTGTCCCAGACTGACCTGACAGATTCCCTTTAAAAGATCGTCAGTACTATTAGACAGGGCAATTGTCAGCCACATTCCTAGGAGCACTCGTTGCCAATAATTGCCCTGAATATAGGACCATCTAATAGGTTGGCTGCTCCAGTCAGAATCTTTTTTACCATGCCCTTCTATATTTCCCATACCTTAATAAAGGCCATAAACCTTTTTGCCATGACCCGCTGCTCAAGTATCACCCTGTAAAAGGGTCTCCCAGGTTTACATCTCTGAAACTGGTAAAGCTGGGTGAGGTTCCATAAGGATATGTTCACATGGCATTTTTGCATGCAGATTCTCATGCGTTCTTATACCTTCTTCCCTATCTTGCTGTCATTTCAATGCTGAAAATAGCAACAAAACCACAGCAGGTGCCCACATGCTAATTAGCCCCAACTGTGGCAGAAACCTGAGCCGCAGCCAAAATGCCTTCTTCACTAAAACAGAAGTGTGCTCGAGTCATTTCCAAACATGTAGGACCGTCTCATGTGCAGATGGCAGACACACTGGAGTAGATTTACTAATACTTTCTACGATGAAGAAAGTGCAAAGTAAGGCTATCCATACATATTAGATAAAAATCATCCATGATGCGTCTAATAATTCGATGATGGGATCTTTCATATGAATGATCCCACCATAAATAGAAACAGCTAAACTGCCTGATCAGGGGGGCAGCTTTGATTCTTCACAAATTGACAAATGATCAGCCATATTTGGCCGATCATCCCAAACGCTATGTATTCTTGGTTGACTGGTGGTTGAAAATTTCTATAACATTCTTTGTTTTTATGGCAGACATCTTTCTTAAAAAAAATTGTGGGCCTAAAGAGCAAAAATCACCCATTTCTGCCAACTAAAATATTCTAGACTATTGTTAAAGTGTGTCAGATTTAGCACAATGACCGAAGTTTTAACCATCTATTAGCTGGCTTAGTTTGTGACAAACAAAAAGCACACAATGACACGTTGGATCCCACAAACACTAATATATAGAAGTATATTGTAAAATCTCTTCTCTACTAATACACGCTGCCTCTCTATTGCGACAGGCAAACCTCTGTTGTCGAGGAGATAGACAGCTCCATTTTCAAGGCAATGGGCAGCTCTCTTTTGCCAAGACGGAGGGCCAATAGTGAAGAATTTGAGAAAGGTTTCACGCAATTAAATGGCAGACAACAGAGAGTTCAAGCCAAGTTACTGAAGACAAGGTGGCAAACAACAGTGATTTTGAGATGGATTTGTGGTGACTAGGCAGCAAACTCTTTGTTTTCGAGGCAAGAGTACAAACCTGATTTGTCACAACAGAGTGTTCGAGACAAATTCATGGTGACTTTGCTGCACACAACAGAGATTTCAGGATGGATTCATGGTGACCAGGCGGCAGAGGACTATGCTTCAACTGGATTTGTGGCAACTGGGCAGCAGACAGCAAAGAGTTTGATCTAGATTTGTGATAACTGGAGGCAACAGAGAATTTGTGCCAAGTTTGTCGTGACTGGATGGCAACTCTCAGTTGTCAAGATGGTGGGCAACTTTCTGGTGTCACGACAGAGGGCAGATAACACAGAATTTGAGAAGGATTTGTAGTAATTGGCCGGCAGACAACAGAGTCGAGGCGGATTTGTTGCAACTAGACAGCAGCCTTGAGGTTGGGGGCAACTTTCTGTTGTCAAGGCAAAGTGCAGATAATACATAATTTTAAAAAAAGATTTGTGGAGACTAGGTGGCAGACAACAGAGAGCTTGAGCAGGGTTTATGGCAACTGGGTCGCAGGCAACAGTGAGTTTCAGCCAGGTTTGTGGCAACTGCGTGACAGCAGAGAGATCGAACCAAGTTCACGGCGACTGCTCGGCAGACAACAGAGTTTGAGATGGGTTCATGGCAACTAGGCGCCAAGTCATGGTCATGAGTTTGAGTCATGGTGACAGAGAATTAAAGGGGTTACCCAATTTCGACAGTTGAGTAAGAGGCTTATTGTCTTTAAACACGTAAACAATGTCCATTTATAGGTGCCGATTCCCAATTTTTAACTTAATATGAAGTAAAAGTTCTGTTTTATGGCATATATTTCAGATGCTGGACTACAATTTTGTTTTTGGATAGTTTCTACAGTTAATGACCTATCATTATCTTTTTTGTATTGTAGCACTGGCCCATAGACTTCAACGGGGCATTTCTGAAGTGCCAAAACTTGCTCCTACAGTTTGTACAGCTCATGTTATGTAAACAATACCGGGAGCTGTGCTGTCTCGGTACAGTTGATCTGCGGGGGTTCTAGGTGTCAGAAATCGGATAACCCCATTAAAGCCATGTTTGTGGCGACTGGGCAGCAGTCAGCAGAAGATTCAAAAAGGATTTGTGGTGAATGGTCCATGGTGGGCAACCTTCCATGATCTTGGCGACAGGCAACTCTGTTGTCGAAGGGGCAGGCAGCTTTCTGTTGTTGAGGTAGTAGGCAACTCTCTATAGTCAAAGTGGCGGGCAACTCTTTGTTGTTCAGATGGTTGCAACCCTCTTATATCGAGGTGGTGGGCAACCCTCATGTTGGAGAAGTAGTCAACCCTCTGATGATGAAGCAACCGGCACTCTCTGTTGTCAAGACATAGGGCAAAGCTCTGTTGTGAAGGTGTAGGGCAAATCTTTGCTCTTGAGGCGTAATTAAGATAATACAGAATTTGAGAAAGATTTGTCCTGGCAGACAACAGAGAGTTATAGTGAAGTTTGAAGCTGGGCAGCAGAAACAGAGTTCAAGATGGATCCATGGCAACTGGATGACAAAGGTATAGAGTTTGTGCCAAGGTGGTGGTGACTAAGTGGCAGACAACAGAGAATTCGAGCCAAGTTTTTTTGAGGGTTCAAGGCAAACGATAAACAGCAGAGACACTGAGCCAGTTTCATGACAACTGGGTAGTGGACAACAGAGTGTTTGAAACAGAGTTGTGGTGACTAGGCAACGGTGGGCACCTTTCTGTTGTGAGGTAGCAGGAAACTCTCTGTTGTGAAGGTGGCAGGAAACCCTCTGATGTCAAGGCAGCGGGGAAATCTCTGTTGTCGAGGCAGTGGCAAAATTCTGTAATTGAGGTAGCAGGCAACTCTACGTTGTTGAAGCTGCTGGCAACTATCAAGATTTGTGGTGACTAGGAGGCAGACAGAGAATTTGAGACAGTTTTGTTCCAACTAGACAATAGACAACAGAGCTTTCAAACCTGAGTCATGGCGACTGGATGGCAGACAACAAAGTTTGAACCAGGTTCATGGTGACTGGGGAGCACACAACAGAGAATTGGAGTCAGGTACTAAAGATGAGAAAACCTTTCAAGGTTCAATTCTTGTTCAGGTTCGCTGGTTCAGACCAAAAGACATTAATCACTTTTATCCCTATATTACTGATTCTATGTCACTATTGAGCCCTGCCTCAATAGTAATATTGCAATGGCAGGCATGGGAGCCTTCAGAAGACTTTCGGCTGCCATACCAACCAAACGGCTCCCACAATTTCCCTGCATGACAGCTGTTCAGAACATAATGTGGAACTAAACTGATCCCCTCAGACGCTGTGGTCGCATCTGACCGTGACATCTGAGGAGTTTTGCTGTTGTTTTTGTACAGTTTTGAGGTGAAATAGGTTATTAGTATGAAAACTCCATTTGGGGTTGGAAAACCCCTTTAACTGAAAGAATTAGCAACCACAGAGACAAGTGCTTATGTGCTGTGGCTGGTATTCCGTGTTGCACCAACGTTGCTGACTGTGTGTTTTTTACGAGTTACTACATTTGATATTTTGTATACCCACTACTGACCCCTGCTAGTAAAGTCATGAGAAAATAAAGTACACCATCTTCGAATGCTATCGAAGAATTTATTAAGACGTGTTCTGTATGCCACTCTTAATGAAGTTACCGACTGGCACAGGATGCACCTGAACTATTCAGAGGTTCAGGCCTCTTAATAATTCAGATGCACTCCTGTGCGCCATAATTAAAATCTACGCCAGTCAACTCTTTGCTGTGAGTTATAGTAAATTTTCCCGTACTGAGACATCCCTGCCCTGGTCCACTTTGGTCTCCACCTGGCTCTGCCCACTTTCATAAAAAGTGGTAAGTTGGGCCCAGGAAGAACAATGTGAGACGTCTTTGCTGCAAGAAAGGGATGTGTGTCAAATATGCACCACAAAATTTGCATAGATGGGTTAGTAAATATAAAGATACTCGACAAACCCATCGCTGCTCCAAGAGTGGCAGTACATATCTTATTCTAAACTCTGAGACACCCTTAAACCTTCTAGAGATAAGACAATTTCTGTATCTCCAGGAAAACTGTTCAGGATGTAGTCCTGGTATAAAGTCATTTTAAAAAAAAGGGACATTGCTGGGGATTGAAGTCTGTATTAAAACTTGACCAAAGGCCACAGGTCCAATAAATATAGGGGTGAAGGGTTATTGAAGGTATAAAGTTGCAGATCGGCCTACCATCCACATCAATGCTGAAAGAGAATACAGGGAGGTTATAGCAAACTCAAGATCAACCCATAGGGGACCATCTTCAGAAGCATTAACCAGGGTTAATTGAGCTATCTTTGCAGCCCTGTAATATTTAAAGGGGTTTTGCCACAAAAATTGCTGATTTGTGGAGCCTGACCACTGAGACCCCCTCTGATTCTGAGAAGGGGAGAGGGTTACTCCTATAGAGAATGAGGGTGTACTTTATATTTAGTTATGTTTCACATTTCTGCTTTGCTGGTTGGCAGATACTCCTCATATGCAATTTTGGGATTGTAACAGCAAAATCCTAATCCCTATATAGAGTTGTAGAGGGTGGAGACCTGCAGTTCTCTAGACTCTGCTAATTAAAGTGGCTTAGGCCAAGCCCTGTTTAAGGGCTTATTCACACATCCGCTTTTAGCGCACCCGTTCATTTTAATTGGCACATTTAGACCAACAGTCCATGGCGTTCCCTAGTGCTCTCTCCTGTCTGTTGTCAAACTACATAGATCTTCCTGCACAGAAGGATAATGCCGTTCTCTTGATATGAAGAAACATCTCTCTCTTGCTGATCTGTGGTAAAGCCCAGTGACATGACACCTATACAACGGCTCTCTGTAATAACTCCTGTGTGCACAGTTTCGGCACTTCAAGGCTTCCCTTATGCAAACAACCTACTGATGTACCGTCTCAAATCCTGACTGAGTAACTTTAAAGTGAGTCTGATGGCGATAATAGGACTGCAAGATCCAAACCTTGTGCAGTTCTAGACATAACTTCATACCTGTGGATATTTTGTGGGATAAAGAAGGATAACATATTCCTCTAGATCCTCTTGCTTGGTTTTCAGATAGCCCGAACAATGAAGCTTTTCCTACATTCACAGTGACCAGTTATTAAGATCAATGAGAATCAAACAAGTTGTGATCATAATCCAGCAGTGTGTGGAAGACGGAGTTTTCCAAAATTATAATACTGATAACCTATATCAGATCATGGGGGTCCGACACCAGGCAGCTCTCTGAAATGGCCACAGTACTTGGAAGACCGTTGTGGTCTCTTTATTGAATACCAGGCACAACTTGGTACATTGTATAGCGACTACGCTTGGTATTGCAGCTCATTCCCTATTACTTGGATGGCACCGAGCTGCAAACAGGTCATGTCACTCCTGAATATAACCTGTGAAGAAGAAGTGGTGCTCTCCTGAACAATGGCTTGGTCATCAGTATGAAACATGCATTTGGGGCTGGAAAACTCCTTTAACAGAATACTGTGGCAGCTGGCATGACCATCCATGCGATGCGACCATGTCTCTGCACCATCATCAATGTACCATATGATCATACCCTAGTAGAAGAAAGAAATATACCTTTGTGGCCACAAACCGATGAAGCAATAAAGAAATAGATCTTTTTATGGAATATGCAAATTACCCTGCAACTGCATGTGGGGTGGGTCTGATTTGCTACATTTGCCTACTGGCATTCATGATGCAAGCAAAGACTAAAAATGTCATTCACAGCTTAAGGGGCAACATTGTATGGTGATTCCAAAGGAGTGATTGTACTTATGAGTATTTGTAGGCAAATCGTGACCACCTATTAAATTATTAGCTCTTATTAAAGGTTCCTACAAGGCCCCATTGATGGTTTGAGAGGTATTTTGGACTGGATAAATTCCTTTTAGGCTGAAGCCCCACTTTGCGGAAACGCAGCTTTTTTTGTTGCAGATTTTGTTGTGTTTTTTTGAGCCAAAGCCAGGAGTGGATTGAGCAGATGGTAGAAGTAAAAGAACTTCCTATACATTTCCCAATCCTTTTGAGCCACTCCTAGGTTTGGCTCAAAAAACCACAGCATTTTGGACTGGATAAATTCCATTAGGCTGAGGCCCCACGTTGCGGAAACGCAGCTTTTTTGTTGCAGATTTTGCTGCGGCTCTTTGAGCCAAAGCCAACAATGGCTACAAAAGGAATTGGAAATATATAGGAAGTTCTTATACTTCTACCTACTGCTAAATCCACTCCTGGCTTTGGCTCAAAAAACCACAGGAAAATCTGCAACAAAAAAAGCTGCGTTTCCGTGGCCGTAGCCTTAAAGGCATTTGAAGTTGATGTTGTACACTTATGACATCAATTTCCCTACAACTTTACTATAAAAAGAGGGCCTAACTACCAGACATATGTGAATTTAACCTAATGTGTTCTCTTTTTAGATCCAATTCAAAGGCAATTGTCTATTTTCACACACCTCATCAATATGGATGAGATACGTACATTGATCCCTATGGATGCACCCCACATAACATATGTAAACAAGACATTCTACCCCCTCTCTAGCATCAGTGTCCCTGGGTGTAATTTTAACAGGGAGAGTATTAGAGAACCTCAATGACGGAGAGAGAGAAAACAGAAAATTTCCTCTACTTGTTGTGTTACAATGAGTCTGATCCTACTTAATATATGGCCTCCTAGACCAGATCATTGGACCAGAATCACACCTAGTACGGCCACCTCATTTTACAGCACTGTGAAATCACATAGAGAAGTAGAGGTGGTCGAAACCTTTCCACTAAGCGTTGCTGCAATGCCCTTTCTGCCTGTTTATTTACTTTGGATGAGGACTGTGTTTTCTTTTGTGTGTGTTCCTCTGCATTTGCTTTTCCATCACTTTGTGACAGCTTCGCTGTTTACTTTTCATTCTTTTGTATCACATTACAGCGAATTCACCTTTACACCTTCTAAATGATTCATGTGGTCTACTAGAATAATACTTATATAGACCGCGATTCTAGCTGCACTGTATCACACACACATATACTAATAACACGATAGCTTACATTTACTTTTTGTATCTGAATCTTAACAAATTGACATTGTAAATTACAAGCTGGGATGTGAAGAATACATCAGCGGGAATACAGAAACACATCTCTATTGCTACAAAAACACAGCATAAATGTAATATTGTATTTAGCAAATCATGGTCTCTTTTTATAGAGTTGTTTCTATAAAACCCCCATTAGCAGAACAATATGTAAAACTACACAAGCATGTGTTATTTGTGCTTGATGCCAGTTTTCCTTATTACGCAAGGGCCACACACACTGAAAATATTTCTGAATGTCCATAGAGAAATTCAGCAGTGTTTTCTTCTGCAAATTCTCCCCCAGGGTTTGAAATCCTCATGTAAAACCCGCAGCAATAATTGACATCAAATATCGGGGGTATTTAGCTTAAGGCTAAGGCCCCACGTTGCAGAAATGCAATGGTTTTTGTTGCAGATTTTGCTGTGTTTTTTTGAGCCAAAGTCAGGAGTGGCTTGAAAAGGAATGGAAAATTTAAAGGAAGCTCTGAGACGTTTCCCACAAAATCTGCAACAAGTAACGTTGTGTTTCCGCAATGTGGGGCTTTAGCCTAAAGAGGTTTTCTAGCCCCTAATGCATGTTTCACATTGATGATCTATCTACAGGATAGGTTATCAGTATGTGATCCGGACCCAGTACAGATCAGCTGTCAAGCAGCCTCCAGAAGCTGTTACTGTGGACATGGAGCAGAAGTGGCTCTGCTCCTATTCAAGTAGTAGGAGTGGAGCCACATTTCCCCCATGCCAATGCTAAGCAATGGATGCGACTGCAGCTCCGCTTCTATTACTGGAATACAGAGCCTGCTGTAGCTCCCAGTGCCCAGAGGCTGTCATACCCCCACAGATTACCTGTGGATTGGTCATTAGTATGAAACATACATTAGGGGCCAGAAAACTCCTTTAGGCTAAGGCCCTCATAGCGTCCCGCAGCAAAAAAGTGCTGCGGGAAAAACCGCGGCAGCAACGCATCGCAGTTTCTCCCGCTGCGCTTTTCACAGAAAGTCATCTAGGTACACCACCACCGCCATTTTCTGCATATATTAGAAATACATCTTAACGTATGACTAAGCTCTATTCAGATTACATTTTGTTTAATGGATGCAAAAACCCGACGCAAACGGATGACATAGCCATCAATTTAAAAAGAAAAAAACGGATCCCTTTCTGTCTGTTTTTTTGTATGGACACAAAAGTATGGTATAATACGTTTTTGTTTCCTTCAAAAAAATTGACAGAAATGGATAATTTTTTTTCTTACATTGATGTCTATGTAAACAGCTGGCTATCAGCTTGCATTTGTTTGTGCGTTTGTTGCATCCGTTAAACGGATGTAAAGAAAGTGATCTGAATAGAGCCTAAATTGTATGAAGAAGACCCCCCCTCCACTGCCAACTCCCTTGTCCTCAGCCTCCACTGCTAGCCTCTGTGCCCAAATTCTCCATTGTCAACATGCATCCTCTACTACCACCCTTTGTGCCACCAGCCTCAGCCTTCCCAGCTCCAGACCCTTGTTGTCACCAGGAAATTGCTATTAAAACTACTGACTGTTTCTAAGGATGTTTGCAGCACATTTCTACTATGCAGTGCCAATAAAGGGCACTTCTCTGCCTTCTATACTTACCATGGGAATCAGGACTCCTATTAACCCCGGCAGCAGTAGGAACATCAAAGCAATACCTAGTATACACAAATGTGTATTGTGGTTGCAAAACCAAATAAAGTAAGTGCGTATATTAACCCCTGTGCACCCATCACCCTGCACTATTATAACAGCCTGAACATAAAGTGTCTCTATTTTCTTTATTTTCAACAGGAAATTACATAGGAAAAATTTAGGAACTGACTACAGTCATCCCTGTGCCCTAAGTATAGGATCAGCCATGAGTATAGACATATACAATGGGGAATACATAGTGGTGATGGAAGCGGACAGCTGTATGGAGCAACCGTGGTCAGTGTGGGTTATAGATAGATGTAGTACATGGTCAATGTAACATGTATGTAGAGTATACAGGGGCTGATAGTATAGCTGGCCAGACTGTAGACAGACTTGTGTTACAGGAACACAGCAATTGATTTATCAAGCAGAATTTTATCATAAAATGCTCCTTCATTATATCACAATATATAACATCTGTGGTTATGTTATCTGATATTAATATAGGGGGTCTAAATATATATTTAAGGGTGTCTGATCTAAGGTATGAATTATTATAGGGGTCTAAAATTCACTTACAGTTCTGGTCTGACCACGGGTCTAATATTACAGCATCAAGTATAACCCTATGAAGGGCTCTCCAACGTTGACTTCCCTGCAGTATACAACCCCCAAAAATCTGTTTTCTATTCCAAGCACAATCCTCCAAGACAGGTAACAAAGGATTTGTTATGAGCCGACATAAAGTAGGTTCCCTTCTGGCCAGGGCTAGGACATTTTGAAACAGGGAAGAATCAACTGCCGATCATTTAAAGGGATTATCCGGTTTCTGAGATTGATGGAGATTGCAGCACTGTCCAATACAAGTCTATGGGGCAGCACCATAGTAACTACACTCAACGGTACAGCCTGCTTTGGATCCGATACCCAGGAACCCCGCAGATCTAATATTGATGGCCTATCCCGAGGACATCCCATCACACTCAGAAACCGGATAACCCCTTAAAGTCACTTGTAGTCTCTAGCATTAATATTGTATATCTTCTTTTAAGAATGTGTATGTTTGCTGAAATGTTAATTGCAGCCCCAATATCAAAATGGCACTACCTATACAGATACCCCACATACTCTTTAATTCGGCCCCAATTTACACTTTGCTTTACAATATTTTTTTTAAGCAAACTCCACATAGGCCCTATTCACACAGACATCACATGGCTGATATTCACTGTCATGTGGATATAGCTTTAGTCTCTCAGGAAAGGCAGGTAACCTACTGGAGCTGACTTATGGGAAGTTTCAAGGGTCAGGCCTGGATGGTAACCAGATATCGTACACTTCAATGTGTTTTGTGGCGATGGAATTGCACATTGCATTGTATTTTTAGTGTTGTAGTGACAGCTCTGTTTTAAATAGATACATATCTGCTTACTAGTAGACTACGAGCTAACATTCATGGCCCCAAGTGCACCATAATAATACAATAAAACAAAAGGAAATACTACTCAGGCAGGTGGCACGCCTCAGGCAACCAAAGGGCTACTCAGTAGTTGTGATAAATGCTTTAATGGTAAAGTCATATCCATAAATAAGTTAGGTTAAGTGAGTGGCCTTGTTTTATTGCAAGACGAAAAGAGAGTTAAATAATGGATGCACATCTACTACATGCCATGGTCTAAATAATGGATGTGCACAGTGCTCTGCCTCACAGACCAATCCCTGACTAGATGTTCTCACATCATATATACACTTATGAGAGATTGGGAGTTTTATAAAGGCCGGCATTTTCAAAGCCTGTCTCCATATCACCTGCGCTAGCAGAGGATGCGCCTCATTTATGGCAAGGCCCACACCACCTCATAAAACAGATGCACCCATTGCAGGGCCGTGCACCTGCACTGAAATCTATGCTAGCTCTGGTGGGGAGGGCAGTATAAGGCTAAGGCCCCATGTTGCGGAAAAAAGCTGCTTCTTTTTATTGCAAATTTTGCTAAGGTTTTTAGAGCCAAAGTCAAGAATGGCTACAAAAGGAATGGGAAATATAAAGGAATCTCTAGTACTTCTCCCTTCTGCTCTATCCATTCCTGGATTTGGCTCAAAAAACTGTAGCAAAATCTGCAACAAAAATAGCTGCTTTTTCGCAACGTGAGTCCTTAGCCTAAAGGCCGGGAGCCCCACGTAGCGTAAACGCTATAATTTGGCCACAATGGAAACCGCGGTGTTTTACATTAACTGCAAAGTGGATGGGATTCTGGCTAATACCATCCACACATTGCAGAAAACAATCCGCAGCAGAAATGCTGCGATTTGAAACATGCTTGCGTTATTGCAAATTTCAGCACGTCAATCATACCTATGGAAACGATGACGGTTTTTGTATAGGTATAATGGAAGCAGAAAGTCCGCAGAGATTCTGTGAAAAGCGCTGCGAGGAAAAACTGCATCATTGAACCCCCAGGGTGAGACTACCAGAGATACACTAAAGACACTTATTGTTGCCCTGATGCACTCTCGCCTTGACTACTGTAACTCCTTACTAATCGGTCTTCCCCTTACTAAACTCTCCCCTCTACAATCTATTCTGAATGCGGCGGCCAGGCTCATCTATCAGTCTAGACGCTACAGCGATGCCTCCGGTCTGTGCCGGTCACTACATTGGCTGCCTATTCAATACAGAATACAATATAAACTTATCACCCTCATCCACAAGGATCTCCATAATGCTGCACCTCCCTATATTTCTTCCCTCATCTCTGTCTATTGCCCAACCCGTGCTCTCTGTTCAGAACCTCCCACTCCCGTATCCAAGACTTCTCCTGAGTTGCACCACTTCTCTGGAATGCTCTATCCCGGACAATAATAATAATAATACATTTTATTTATATAGCGTCAACATATTCCGCAGCATTGTACAATTTGTAGGGTTCAAGTACAGACAAAAAAAGAAGTATATTACAAAGAAACAGTCAATTCACACAATGGGACAATCAGATTAACTCCCAATTTCTACAGCTTCAAGCGCAAACTAAAGGCATATCTTTTCAGACAGGCCTATCACAATTCCTAATGTAAACCCTTCCATAGTTAGAATCCCTAAAACATACCCTCCTCTGTTCACACTCCTGCATTACCCCACAGGATATGATGCTGTATCAGACTAACTTTATATGTCCAGGCACCGTCTGCATGTTAAAGGACACAACTGGTGACGGCTCATACAGCTTTATATATGTGTAATGACAGTAACCTCTATTACAAAATTGTCTGACCATTATATAAGCAATGCTACCTCCGATGCTGCCCCTGCTACTTCTTGTGTCACCCACTCTACCTCATAGATTGTAAGCTCTTGCGAGCAGGGCCCTCAGTCCCATTGTGTGAATTGACTATTTCTTTGTAATGTATCTCTTTTGTCTGTACTTGAACCCTACAAATTGTACAGTGCTGCAGAATATGTTGATGCTATATAAATAAAATGTATTAATTATTATTATTATTGTATCTGAGGCTATTGTATCAGCAAGCAAACCAGCAGTGGAAAGCCAAGGCTCTGTTTCAGATTTCCACTATGGGTGAGGCTAAGGCCCCACTTAGCAAATCGTTGAATTTTCTCTGCATATTTTTTGCCTCTATTATACCTATGCAGAAAACCGTCAGCATTTCCGTAGGTATAATTGACATGCTGCAATTTGCAAGCGTTTTTGCGCTGCAGCATTTCCGCTGCAGATGCTTTTCTGCTATATGTAGATGGAATTAGCCAGAATCCCATCCACTTTGCAGGTAATGTAAAATGCAGCGTTTGTTTTCGCAACGTGGGGCCCTGGCCTGATACAGGGCCAGAATTTGGAGAGGAATCCGACTATTGGGTGTTATTTTATTCCCATGACATTTATGTACGAAAAAGTCAGGCTTGCAAGACTTTTTCATCCAAGATTTCAGACAGACTGCACTGGACAGGCACCCTGCGCTAATGTGAACATAGATGAAGAGAACAAGAAGATATAGAACAAGTCTCCAACAGGAAATAGAAAAAATATAAGGGGGGAAAAGGCTTATGGGTATGGTCAGGAAAAACAGGCAATTCAGTGGGAGAGTCTTACTAAAATTTAACCCTTTGATGACTACCAAAAATTGTTTTTATTTCCACATCTTTTTTATTGTTTCAGAAAAAAATGGAGAATTATACAATGTTTATCAGAATCCAGGAATTGAGAGCTATAAATAGCTTTTACATGGCCAAATAGGGACAAAGATAGAAGGGTAAGTGAAGAGAGATAGGGTCAGAGGTTAGGGTAGGTGGTAGACTTACGTGGTTGTAACAGAGCTCCGTTCAGTAATACAATCACATTTGACAGCATGCTGAGACAGTTCTGCAGAACAAAGGTATCGACACATGAAGGTTAAACATTGGAAAATAAGAACAGAAAACTGGGGCAACTCAAGTACTAGTTTAAAGGATACGTTGTATCGTGAGGAGTATGGAGGGTTGTAAGTGTCACATTCAGTAACTATAATGTGTTGTTTCAGTCACATCATTGGGCTTTATACTTTGGCAGTTTGTCTTCAAGAATGCTTACTAGTCTTCTGAATTATTGGAACTTCTTAAAGGGCTTGTCCTTAAGATAAGCTGTAAATATTTGATTTGTGGGGGGCTGAGCTGTAGTACCGGCGCCCAGCCACTATACAAGGACCAGAGCCAACTGCTTCCGTCTACAGACCTGTAGCACTGACATCCCACCTGATGAAGATCTTGGAGAGATTGGTTCTCACACATCTCCGCCCTCTAGTGAGCCCCGCTATGGACCCCCTCCAGTTTGCTTAACGGCCGGGCATTGGGGTAGATGATGCCATCATCCACCTTCTGCACAGGGCTCTGTCTCACCTGGAGAAACCAGGGAACACAGTGAGAATAATGTTCTTTGATTTCTCCAGTGCTTTTAACACCATACAGCCCAGGTTACTGAGAGACAAGCTGGGCCTTGCTGGAGTGGACCACCACCTTTCCAACTGGATCCTAGACTACCTCACAAATCGACCTCAATACGTAAGAGCCCAAGACTGTGTGTCAGGTACCGTGATCTGTAATACGGGGGCACCTCAGGGTACGGTTCTCGCCCCTTTCCTCTTCACACTGTACACTGCAGATTTTAGGTGCAACTCATCCAGCTGCTACCTACAGAAGTATTCTGACGACTCTGCAATAGTGGGTCTCATCACAGATGATGATGATAGGGAGTACAGAGAACTGAACCAGGATTTTGTGGACTGGTGCCACCGGAACCACCTGAAGATTAACGCGGGGAAGACCAAGGAGATGGTGGTGGACCTCCGTAAAGGCAGAAGCCCTCCTAAACCAGTGGACATCCTGGGGACGGGCATCGAGATTGTGAACACCTATAAGTACCTGGGTTTGCTCCTTAATAATAAGCTGGACTGGGCAGGTCATATGGAGGCCCTGTACAGGAAGGGCCACAGCAGGCTCTACCTGCTTAGGAAGCTGAGAGCCTTTGGAATCCACCCTAGGTGTGAGAAGGAGCGCTATCGGAAGTCTTTCCTCCCCACCGCGGTTAGGCTGTACAACCAACACCGACCTAAGCGGAGATCATTACACACAGAGAACTGAAATATCTCTCTGCCTGTTAAATCCCCCCCCCCCCCCCGCTACTTCCTATATGTCTGTCGGCTATCAAAGTAATGCCTCTTACCTTGGAACATTCCTGTACATGTTGTATTTGTATTTGTATCTGCTTATCTTTGCTGCTGTAACACACTGAATTTCCCCATTGTGGGACTATTATTATTATTATTATTATATAGTATGGACGCCAGAAGCAGCCCCCTACAAAAATTTTTGCAAGGCTAGGCCATAAAAAATATATCCTGGGCAACCCCTTTAAGTATTGTCTTTGGAAAGGGGATAGATGGTGTTTTGCAACGTATCACTAGTGTCCATTTGGCTGCTGAGTGTGAAAACTGCTTTTTGTATTTTTTAGATGTATTTGTGGGTTCAAAATTTAAGTGTAATAAAGTTTTATTGAAATTTTATATGGAACAAAACAATAACAAAACATAACATACAAGGAAGTGCATAAACTATGCAATAAGCCAGTGCATAGGCAAACTGTGGGGTCAAAATTTAGAAGCATTGCACATGGGGTTAGGCAAAAATTTTGAAGGTAGCAATAATGTTCTCTACCAAAAACACTTTGACTAAATGTGCCCATACACTCTAGATTAATGATGGCCAAATCAATCCTTCTGCTCAGGCATTGGCTTATTCCCCTCTCCAAACTCAGAATATTTGCATGCTCAGCCAAACTAAGCATGCATGTGTATGGGGGATTAGGGAGGTATAACTGTCAACTGAACGAGCCAACAGCTACTGAGACTCTATGCCCAACTTAAAGGGAGTCTGTCAGCAGGAAAATCAATATACAGTTAGGTCTACAATATTACAAGTGGCAAAATCTACAGTTTGGTACATCCTGAGAAAAAAAGAAAGCACTGGTGAACTCATCAATGCAAAAAGACCTGGACGCCCACGGAAGACAACAGTGGTGGATGATCGCAGAATAATTTCCATGGTGAAGAGAAACCCCTTCACAACGGCCAACCAAGTGAACAACACTCTCCAGGATGTGGGCGCATCAATATCCAAATCTACCATAAAGAGAAGACTGCATGAAAGTAAATACAGAGGGTTCACTGCATGGTGCAAGCCACTCATAAGCCTCAAGAATAGGAAGGCTAGATTGGACTTTGCTAAAAACCATCTAAAAAAAGCCAGCACAGTTCTGGAAGAACATTCTTTGGACAGATGAAACCAAGATCAGCCTCTACCAGAATGATGGAAAGAAAAAAATATGGCGAAGGCGTGGTACAGCTCATCATCATCTGTAAAACACGGCGGAGGCAGTGTGATGGCTTGGGCATGCACGGCTGCCAGTGGCACTGGGTCCTAGTGTTTATTGAAGATGTGACACAGGACAGAAGCAGCCGGATGAATTCTGAGGTATTCAGAGACATACTGTGTGGCTCAAATCCAGCCAAACCGATTGGTCGGCATTTCATAATACAGATGGACAATGACCCAAAACAAAGCCAAAGCATCCCGTGAGTTTATTAAAGCAAAAAAGTGGAATATTCTTGAATGGCCAAGTCAGTCACCTGATCTCAACCCAATTGAGCAGCATTTCACTTGTTAAAGACTAAACTTCAGACAGAAAGGTCACAAACAAACAGCAACTGAAAACCGCTGCAGTAAAAAGGAGGAAACACAGCGGCGTCTGGTGATGTCCATGAGTTCAAGACTTCAGGCAGTCATTGCCAACAATTGTGAACAACCAAGTATTAGAAATTCACATTTTATTTATAATTATTTCATTTGTCCAATTACTTTTGAGCCCCTGAAATGATGGGATTGTGTGTAATAAAAGCTTTAATTCCTCATATTTCTATACAATCATTTTGTTCAACCCACTGAATTAAAGATGAAAGTCTGAACTTCAACTGCATCTGAATAGTTTTGTTCAAAATTGTGGTAATGTACAGAACCAAAACTAGAAAAATGTTGTCTCTGTCCAAATATTTATAGACCTAACTGTAAGACTAATGACAGTACCTTGTAGGACGGCTTCTACACTTTCCAAGGATGCCTTTCCTATTCTGCATTGCAGCTCTATTTTCATGATAATCGTTTTATTTTTATGCAAATTAGCTGGAAAGGGCTTTAGGGACATGTCTTCTCCTACTGGGGCCTCACTCTCTGTGCTAGATAACTAGCCCAATAGTTCAACTAGATAACCAGCCCCTAGTTCAATTGCTGTTCGGAGGTTCTGTCCATTCCGCTTGAATAATGCGGAGAGAAAAGTCTTTCTTTCTCGAACTTTTCTCTCCACATTTTTCGGGTGGAAACCAAGCGTACCCCATAATAGTCTATGGGGTCCACGGGTTTCTGCAGGTAACTGCTTTTTAAGCGGATTGGGTTTCTGTTTTTCAGGTCCCCAAGCGGACTCGAGGGAAGAAAACTCAAACACAGGTGTGAACCTAATGTCAGCTAATTGGCATAAAAATAAAATTCTGATTTTCATGAAAAATGGAGCCTCAATGAAGAATAAGAAAGACATATTTGAAACGTGTAATAGCCGCACTACAATGTACTATCATTAGTGTTGTGCTGATTTTCCTGCTGACAGACTCCCTTTAATCCTATGCCAAAGGTAGATAACTTACAAAATTTGGCAAAGGCTATACAGGCTGCCACTCTTCTTTTTCCCTAATAAGTAGGTGGAAAACATTATTTATTGGCACAGTTTTAGTTGATAGATGGAACTAAAGCTGAGTAACAGGGAGGTAGCTCCACTACCTTGAGACATCCTGCATACTCTCTGGTTAGAGCTTTAGCTATTTGCTCTGTCTAACAAATGGCCTTTTCTCTCATAGGCTGCCGGTTGAAGTCTATTGGAGTTGCTGTCTTGGCTGTCTCTGTAATTGTAAAAGACTGAAAGGGATTGTCCATGATTTTTATTTTTTTTTATTTATAGTTATCCTTAGTATAGGTCATAAACATGTGATCGTTGGGAGGGCGACAACCAGTCCCAACATGGATCAGCTTTTCAGAGGTGCACCCGGTCTGTATACTGTATATTGCACAGAGCCTAAAGCATTATAATTCCATGCCCTGTATAGTGGATGGGTGCCACCACACTGAAGTACAGAGCTGTCTGCCCCTCCACACATCTGATCCATGTGGGGGGTGACTGTCGGCTCCCCACCACTCAGATATTTATGGCCTATACTAAGTCATGGATAACCCTTTTAAGTAGAGAAAACTATGTACCTAGACAGCCACCTCTTCCATGTATAGCTGAGGATCAGGCATGGTCGAGGTCTAAAAGGTGGGATGGGGACTATTATTTTTTTTTTAAATTTGTTTTTGCAAAGTTCTTTACAAAATGGCATTCAGCTGTACAAGTGGTATAATAAATTAGTAAATACTGGTGGGTGTTCTTCTACAAGGAGTAGTTATGTTCTCAATAGATTTACAAGCCTCATAAATCTATCCTGAGGTATGGTCCGATTGTTTGCACAACCTTCTGTTTTTTCTCTTTATTGTTTCATGTAAGCACGTGTAATTCATCCCTTCCTCCCCTTTTACCAAGTACTTGGTGTCATCTAACAAGGGCTTGAAAGCCCCTCAAATAAAGTGCCTTCAGGCTACCTGATGCCTGTTGCTAAAAGGTGATTGATCTGGTTTATTAGCTAATGACAGCAATACTACAATAGTGCCTAAATACCCCTGGGGGAAATACATGTCCATTGTGGATGGTAGGCATTTGTTACAGTTGTCATTAATGGTTCGCCTGTCTATTTGCACACCAGATTTATAAAATGCAACTTTTTAAAAAGTTGCAAATATTAGGACAGTGTTAGACTTATAGATGCACCAAATATATCAAACATCATGCAAGATTTGACAAATTTGGTGCAAATTATGCTAAAGCAGAGTCCTTCATGATAAATCTCCATTATGATTTAAAGTAAACATGGGGAAGATCTCATAGTAAATTCCCCTGTGCTTACAGCTTCAGAAGAGTTCTTTCTCTCTGTTAAGTAAATTGGTGTTGAGCTGCTGTACCCCAGCATGGTCATTACACAGTGTCTGCGGCTTCTGGGTCTGTAACCTCAATAGTTCCAGTACAGGAGTCAGTCAATAATATCTAAGGATAAATCATCAATATCTAAAACCCATCCGAGCCTAGGAAACCCCTTTAACTGCCATCTGTATCAATTTATATACAGTAATACAATCCTCTTGTCTTGTTCTATTGTAATTGATTTTAATTGTTTGGTGCCTTTATGTTTTTTTTATGTAATATTAGTTTAATGATATGATATATTTTGGTATTTTTTATGAATTGTACTTAATGGGTAGGGTTTCGTTGGTTGATTAGATTGGTACCCTATACCATTACCATAATTTGCAGTGGCTATCAATAATCAAAGTACTTCTTGTTCGTGGCTTTTGATCTTTTTACATTAAAGCCTTACCTACAATTAGCCATTTCTTGGTTATTTCACTGGGGACACAGCACCATGGGTATAGACCCGGCCACTAGGAGGCTGACACTAGGAGAATGAAAAGCTGTCGGCTCCGCCTCATAGTTTATACCCTCTCAGAGACAGTGTACTAAGCCAGTTTAAACCTAGTGTCCATAGGAGCCAGACACAACCTGACTCAGTTCTTTCTGTCCAGCATTGTTTTTATTTTTTCTTCTCTTTTAGGTGCAGGGGGGTCTTCAGCGTGTACGCCACACTAGTCATACCCGCGTGCGGGCACAGAGCTCTTCTAGAGCACCTCGCCGGTCACCCAGTCCACACTCATTGCTTGCCGCATCGGCGGCCAAATTAGCCAGAAACCACACTCTCACGTGCGAGGTCCACCGAGGGGGTGACCCTGCAATGCCTGAAGACGCCAGACAGGCCAGTATTAGAAGAAAAGCTGGGTAAGTATCTCTACCCCCTCCCTCCGAGGCTCTTCCCTACTGGCCAAATGAGTTATCCTCCAGTTCCCCTCTGTTTCCCTCTCCCATTCACACTGAAGGGGTTAATTTTAATGCGGGTTCCCCCCTATGTGGTTGAGCCCCTTTTTCTTTGCAGCTCCGGGGCCTTCTCTGGTCTTTCCCAAACACGGGACTTTTGACCATATCTTGAAGGAACAATGGCTTCACCCGGACCGTCCTCTGTCTTCTACTAGGAAGTCGGATGTTCTCTTTCCCTTCACAGACCAGTGTGTCTCCAAGTGGTCAGAGCCTCCTGTGGTGGACTCTGCGCCCCATGTCTCTCAGTGATCCCTCTGACAAGAAGGTAGATTCTCTCGCAAAAGCAGCTTTCACTGAGGCTGGCTTTTCTCTGCGGCCTTTCTTCGCTGCCTCTTGGGTCAGCAAGGCCTGCATATCCTGGGCCAAACAGCTCCGGGCAGGCCTCTCTGATGAAGCTTCCCTTCAAGTCAACCATCTGCTGATCACTCAAATCCTGAGCACTTCCAAGTACCTGTGCGATGCCTCCCTAGAAGCAACTCGCTGTTCTGCCAAGGCGGCCGCTAACGCTGTGGTTATCCGCTGTACGGTTTAGATTAGTTTGTGGAACGCTGAGGCCGCCTCCAAGAAGGCGGTTGTGGCCCTTCCTTTTTCTCGGGACAAACAGGACCGGCTTTTTGGCAAGGGCCTAGAGAAGCTTATCTCTGAGGCCACGGGAGGTAAAAAGTTCTCTCCTCCCCCAGAGGCGTTCTAAGCACCAGCCATCTTCTTCCAGCCCTTCTCAGCGCATTCGCTCCTTTTGTGGCTCCACTTCTCGCTCCGGAGGTCGGTCTCCTCGGGACTCTCGCTCCAGGAAACCCTCTTTCAAGTCCAGACCTGCCTGGTAGTCCCGTGCAAAGCCCTCCAGACCTTCTGCCTCCAAGCCCTCCTCGGCATGAAGGTCTTTCCCCACTCAGGGTCCCTCGGGGACGTCTACTCTTTTTCCAGGAGATCTGGCTTGCCAACGTCGACAACACTTGGGTTCGAGAGGTAGTGTTGACTGGCTACTCCAAGTTCTCCTCCCTTCCAGTTGGAAGATTTTTTCCATCTACTTTGCCTTTTTCCCCCACTCGAGCGACCATATTTCTCTGGGCCTGTCTCTACACTCCAGCAGCAGGGAGTCATTGTCCCCATGCCCGCTTCAGAGCGTTTCCGGGGTTATTACTCCAACCTGTTCACCTTCCCCAAGAAGGACAGCTCTCTTCGCCCTATCCTGGATCTGAAGGGGCTCAACAGGTTTTCCCGGGTCCGCATGTTCCGCATGGAGTCCCTGAGGTCAGTGGTGGCTTCCCAAGATTCTGACCCGTTGGTCCAGTATGTCCTGCCTTCAGAGAACCTCTCCTTGTTCTCTTCAGTTCTGCATGCGGGTCCTGGGCACGATGGTCTCGACCTTCGAGGCAGTCCCCTTTGCCCAGTTTCACTTGCGTACTCTACAGCTGGCAATTCTAGCACGCCGAGACAGATCTCCGTCCAGCCTTGACCGCTTGATTCTCCTGCCTCTTCAAGTCCTTTGGTGGCTCTCCTCCCCAGAAATATCCCAGGGGAAGTCCTTCCTTCTCCTCCATTGGCAGGTGATCTCCAACATCGCAAGTCTTTCCGGTTGGGGAGCAGTCTTCAGTGCCTTGACCATTCAGGGCCTGTGGTTCAGGGCGAAGTCCTCCCTCCAGATCAACCTGCTGGAACTGAAGGCCATCTTCCTAGCCCTGTCTCATTGGACCTCTCTTCTCCAAGAACTTCTGGGTCAGAGTCCAGAATGATAACTCCACCGCAATTGCCTACCTGAACCATCAGGGGTGGCAGACTACCTAAGCCGAGAAAAACTCGACCCAGGCGAGTGTTCTCTTCATCCAGAAATTTTCCTCCAGCTGTGCTCCCGGTGGGGCAAGCCCGACGTCGACTTCTTCACCTCCCGCCTGAAACCACAAGATTCCCCGGTACGTGGCCAGGTTCCTGGACCCATGAGTCATCGCAGCCGATGCTCTAATGATTCCCTGGTCGGATTTCCGCCTTCTCTGTTTTCTCTTCTTGCTCTCCTCCCTCAGGTTCTCAAGAAGCTCAAGACCGAGAGAGTTCCCGCCATCTTGGTGGCACCGGATTGGCCACGCCGGGCTTGGTACGTGGATCTCATGTTCCTGTTGGCAGTTTCTCCTTGGCCTCTTCCCCTGTAGGTGGACCTCCTGTCTCAAGGGCCGCTGTTCCACCCCAGCTTATATCAGCTGCGTTTAACGGCGTGGCTGTTGAAGCCGAGGTTCTGAGGTATTGTGGGTTTTCGGAGCCCATTATCCAGACCATGCTCAAGGCCTGGAAACCACAGTCAGCCAAGATCTACCAGCGCATGTGGAAGGCCTACGTCTGCTGGTGTGAGAGTAATGACTATCAACCACTCTTCTTCTCTTTTCCCAGGATCCTAGCCTTTCTCCAGTCTGGTCTGGATCAAGGTCTTGGTCTTTCTTCCCTTAAGGGACAGGTTTCTGCCCTTTCTATCCTTTTTCAGAAGACCTTGGCCTTCTGCCCTCAGGTGAAGACCTTCCTACAGGGTGTGGCGCACTGCACCCTGCCTTATCGCCCACCCTTGGGATCTTAATCTTGTCCTCGAGGTGCTTCAGGCTCCCCCCTTCAAGCCTTTGCGGAATATTCTGATTCATCTTCTGTCCTGGAAAGTCGCTTTTATGGTGGCTATTACTTCCATTCACAGGGTCTCCGAGCTTGCTGTCCTGTCCCGGCAGTCTTTCTTTCTGGTCCTCCACAGGGACAAGGTTGTCCTTCGTCCGCCACCATCTTTTCTGCCTAAGGTGGTTTCCTCTTTTCACATCAACGAGGACATTGTCTTGCCATCCTTCTGTCCAGACCTCAAGCATCCTCGTTAGCGTTCCCTTCACTGTTTGAATGTTGTCCGGGCGATTCGGGTCTACTTGTCTCTCACTGACCCTTTCCGTCATTCGGACGCCTTGTTCGTCCTCCCAGAGGGTCCTCGCAAGGGCCTGCCTACTTCCAAGGCTTCCATCTCCAGATGTATTCGGTGTGTGAATAAGGAGGCCTATCGGCTTAAGGGTAATGACCTGCTCTTCCCACTCCACTAGGGCCATCGGAGCCTCCTGGGCTGTTCGACATCAGGCTTCTGCCGCCCATGGTCTGCAAGGCCGCCACCTGGGTTTCCATCCACACTTTCACAAGGTTTTACCAGATCCATTCTGTGGCTTCTGCAGATGCCAGTTTGGGTTGCAAGGTTCTGCAAGTGGCTGTGCGCTAGGTTGTTCACATGGCCATGTAATTCCCACCCTCTGGGACTGCTTTTGGACATCCCATGGTGCTATGTCCCCCAGTGAAATAAGCGAGAAAATGGGATTTTTTGTACTCTCCGTAAAATCCTTTTCTCATTGTATTCATTGGGGACACAGATCCCACCCTTGTTTTATTGTTGCTTCTGCCTAAGGTGTTTTGGTTCTTTTCGAGTTCAGGACATGTTGGTGGTTGTTGGTTTCGTGTTCTTTTTTGTTTTTTGTGTCTCTCTCTTACTGCTGCGGTACAAACTGGCTTAGTACACTGTCTGTGAGAGGGTATAGACTGAGGCGGAGCCGACAACTTTTCATTCTCCTAGCGTCAGCCTCCTAGTGGCTGGGTCTATACCCATGGTGCTATGTCGCCCAGTGAATACAACGAGAAAAGGATTTTACAGTGAGTACAAAAAATCCCATTTTTCACTGGTGGAAAGCTCAGGCAACCTGCTGCAAGGGAAATGTCGTATTACATGCTAGCCATTCAGATGAACAGTTGTCCATGTAATACATGCACTGCTTAGGTCCACCATAGTCAGGATCTCTGCTCTGAATAATAAAGGATGGTCCTGATTGGGGTTCTCCTCTATGATGTCCATGGTTGTATTGATGAGTGCACCATCTGTTACACTGGTACATCTGTGACTTTGATGTAGTATTTAGAACAATATATTACTGTAATGACTGTGAATCAGTACATTTTGTTATCTGTACAGAGCTACTGGAGGAGATTTATTAAGGCCTCAAACACATGACACTACTTTTTATCCGCAATTGCAGATGAAAGTACGGACCCATATGTTTCAATGGGCCTATACATACATTAGTAGCAGGTCCTATACCTAAGATAAGATAATCCTTTAATAGTCCCACCATGGGGAAATTCAGTTTGTTACAGTAGCAAAGATAATACAAGCACAACAAACAATATATACAGAAGCTCCAAGGTAGAGGCATTATAGTGACAGTAGGTACAGATAGAAAGGTACAGGTAAAAAAGAAGTAGAAGGGATACCATAAAATAAAGATCTTTCAGTTACCTGTATGGAATGATCTCCGCTTAGCTCAGTGTTGGTTGTACAGCCTAACTGCAGCGGGGAGGAAAGACTTCCGATAGCGCTCCTTCTCACACTTAGGGTGAAGTAGTCGGTCACTGACAGTACTGCCCAGCGCTATCACGGTCTCATGCATCGGATGGGAATTATTCTCCCGCATGGAGCTCACCACGGACAGTATCCTTCTGTCACCCACCACCTGCACTGGGTCCAGGGGGTTCCCAAGGACAGAGCTGGCCCTTCTAATCAGCTTATTGAGTCTATTCCTATCCCTGGTTGATATGCTACTCCACCAGCAGGCCACTCCAAAGAAGATGGCTGATGCCATTACAGAGTTGAAAAAGGCCCTAAGAAGTGCCCCCTGGACTCCAAAGGCTTTAAGCCTCCTAAGCAGGTAGAGCACCAAAAAGCTGGAATACATGTTGTATACTAGATTTAATGGTTATAGACACTTGTTGCACTTCACTAAACAGTTTTGAAAAATGTATAGAAAGGGAGATGTGGCCTAAAAGGACCGACAATAATTATAATACATTTTATTTCTATAGCGGCAATATATTCCGCAGCACTTTACAATTTCTAACAAATTGTGCAACTAATTTGGCAAAAATATTGGTCTGAAAATCACAAAAGGAAAAGTGTCTAATATGTCAAGCAAGATGTGATACATCAGTCAAACTGCATGAGCCACTGATAAGTATGGTGCATTTTCTGCCTGCTTGACTGCAACAGTGATGGACACATCCCTGCTGCATACAAGTCAGTAGGAGCTGGGCTAAAGTACTGGCACCCAGTCACTATACAGGGAACAGAGTCAACTGCTTTCAGCCCTGTGTCGCATATAATACATATGTCGGAAGCAGACCCATATGGCTGATCCGTGTTGGACCGCCTCTGATCAGATATTTATAGCCTATTCTATGGAATTTCTGGACAACCCCTTTAAGACTGCATCTCTAAGTTTAAGCTATTAGTTATTGTAGGCCTATGTATTTTCCTGCATACATATTTATGGTCTGCTCAGAGGTGTAACTTGAAGCTCCTGGGCCCCGATGCAAAATCTGTAACAGGACCCCCAATTACCATGTGTTATCTATAATACTGGTATTTTCTTATATTGTGGAGAGGCCTTTGGGCCCCAAGGCTCCAGAGCCAGTTGCAAGCACTACCTCTGCACCCTTTATAGCCACGCCCCGCCCCTGGGTCTGTTCACATCAATAGCCATTTGATAAACCTAGTGTAAGTCAGTGACGGGTGACACCATTAAAAACAAAATCTTAGGATAATGAATATTAGTTCACTGAAACAGATTCAAATAGACTTGGTCAACAGACTAAAAAAGAAGCTGGAAAGGCAGTGATTCTCCTTGAGGAGATTCAGTGATAGGTGGTGATAGTGAGAGTTTTCTTTTTGGACTAGAGCTATTTAGCAGAAAAAGAATCAAGTTTTCTGATGCCAAGCAATATTGTGGCGCCATCTAGTGAAAAAGAAAGAGCTGACACCATATATCATTAATTTGTGAATCCCTTTCAGGCTCATAATATGAGCAGAGCGAAGAAGCTTTGTAGGTCTCTCTGCAGACAGAAAGTGATTGCTGTGGGAAGGAAGAAGAGGTGTATATCATCTTTATATTCCGTCAGTAATTTCCTCCTTTCCTGAGGAAAAGAATCATGGTGCCTGAAAAGGGCCTTTTTAGAAAAAAAAGGTGCAAAGTGCACAAGGCTAAGAAAAGGTGCATAACTAATATTCACTCAACATTTATCAAACAACTGCGCCTATTAAATAAACATCCACTACCAAAAAAAAAGCAGAAGAAAAAAAAAAGGTGCAACTTTGAAAATTTCAGTTAAAAAAGAAGGTGCCATAAGTAAATAACCCCCAGTGTGATTAAACAGCCTTCCCAACATCTTGATCACAGGCATTAACCCCTCTAATTCCATTTTGGGGTGGATCGCCACAACCAAGGGAACACCCGGCCTATAAACTTCTAAACATACTTTTCCTATATGGTGAATGCCATAGCGGGAAAAATAATCAAAAGAGACAAAACGGGATTTTTGTACTCTGTGAATACAACGAGAAAAGGGTTTTACGGTGAGTACAAAAATCCTGTTTTCTTGCTTAACTTACAGGGGGACACAGCACCATGGGATTTCCAAAAGCAGTCCCAGAGGGACTCAAAGACCCAGGACCCCCACTGATCAGCTGTTTGAATGAGGGTGGGTTCACACTTGCACCGGAGTCCGTCCACCACAATTCCAACTGAAAATCTCTGAAAACTGTATATGTGTTTTTAAGCAATGTGTCGGAAAACCTTTCCCTATCCAGTCCCTAAACAGTTTTCCGAGATTTTCAGTCGAATTCGTGGCGGACGGACTCCGGCACAAGTGTGAACCCACCTTAAACTGTGGTACCTGTGTAAGCGGCGTGACCGCTTCTCTGTTTACATAGTGTCATTCATTTCATAGTGGCCATGTAATGTAACTACAGCCTCGTCCTATATACATCTATGTGACAAGACTGTAATTACATCACATGGTCACTATAAACAGACAGCTTGTGATATATACAGGCGTCGGGGCCCCTTCAAACTGCTAATCGGGAAGGGGTAAAGGTAACAGCCTATTAACCACTTCAGTACCGGGCCAAATTCTGGTCCAGGACCAGACACATTTTCAGGTTTTTTTTTTATATGTGCGGTTTTGAGGGCTGTAACATTTTTATCATTTGCGTTATTCAACTAATTTCTGCGTCTTTTTTCAGTGACACATAGGGTTTTATTTTTGTTTTTATTTTTGCATGCGTTTTCATTTTTTTTTTTTATCCGGGAAAATATAAACAAAAGAGGAGGGAAAACATATCCGTTTTTCACTTTTCATTTCATTTCTTTTTATTTAATAACACAAAGTGCTACTAAAAAACTTGATTAAATAGTTTTTCCTCTCCATTACGGTAATTTTTATTTTTTATGGTGTCGTGGGGGGGTGGGGCTATAACCTGTAATAAGGGCATTTTATTGGTATATTATTTTATTTATTTTTTTAGTTATTTTATTTTTTACTTTTCTATTAATTTTTTTTATTTTATTTTTACATTTTGTCCCCATAAGGTCATAATAGACCTTTGGGGAGGCTGATTTCCCCTGTAACTGGGGCTGATACATTTAGCCCCAGTTGAAGGAGGAATACAGCCTCCTGCACGTTACTTACACATAACTATAGAGCTGATCTGGGTCCTGCACTCGCCGGATCACATGACTGCTGGGTCAGAGGGCGGCCGCAAGATGGCGGTGCTCATTGAGCGCTGTATACACAGCAATTGGTAAGGCAATAAATCTTCCCTACCTTCTCTCTGGGAGCTCTGGCTGAAGTTACAGCCGGCTCCCAGTTTCAGTAGCTGCACGATTTCATGCAGCTACTGAGTTCTGCTTGGACATACTGGTACGTCCTTGCAGAACTAGACAACCACCCATTGGACGTATATAGTCTATGTGCGGTATGGAAGTGGTTAAAAAAAAAAAAAGTTATCCTCATCTACCTGCGATGCCTTAATGGACCGGTGCCTTCTCTTCTTCACCCGCGCATAAAACGTCTGCATCTCAGCGCAGGAGGCGCGATGACGTCATAGCATCGCCGCCTGCGCAGAGATGCAAACGTCTCCTAAGCTAGCCCAGGACAGGTCCCGCTCAGCTTTGTTTTCAGAGCGGCCTATCTTGGGCTGGCTTAGGTTAAAAAAAAAATAAATTAAAAAAATAGTAAAAATGCCACCCCTCCAAGCAGTGACGATAGTGCTGCCTAAGGCGGTTGCCTCACTGCACCTCATTAGAGGTACGCCACTGTATATATATACATATACACACACGTATCTATGGGGGCCCACTCAGTTTCTGCATTGAGCACTTCCATTAATACACATGAAAGTGTTCACTGCACTATTAACAGTATCAGGTCCTGTTCACATGGTGGAATCTGGTGCTGATTTTGCAGCAGATGTCTCCCCTAATTCAGCAGCAGATTCCTCCCTCCTACTGAAACCAATTGGAGCAGGAAGCTGGAAAAAAAAAAGGGCATCCTGCTTGATCTTGCCGCAGATTCAGAGACCACAGTTTAAGACTCCGCGCTGGTTAGACTCATTCATTTGGACCTAATCAGCGATGGAAAGCTGAAACAGAATGCTGATACCCCGCACTGTGAGCAGAAAATAAAGAAAATTCAAGGCAGATGTCCACCTCAAATTCCTCTTTACTTTCTGATGTCTGAACAGGATGTATCTACTTGTATGTAATGGACTGTTTTACACTCCACTCCAGTAGGTCCACCTCAGCAAAAAACAACAAATTTCAGTTTTTGTTTTTTTTGCTACAGTGTGCATGAGTAACTCCAAAAGGGGCCCACTGAGGCTCTGTCGCCCAAGGGCCCACACAACCTGGAGCCGGCCCTGCCTATACATTTAAGCTGTGGCTGTGACTATCCTTTCCCTAGACAAAATGTTTCTTGCATTACATAGATTCCTGCAAACTATTTAGTCTGAGTACATGCATGCCATCTGCTTATGCTTCGTTCACACCTGCGCTTGCTATCCGTCCGTCGTGTATCCGTTCTAAATGTCAGAAAAAGGATTGGGAACGGTTTGCAAACGTTTCGTTTAAAAGCCCATTCACTTCAATGGTCGGACACAAAGTCGGACATGCAGGACTTTGTGTCCGACAAAAAAAAAGCGGTTTGGAGTCAGAGAGGCTGCAATCGGACACCTGCGGATTGCTTTAAAAGCCCATTGAAGTGAATGGGCTTTTAAACGAAACGTTTGCAAACCGTTCCCAATCCTTTTTCTGACATTTAGAACGGATACACGACGGACGGATAGCAAGCGTAGGTGTGAACGAAGCATCAGTAGTGGCCATTGAGGGTATTGCAGCCAATACAAAGCTGAACAATTATACCCTGCCCTGTAGCGCACAGCATGTATACAGAGGAACGTGAAAGCGAATTACTGCCCCCACCCCTCTCATACAGCCACTTACTGCCCCATACCTCTCACACGGCCGCGTACTGCCCCCAGCCCTCTCACGGCCGCCACCGCCCCCCTCCTCTCACACGGCCGCTTACTGCCCCCAGCCCTCTCACACGGCCGCTTACTGCCCCACACCGCCGCTGCCCCCACCCCTCACACGGCCGCTTACTGCCCCATACCTCTCACGCCCCACTCCCCCACCCTCTCACACGGCCGCTTACTGCCCCCAGCCCTCTCACACGGCACTGCCCCCGCCCCACACGGCCGCCGCCTCCCCCCTCTCACACGGCCGCTTACTGCCCCCATACCTCTCACACGGCCGCTTACTGCCCCCAGCCCTCTCACACGGCCGCTTACTGCCCCCACCCCTCTCACACGGCCGCTTACTGCCCCCACCCCTCTCACACGGCCGCTTACTGCCCCCACCCCTCTCACACCCCCCCCCCGCCCCCACCCCCCTCACACGGCCGCTTACTGCCCCCAGCCCTCTCACACGGCCGCTTACTGCCCCCAGCCCTCTCAAACGGTCGCACCCTCTTCACTACTTCTGGCTCGTCACTTACTTCCTCCTCTCTACAGCCCCCCCCACCCCTCTCACACGGCCGCTTACTGCCCCCACCTCTCATATTTACAAAGCTATACACGCTTGAACCGCGCATGCTGTGTATATGGGCTATGGAATGGGTCAGCAAATAAGGTTACTTGACCAGCCCCATGTCTCCGGCCCTCCCACATAACAATCACACAACTTCCGAAACAAACAATCCCCCCCGAGCACGTGCTGCCCCTGTGGTCGCGGACATTACACGTCACAGCCCTGGGCGGCTTCTGGCCATGACGTCTCTTCCTCTTCCCTTTTCACGCTTACCCTTGTAGCGTGGCCGCTGCTTTTTCCCCCCTCTCTCGGGTGCGGGACTGCTAGAGACGATTTTTAATGCCTGGATTACATCAGACCGGAGATATGGAGAGCGGAGCCAGCAAGAAGAAGGTGAGGCGGGGGGGTGCGGCCGACAGTCGGCGCTTCTGTGCGATTTATCACGATCTGTCGGGCCGTATCAGCTGATCGTGAGTCAAAACACATGTCCACACCTGACGGCCCTATACTGTACCATGTGGTAGTGCTGAGCATTGGGCTTAGCTGTCACTCATCATGTACATTACTGATCTCATGGGCACTGCTGTGTAATAGAAAATATTACATCTGGAGGTTTTTTTTTTTTTAATTTATATTAGGGGTACATTCACATTATCCGGATTTACATGTGGAATCTATACCAAAATCCACACCAACTGGTTTTGTGTGGTGTTTCGTACCTGTACATGTTGACATTGAGCTGCAGAAAAAATCTGCATCGTGTGAACGAGACACAGAATTTCTCACTGACTTTAATGCTAATGACATTTGGAGTGAATTTTAAAGCCTGAAATCTGTGTATAAAATCTGTATGTAATCCTGATCGTGTGCATGTACCTTTCTAAAGTGTATATACATCAGTAGCCTATATGTTTATCTATAGTGGTCTTCTGGACTGCTTCATACCTGACATGGCATGGGGACTGTTGGGGAACTTTTATGCAGAATATATTTGTAATAGATATAGAAATTGAAAAATAATTTAGATCAAGCTAGTTATGTTGAATGTTTTTGCTGTGGATTCTGCTGTAAATCTGCATGTTATTTTGCTGCAAATCTGCAAGTTTTTGCTGCAGATTTCACCATATGCTTTGAAAGTCTTTCTTGGGTAAGTGCAGACATGTCTGACACACACACACAAAAATCAAAACAGTCCTCATGAATGGTAGGTGTACCTAACACAAATTCTAAATCATTCTCTGCAAACAAAAAAAGCCTAGAATTTCCCATCCATGAGTAATTCATATAAAACTTAATTTGTATTTTATTAACACATAAAATAAATGTTATCAAGGGATGTGAAAAGATTTAAAATTTCTAGCAAAGTCTCCAAGATTATGAGATCAGTAGTTGTAATACAAGCTACTTTAACATTTGTTATAAGTTCCATCTCATGGAAACATGTGAACAGAATTCCACTGTCAGTATTCTATACTGACACCATAAACTTAACAAAAGCTAATATATAATATTCACAGTGGAAAGAGAGTTCAAAAGGCTACACTTCATTATGGATGCCGATGTGACGTAATACACAGCCTATTTATGGAGCCCATTGTTATGGCTTCAATATAATTTCGCTGATAAGTACTGTATGTATATCAGTGTGGTGAAGGAGTTGTCCGAAAGTTTAGTTACACTTTAAGGGTTTGACACTTTTTGCACCTCACTAAACTGTTTTGAAAAATGTATAGAAAGGGGAAAGTGGCCTAAATGGAGCAAATTGTGTGAAAATTGTGCAATAACTTTGGCAAAAATATTGCTCTGAAAATAAGGAAACGTGTCAAGCAAAATGTGCCACAACTGTCAAACAGCACGAGCCACTGATAAGTATGGTGCATTTTCTGCCTGCCTGGCTTAGATTTAATACAGCAATATTATAGGGGGGACAGAGATGGACTGCAACAGTGATGTGTGCACATCGACTCGTCCCTGCTGCAGAACTGGTGCCCAGCAACTATACAGGATACAGAGTCAACTGCTTCTGGCCTTGTCATGTATCGTACAGTTGTGCTAAAAAGTTTACATACCCTGGCAGACTTTTTTGCTTTTTGGCCTTTTTTTCAGAGAATATGAATAACACAAAAACTTTTTCTCCACTCATGGTTAGTGGTTGGTTGAAGCCATTTATTGTCAAACTTCTGTGTTTCCTCTTTTTAAATCATAATGACAACCAAAAACATCAAAATGACCCCGTTCAAAAGTTCACATACTCTGCTGATTTTGGCCTGATAACATGCTCAGAAACCAAACCACGGTCAGGTAGACCAACCAAAATTTCGGCCACAACTGCCCGGAAAATTGTTTGGGATGCAAAGAAAAACCCACACATAACATCAGCTGAAATACAGGACTCTCTGAAAATTATCGATGTGGCTGTTTCAAGATACACAATAAGGAGGCACTTGAAGAAAAATGGGCTGCATGGTCGAGTTGCCAGAAGAAAGCCATTACTGCGCAAATGCCACAAAGAATCTCGCCTTCAATACGCCAAACAGCACAGAGACAAGCCTCAAAACTTCTGGAACAAGGTAATTTGGAGTGATGAGACAAAAATTGAAGTTTTTGGCCACAACCATAAACGTTGCATTTGGAGTGGTGTCAACAAGGCCTATGATGAAAAGAACACCATTCCTACTGTAAAGCACGGAGGTGGATCACTGATGATGTGGGGATGTGTGAGCTTCAAAGACACAGGAAACTTGGTCAAAGTTGAAGGAAAGATGAATGCAGCACGTTATCAGCAAATACTGGAGGCAAATTTACACTCATCAGCCAGGAAGCTGCGCATGGGACGTACTTGGACGTTACCACATGACAACGATCCAAATCACAAGGCCAAGTCGACCTGTCATTGGCTACAGCAGAAGAAAGTGAAGGTTCTGCAGTGGCCATCTCAGTCTCCTGACCTCAATATCATTGAGCTACTCGGGGGAGATCTCAAGCGCGCAGGACATGCAAGACAGCCCAGGAATTTACAGGAACTGGAGACTTTGCCAAGAAGAATGGGCAGTTTTACCATCTGAGAAAATAAAGAGCCTTATCCACTAAAGACTTCAAGCTGTCATTGATGTTAGAGGGGGCAATACACGGCATTAAGAACTGGGTATGTGAACTTTTGAACAGGGTCATTTTGATGTTTTTGGTTGTCATTATGATTTAAAAAGAGAAAACACAGAAGTTTGACAATAAATGGCTTCAACCAACCACTAACCATGAGTGGAGAATAAGTTTTTGTGTTATCATTCATAGTCTCTGAAAAAAGGCCAAAAAATCTGTCGGGGTATGTAAACTTTTTAGCACACCTGTACATATGTTGGAAGCAGCCATCTGTCTAGCCCCCACCCCACCCCGATCGGATATTTATGGCCTATTCTCTAAAATTTCTGGACAACCCCTTTTAAGACTGCCTCTCTAAGTTCAAGCTAAGTGGCAAGCAGTATTGTGGCGCCATCTAGTGAAAAAGAAAGAGCTGACACCGTTATACCATTAAAATGTGAATCCCTTTCAGGCTCATAATATGAGCAGAGGGGAAGAAGCTGTGTAGGTTTCTCTGCAGACAGAAAGTGATTTCTGTGGGAAGAGGATGTGTATATCGTCTTTATATTCTGTCAGTAATTTCTTCCTTTTCTGAGGAAAAGAATCATGGTGTGTGGAAATGGCTCTGCCGTATGGAAATCCCTCTCACGCTTACACTATGAGGAAAGTGGACTAGAAAGTGGGTGACGTGATTGACCAAATGGATCAGTTTTTCCACTTTAAGAGTTTGGACAGTGGGACACTTATTAAACAACTTGCACCTTTTATTTGGCGTCTTTTGCGCCATTTTGGAGGCTTGTTTGCACGCTGCGCTTTATTTATGATGCATTTGAAGGCTTTTTCCAGATGTTTTTTTTTCCTCGCCACTTTTGGAGGAAAGGGGGGCATGGCCAAAGTGGAGTTTCTTTTCTTTCAGTATTTATAACTTAGAACCGTTTAATGTTATAATGTATTTGTAACTTGCGCTTACTTAAAAAGGCGTAAATGCTCTCCAGTACATGGACAGCATAGAAAACCCTGTCATGTCACACAGGATTAGAATCCATGTGGTACATTTTGCGCTAGTGTCTTTTTATTTTTAGAAAAAAAGGTGAAAAGTGTACATGGCTAAGAATCGGTGCACCTAAAATAACTAACATGCGCTCGACATTTATCAAAGAACTGCGCCAAGTTAATAACCATCCACTACCAAAAAAAGCAGAAGAAAAAAAGGTGCAGCTTTGAAAATTTCAGGTAAAAAAGAAGGTGCCATAAATAAATAACCCCCAGTGTGATTAAACAGTCTTCCCGACATCCTGATCGCAGATATTAACCCCTCTGTCATTTTGGGGTGGATAGCCACAACCCAGGGAACACCCAGGCTATAAACTTATAGCAGGAGAAATAATCAAAAGAGCCAAACGACTATTTTTCACTGTTTCACCTCCCATAAAAACTTGGATGAAAAGCGATCAAAACAATGAAAGTCGCACAAACGCAGTTTTTCTCTAATTCCACTCCATTATGAATTTTTTCCCAGCTTCCCAGTACATTGCACGCATTACTAAATGGAAGCATATGGCTGTATGAACAGAAAAATAAATAGTTATGGCTTTTGGAAGATGGGGAGTAAAAAACAAAAATCGAAAGAGTTAAAGATGGATTACCATTATGAGCTCATAGTGACCACTAATCTGGTCATATAGTATAAGGTCTGGACACTATTCCTGAGGTAATTTATCATAGTTTTTCATTTTTCAAAGTCAGATTGGGAGACAGGTTCCCAAATCCACAAATTAATTCTAGAGAGTAAAATAAAAGGACTTGTAAATGACTGGAGCGGGCTTAGCTGGTAAGGTGCCCTGGCGAGACATCTCCACTTCTTAAAACAGTCTCGGCACATAAGTAGACCACTTCAAACACCATCCCCTGTGGAGTAGGCACAAAAAGTAAACTGTTCCTCTCCACAAGCTTTGAATAGTAGGCAGACACGTAGATTTCTATAGTAACTGGGTTAACATTGCTTGGGTGAACCATAGAGCCCAAGTGGAAAAGTGAAACAGAACTCTCTAATAATCAAGGAGACAATCCATAATATAAAGAGGTTTTCCTCTTTGAAAAACTTTTTTTTTTTTTTGTTGTTGTTGAAAGTTCCACGTAACTCTAAATGGATTCTCAAAACCAGGGCTGCTTTAACCATAGGACAGTTCACCTGCACAAGCAGGGGCGGCGTCAGCCCCTGCCGTACCTAGGCAAGTGCCAGGGCCCCAAGCTCCTTAGGGGGCCTACTCAGCAGTGGCATAACGATCACGGTCGCAGCCCCTGCAGGAGGTGACTAAAAATAAAAACAATACTTATACTCATCTCTCCTGGGCTCAGCATCCTCTCCTGGCTCTTCCAGCCTGAGACTGAGGTCACCACTCCCCAAACGTCACTGCTGGGGACTGTGAACGACTGACGTCATTACGCCGGCGCACCCCATATGACCTCAGTTGCCAAGCAAAAGAGGGCTAAGGAAGATGCTGAAGATAAAGGGTCGGAGCGAGGATGTCCAGGAGAGGTGAGTATACAGTGGCCCCTTCAATATTTCCCCCTATACAGTGGCCCCTTCACTATTCTCCCCCCCCCCCACCCCCCAATACAGTGGCCCCTTCACTGGTCCCACTATACTGTATGGGGACCGTTGATGAGGCCATTATATTGGGGGGGGCAGTGATGGAGGCCAATAACCTGGGGGACATTAAAGGGGTTGTGCAGGATAACTTTTTTTTTTTTTTTTTTTTTTTTTTTTACACCGGGTCAGGCAAAACAAAAAACAAACCCACACTCTCTCCTGTCCCAAGTGTCCCAGCGTGGTTCAGTCCTGCAGTTGTTTTCTTCCAGCTGAAGTTCCCTTTGCACGTGACTACGTGTGATGTCATGTGACCCCCGAGGCCAATCAGCGGCCTAAAGGAAGGGACCTGGGACATCAGCCAGTGAGGACTTCCAGCAAGAAGAAGACAGCGGAGCTGCAAGACTGGACCATGGTGGGCAGACACTGGAGCACCTCCCCCGAACTAATTATAAAAAAATTAAAAAAAATTATACTGGACAACCTCTTTAAAGTGTGGTGCATTAGGGGGGTATATTAAAGGGGTTGTCCAGGCATAATTTGTTACGGTTTATCCTTAGGATAGGCCATAAATAACCGATCTGTAGGGGGGCCGACCCCAGACCGATCAGCTGTACGGAGCCACTTCTGATGCCCATACTGTACACAATACAGGGCCAGAAGCAGAAAGCTCTGTACACTGTGTATTAGCCGGGCACCTTCACTGCATTTCAGCACTTATTGAAGTCAGTAGGAGCTGAGCTGCAGTGAAGGTGACTGACTGCTATACAGCAGATGGAGCTTTCTGCTTCCGGCCCTGTGTTGTGTACAGAACGGGCGCCAGAAGTGATGCTATACAGCTGATGGGGCCGTGTGTCAGCCCCCTACCAATCAGGTATTTATGGCCTATACTAAGCTTACGCCATAAAAAAGATTAACCCTGGACAACCCCTTCAATATGCCCCACACAGTTTAATGCCCCCCCCCCAGCATGTTAGCCCCCATCACTGCTCCCACACAATATAATGGCCCCATCACTGTTCCCCATACAGTATGGGGGACCAGTGAAGTGGCCATAGAGAAGTTTGGCCCAGACAACCCCTTAAAAAAAGGTTGTCCATTGGAGCGACCGCCAGGGAGGTGTAAAAATAAATTTTTTTTAAAAAAAAAAAAAAGCTCATACTCATCTGTCCCCGGCACCCCGTTGTCCCCTGCCTGTGTCTTTTCAGTCTCAGGGCGGCCCCTCATTTCTAGAATTCCTGTACCTATACAGTGTCCATATTAGGACATCCTCAGATATCAGAGTCAAACATCAGATTAATAGCAGTTTACAACAGTGATACCTGACTTTGATAACTTACTCTGATACCTGACTCTGACACCTGACTTTGATACCTGCAGCCACGGCGTGCGGTTCAAATTACCAGTACCAGTACAACCCATACAATCCACGCATTGCAGAAAAATACACGCAGTGAAAATGCTGCAATTTCCAAAACAGTTGCAGTTTTGGAGATCATAGCAAGTCAATTATATTTACGGAAATGCCGGCGGTTTCGCTATAGGTATAATGGAAGCAGAAAGTCCGCAGAGGAAACCTCGCCAGACTTTCTGCGAAAATCTCTGAGGGAAAAACTGTGATGCATTTCTGCCAAGGTTTTTCCCACAGCGCTTTTTTGCTGCAGCCTGGTATGTGGGGCCTCAGCCTAAAACACTTGATAAATGTGGCACACATGTTAAGAGAGTTTATTTGGTGAAAATGATACCAGAATTATGGAGCATTTTACTTGATAAATCTCCACCATTGTATGTGCTGGCTGCCTTGTATGTATTTGAAAAACTCAGACGTGTGAGTCTGATCTCTGACCGAGTTCAGGTATCAGACAACTTTGTGTCAGACAACTTTTTATCAGACTCATGGAGCGCTCAGCCTGCAGCCTTATACAATGTATCTTCTACTCCTGAGTGTGAGCAGTGAGTTCACTCAGAGGTCGGAAATCCTGGCCAATCATTAGGAGGCACACAGTGTAACATTGTATGTGCTTCATAACTGACTGCCGAGTTGTGACTCAGATATGAAAGTCAGAAGTCATCTAAGTTTTACAACCAGCCCAGAAACTGCATAGAGTCAGGTATCACTGTTGTAAACTGCTATTAATCTGATGTTTGACTCTGATATCTGAGGATGTCCTAATATGGCCACTGTATACCTAATTGGTCTTAGTGGTCACATGAGGAACAGCACTCCTAGCAAGGAGTCACCAGCATGAGACTGAATGGACACTGGCGGTGGACAACGGAGCGCTGGGAACAGGTGAGTATGCTTTTTTTTATTTATTTATTTTACACCTCCTGCCCGGAACATGGTTTGCTCCAATTCCTGGACAACCTCTTTAAAGGATTTATCCATCTTTCTAATATTGATGGCCTGTCCTTAAGATAGACCATCAATATTACATCTGCGGTGATACAACAGCCAGTACCTCTGCAGATCAGCTTTTCCAGGACAGGGCGGCTACAGGTAATGGTAACAATTCTAGGAGCCATGCTGTTCACTTGCCATACACAGTGTACTAGGTTTAGGTAGTGCAGTGGTGCACATCGTATGGCAGGTGAGCAACACGCATCCTGACTTGTTTATTACCTTTAGTCACCCTGTCTTGGTACCGTTGATCTGCAGGGGTCCTGATGGTGGGCCCTAGACATCCCAGTCCAACACTGCTTTCATACAGCCGCTTAATGCCCCCACCCCTCTCATACAGCCGCTTAATGCCCCCACCCTTCTCATACAGCCTCTTAATGCCCCCACCCTTCTCATACAGCCTCTTAATGCCCCCACCCTCGTCATACAGCCCACTTAATGCCTCCTCCCCTCATATTTACAAAGCTATACACGCTTGAACCGTGCTTGTTGTGTATATGGGCTATGGAGGGGTCAGCAGATAAGGTTATTTGACCAGCCCCATGTCTCCAGCCCTCCCACATAATCACACAACTTCCGAAACAAACAATCCCCCCCGAGCACGTGCTGCCCCTGTGGTCGCGGACATTACACGTCACAGCCCTGGGCGGCTTCTGGCCATGACGCATCTCCCTGTAAACTTTGCACGCTTCACCTTGTAGCGTGGTCGTTGCTCTTTCCCCCTCTCGGGTGCGGGACTGCTAGAGACGATATTTAATGCTTGGATTACCTCAGGCTGGTGATACGGATAGCGGAGCCGGCAAGAAGAAGGTGAGGCGGCGATTCTGTGCGATTCAGCACGATCTGTCCACACCTGACGGCCCTATACTGTACCATGTGGTAGTGCTGAGCATTGGGCTTAGCTGTCACTCATCATGTACATTACTGATCTCATGGGCACTGCTGTGTAATAGAAAATATTACATCTGGAGGGGATTTTTTTTTTATTTGTAGGGGTACATTCACACTATCCGGATTTACTTGTGGAATCTATACCAAAATCCACACCAACTGGTTTTGTGCGGTGTTTCGTACCTGTACATGTTGACGTTGAGCTGAAGAAAAAAAAATCTGCATCGTGTGAACGAGACATAGAATTTCTCACTGACTTTAATGCTAATTACAATTGGAGTGAATTTTAAAGACTGAAATCTGTGTATAAAATCTGTATGTAATCCTGATCGTGTGCATGTACCTTTCTAAAGTGTATATACATCAGTAGCCTATATGTTTATCTATAGTGGTCTGCTGGACTGTAGCAGTGCTGGGGGTGGTGGATTTATGTAAGGATATCCTCTGCGTCCTACTTGTTAGTAAGCAAAAGCCTTCCTGAACTTGCCACAGCTAGTAGGATAAAAGAAAAGCCAGATCCTTCATACCTGACATGGCATGGGGACTGTTTGGGAACTTTTATGCAGAATATATTTGTAATAGATATAGAAATGGAGAAATAATTTTGTTTTTGCTGTGGATTCTGCTGCAAATCTTCATGTTATTTTGCTGCAGATTTTACTATATGCTTTATACCTAACAAAAATTCTAAATCCCTCTTGGCAAACAAAAAAAGCCTAGAATTTCCCATGCATGCGTAATTCATATAAAACTGAACATTTTATGTGTAAATCAAATACGAATCATCAGGGGATGTGAAAAGATTTAAAATATCTAACAATGTTTCCAAGATCATGATCAATAGTTCTTATACAAGCTACTTTAACATTTGTTATATGTTCCACCACATGTAAGCATGTGAACAGAATTCCACTGTCAGTATTCTATACTGACACCATAAACTTAACAAAAGCTACTATATAGTATTCACAGTGGAAAGAGTTCAAAAGGCTACACTTCACTATGGATGCCGATGTGAAGTAATACACTGCCTATTTATGGAGCCCATTATGCTATGGCTTCGATACAATTTAGCTACTAAGTACTATATGTATATCAGTGCGGTGAAGGAGTAGTTCAGGTAGCTATTCTGCAGCATAGATACCTATAAAAACCAGCATGAACTTGGAGTCTCATTGCTATATTAAAGGGCAAAGACACCCCCCCAGTCCCAACATGTTTTGCCTGATCCGCATACGTCATCAGGGCCAGTGGGGTATGAAACAGGCTTGTGGGATGCACGGTCTGGATTCCGCACAGCAAATTACGGTACTGTATATGTGAATGGGATGTTGAATGTTATTTACGTGTAGCAGACACTTTCTATGCGGGGGAAAAATTAAGCATTCTGTGGATTTTTAATTCCACTGGATTGTTCCATTTCAGAAATGCTGCTGCTTTTCACTGCGTATTTCACCTTTTCTATGTACATTGCTGAAATATGCAGTGAATCCAAAGCAGAGTCTACATTTGTTCTATGTAAAATCCACCTACCTCAATCTAACATGATAGTGGTTGTTTTCTAGAAAATAACTGAAACTCCCACACCCAAGAAGATGAAAAGAAAAATCCAAAATGGGGAAGCAGAAGAACCTGATTTTGAGCAAGTATCAGATGTCAACGTAGAGGTGACCGAAGATTGCGATAACAATAAACAGGTACAGATAATGTGACGGTAATATAAATCTGCTTGTTCTGGCAGTTCTATAAACCTCAATCTAATGATATCTACTTTATCCTAGACACCAAAACTGAAGAAAAAGAAGAAACTTGCCAAAACAGAGAGTTCTCCTGAAGCAGCTGAGCAGATAGAAGTTGAGCAAGAAGACACCGAAGTTCCTAAAGTAAAGAAATCAAAAAAGAAAAAGCAAAAAAATGAGAGTGAAGAATCTGAAGAGCAAGGCACAGCAGAATCTGAACCACAGATTAATGGCAAAAAGGTAACCTTTAACCCCATGTACTTAATCATATATTGTGTCAGATCAGGTTTGTGTTTGCTATTGTATTTTAGCTTGTCTATGACATGCTGATATAATACACTATTATTTGCACTATATAGGAGTTGCCATTGATAGGTTTTTTGTTGTTTTTTTTTTCTTTTACAATGTGTTCTACAGAGTGGTAAACAATCCAAAGCAAAGAAAACCTCTAATATCGAGAATGGAAACTTGGAAACCACAAATGGCAAAGCTTCACAAGCAAAGAAAATGAAAATGGATCCAGAGGTAGAAAAGGAAGAGGAGGAAACCAAACCAGATGATGAGGTATGTCTGTCCAGAAACTTCAGCTGGATCGCTTGCTCTGTAGGTTTTAGACTAGGTTTATTTGGGGAATTTTTCTGCCGTATACTCACTATATCATATAATCACTCTTCTAATATACATCCCAGTCTCCTGTTGCGCTGATTTTTACATTTTCTCAATGCTGCAGGGAGCCAGAAGGCTAGGGTCATGTGACCCAGTGTCAGTGTCAGTTGATCATTTAAAAAAATAAAATACCGCAAATAACACAACAGTAGTTGTCTGTCTTAAGTTTTCAACCACTGGTTGGCTGAAATGTATTTGGCATAATCTACACAGACTCAGTATTTTTAATTTTCTTTTTTCTTCCTCTAAGTCGATCCTTGATGGTTGGATCATTTGGACAAACAATCCCAACATTGATTTTTTTGGCCACAGTATGTTTGGGTAGCCTAAGGGTATCTGTTACATCCCTTAAGTTAAAGGGGTTATCTGGTGTGTATTACGGTTTATCATTGCATTCCTTTCACTTGATAAGTTTTATTACTAATGTATAATTATGTACCCCAGATCCCTGAGGTTTACTTTTGCAGAGTGCAGCGGGATTCCAGAAGTGTGCTGTCTCTGCTGCAGCCGCTTTGGGTCTCTCTAATGTCACTGATTCCGGCTGCAGGTTCATAGAGCAGAGCTTATTTGGTCATGTAACAGAGTTGGAGCATCAGCAGAGGAGACCGAAGAATAAGAGTTCCAACCTCTCCTGCTACCCCCTGCAAAGGATAACTTCAGGACTTTGGGGGGGGGGGGTCTGCTTATATATTAATGATAAAGCCTATCCAGTGTAGGAAATGCACTGGTAAGCTTTGTTATTCACTGGATAACCCCTTAAAAGGGACCTTGCTTGACTTCCTTTAAGGGAAGATTGTTCATTATGGCGTTTATAATCTGTGTATGTTTTATAATTGCTTGAATTATTTTGTAGGAAACCACCGTGGAGAAAATGGAAGGCGACTTCTCTAACTTTCCTATTAGTCAAGAAACAGTCAGAAATCTGAAAGGTAAAACTCTTGTGGATAGATTTCTATTAGGGACTGCAATCCTATATATGAGCATTTCAGTGGAAAAATCTGGTGACACTCCCTGAAATGTTTAACTATATAGGTTTCTGGCGTCTGTGTTCTGTTTGGCCTCTACTACAAGTTTACGGACACAGCTGTAGTCATTTTCACTAGGTATACAGAGAGGTGGAAAAGGTGCACATTGGTAGGATATACAAACTGGTTGCACATAGCAAATAGATTAAGTCCCCTTTCAGAATTGGTATATAATTCCAGAACTGTGGGGTTTCCATCTGTTTTGCTGCAGAATCCAGAAACATCAGTATATGTGCTGTTCGATATTTCATAATCGAAAGATAGTATAAATGTAGACAGGCAGTCTGAAAATGCGTTAGATTTATCAAAGTAACTGATGTTGGATGATAAATCTGTCGCCTCTTTAAAATGTCTAAGTTTATGCCACGCTTTAGTTGGCTTACTTTGAGACAGAATTTTGAATACCATCTTGGCACATTTAAACCACACCCACATGTCTAGCAAGTAAAAAAAAAAATTCGCTCAAACTAGATGCCCCTAAGATGCACCACATTTATGCCAGTCAAATTGAAACCACAATAGTGAGTCTATTAACTTCCTTAGTGTTATCGGAAGCACTTGGTGCAGCTTCCAAGACCTTTTAGTGATCTCATCGTCGCAGTGTATGTCCTAAAAGGTACATCAGCCATAAGAGATAAAATTACACCAAAGTGTTGCTTTAATCCAGCTTTATGGTGTAAGTAGTGGTGCCTAAGTTGTGCAGTAAAGGTCCCACCTCCTCTCCACCAAACTACACCATGTCCGCTTTTTGTTTACAAAGTGAGTGAGTCGCTATAAAAATGGTTAAATCTTTGGGATTTTAGACACCAGAGAAAACTGGCATGTGTAATTAAGTAAAAATCTCCCCCACTCCCAATTTTCTGAAGTGATCTCATTCAGTTTGTCTTGTTTTACAGCTAAAGGAGTCACGTACCTGTTTCCTATTCAAGTTAAAACCTTCAATACCGCTTACAGTGGAAAAGATGTCGTCGTCCAGGCTCGTACTGGTACAGGCAAAACCTTCTCATTTGCCATCCCTGTGATTGAGAAACTTATCCAAGATGAGGCTCCAATGACACAAGGACGACCCCCAAGGGTAAGAGTCAAGTCTTATTCCTTGCTGAATGTGACAATAGAGCAATATACATTTTGGCATCTTTGTGCATGAAGTGCATTAAAACAGATTTTGCTGTAACTTGTCCACCATATAAGAGTAAGGTCAGGAAATGATTGATGTAAATGTAACATTACTACTTTTCTTCAGGTGCTTGTCCTTACACCCACTAGAGAACTGGCAATTCAGATAATGAATGAAATTCGCAGCATATCTAAAAAGTTAAAGACCTGTTGTTTCTATGGAGGATCCTCTTACCAGCCGCAAGGTGAGGTTGTGTTCCACAAAGAGTGTTGGTGTGTTTGTCATTGCTCCTGTTTGTATGACTACTGCTTAGTAATGTAGGAGCTGTCCTAAAAATTTACATTAACCCCTTAACGCCCAATGACATATCTGTACGTCATTGATCACATGGGGATGTATGGAGAGGGCTCAGGAGCTGAACTCTCTCCATAAAGGGCGGATGTCGGCTGTCAACTTTGACTCCAGCTTTATATTCCATGTGTATTTTCTACACTCCTTCCGACCCGAAGTATTACTGGCACCTCTTCAGCCATGTACATCTATAAGTCATAAGCACATTCTGCTTGTGTATTGGTCACTAAATTATTTTTTCTTTTCTCCTCAGTATTTGACATAAAGAATGGAATTGATATCCTTGTCGGGACTCCTGGGCGTGTAAAAGATCTCATCCAGAACCATAGACTGAATCTCACTGCTCTCAAACATGTGGTGTTGGATGAAGTCGACATGATGTTGGACATGGGGTTTGCTGAACAAGTTGAAGAAATATTATGTGTTCGCTATAAATCTGGTATGTGAATAGACGTTAATGTGGTTTTAGTGAATATTTTAGCACTTTGTAATACCTCTCAATAAAATAGAGGTTAGCAGAATACTGCAACAGAACTATAAATGATAGAGTAAGGTGAAGTTTAATCTTCTTGGACTTTCTATTAGGAAGTTAAAATGTATTTTAAATTTCTATATTGCAGACGAAAATGAGAATCCTCAGACTCTTCTATTCTCCGCCACCTGCCCTGATTGGATGTATAATGTTGCTAAGAAGTACATGAAAAAAGACTATACAAAAATTGACCTTGTAGGACACCGTAGTCAGAAGGCTGCCATCACTGTTGAGGTGAATTCTTTATTTTTAAAACTCTGTTGAAAAGGGGCAGAATGGGATAGAAAAAAAAAAAAAAAAACCTAGGCATAACTTACACCACGAATTCCCTGTCTCTGGAGTTCCAAAGCGTACTGGATCCCTGTTGGTGTCTTTCTGGTCCCATTTCAGACAACAGAAAATACCCGTTTGTCCAATCCCTTTTACTACAGGTCTAAGCTGTCAACTTTGACTCCAGCTTTATATTCGATGTGTATTGTCTACTTTACACTCCTTCCGACCCAAAGTATTACTGGCAACAAATTTTAGATTTATAAGAGATAAAATATATTAAAAAAAAAACTATATGGATGTATTATGTTCATAAGCATACTGTCCTGCAGATTAAAGTTAGTCATTTATACCACATACTGCATGACATAAAAAGAAAATCCCAAGAATTGTAGATGGATCTGTCCTGTCTCCAGCTTTACCACAACTCTCAGGCCATCTGATCATGATGACCTGTCCTAGGTCATCAGTCTCAGAATTGAAATTTCATCACTAAAGACCTGATATAGACCTCAGCATGGGATTTAGGATGTGGTGGACGTTCTCTGCATCCTGTTTTTTTTTTTTTAAAAAAAAAAATCAGTGGGCTGGGCATTGTGTGTAGTAGTTATTTTGTGTAGTGTATGTGTGGTTTTATATTTTTAATAATTTAAGTGTGATGATACTTGCAGCATTTGGCCATTGAATGTAACAGATACCAGAAAGCGGTCGTCCTCGGGGATGTTATTCAGGTGTACAGTGGAAGCTATGGAAAAGCAATTGTCTTCTGTGACTCCAAGTTGGAAGCTCATGAGTTGTCAACAAATTGTCCCTCATTAAAACAGGTTAGCAAGCCATATATACACTGGACTGTAAGATGAGAAAAGCTGCTTACTGAACTTATGGCCCCCTATTATTTGATAACTTACTTTTTTTTTTTTTTTTTATTAGACTGCAAAGGCATTACATGGAGATCTTCAGCAAAAGGAGCGTGAAGTCATCTTGAAAGGCTTTAGAAATGGAACTTTTAATATTTTAATTGCAACCAATGTTGCTGCCCGTGGTCTTGACATTCCAGAAGTTGATCTTGTTGTGTTATATTCTGCACCAAAGGTGAAGGTTTTGGGTTTTTTTTGTTTTTTTTTCTAAAAATGAGGGCAGTCCGAAAAAGCCTGTTCAGAACTGACACTTGTACCACTTTTAACATATATGTTATGTATACAGGAATCCGATTCTTACGTACACCGTTCAGGGCGCACAGGCAGAGCAGGGCGCACAGGAATCTGCATTTCCCTTTATGAACCCAGAGACAGATTCTTCTTGTCTAATGTTGAGAGAGCTACGGTACGTATAATTAAAAAAAAAAAAAACTATCCTTCCAAATTCAGCATGTACAGAAGGTACTTCATTGACCTTGCCTGACTATAATTGGCATTATATAAAATAACCAATTAGTAACTCCTTTTTTGGAAAATTGCATCAGCTTGCATTTCACCACTGCTCACAGCCATGTCAGAGCTATCTATTGGCAACTGTGTGATACTATAACCAAAACTTGTGAATGTAATGTATGAGAATCCAGTTAAAAAAAAAAATGTTGTGTGTGAATGTACTCTTAAGCTTTGTCTACTTTGATGGGGGTTACATTTATCAATGCTTTTGCACCATTTTACTCCAAAATCATGTCTTTATCTGCTGTGGGGCAAGATATTAACCATTTGCATCATGTATGTCAGTTTGTAAAAGTAGGATGAAAGGTGATTGTGGCTTTATTAAATGCAATTTTTTTTAAATGTCGCAAATCCCGCACTCTCTCTTCTGCTCTGTATGGGATACTGCTGCAAGTACCCGTAACCAGTGCTAAAAGTATAGGAAGTGAGCAGCACAGCATCTGCCATGGAAACAATGCCGGGATATGTGTGCTGATTTGTGGGGGACCCTGCTAATCTGAAATTGATGGCCTATTTTAAAAATGGGCCATTGCTTTTTAAATGCTGGCTAGCCCCTTTGACAGCTTTTTTGACCGCAATGAATTTTGAAATTAACATGTAAATCATAATACACAGAGGCGTAGCTAGGTGTTCAGCACAGGGGTGGCGAACATGTCCATGTGGGCCCCCAACTTAGGTTTACCGATATTATCACTATACAGAGACCGTATAGTAGTATATAGCGGCTCTACACAGGGCTCTGCAGACTACGTGTATATAGTGCAGTAACATTTAGTGACTTACAGGTGACATCTCTGACTAATTGTTCACGTGCCCCTTATTATTCATGCTCCGGGTGTTTCCTAATTAAAAGGTAAAAAAAAAAAAAAATAGTGGGGTTCCAATACCCAGGACCCCCAGGATCAGCTGTTTGAATGAACCATGGTATCTCTGTAAGCACTGTGACCCCTTCTTGTTTACATAGTGTCATTCATTTCATAGCGGCCATGTCATGTAACTACAGCCTCGTCCTATACATGTCTGTGACAAGACTGTAATCACATGACACAGTCAGTATAAACAGACAGCGTGTGATATAAACAGGTGCCATAGACCCTTCATACAGCTTATCAGTGGGGATTCACTGATCTCGTATGATTTATTCTGAGGATAAATCATCAATAAAAATGAGCTGGAAAACTCCTTAAGGTCGGGGCCCCACACGGCAGAAACACAGCGGAAAAAAAATGCAGTGTTTTACACTTCCTGCAAAGTGGATGGGAACATTGCGAAAAAATCCACGCAGCGGACACACTACGGTTTTCCAAAACTGTTGTAGTTTTGGAAATCGCAGCATGTCAGTTAAACCTGCGGAAATGCTGGCAGTTTCCCTATAGGTATAATGGAAGCAGAAAGTCTGCAGAGGAAACCTCTGTGGACCTCCTGTGAAAAGCGCTGTGGGAAAAAACGTGATGCGTTACTGCTGCTGTTTTTCCTGCAGCACTTTTTTGCTGTGGCCCACTACATGGGGCCTTAGTCTTAATAAAGCCCAAGTGCTAACTTAATTAAATTAATTGCCCCTTATATTATGCCCCTGATTCCCCCTGACATAAATACTGCATCCCTAATGCTCTCTTATATAAATGGGCCCCCCCCCATCGTCTTAATGAACCCTCCATTATAATTATAATTCCCCCTATACTATTAAATTACCCACAACTGCGCTAAAAAAAAGTTATACTCACCTACCTGCGATCCTTTGAATGGAGCCGACACCTCCTCCCAGTCCACGCACAGGACATCTGTGTCTCATCGCAGGAGGCGCGATGCTATGACATCATCGCACCCGCCTGTGCCGATAAGCAGACATCCGGTGTCTGCAGACTTCAATCTAGTTAAGAGTAAAGCATGTTTTAATGGCGGCCCTGGGGTGGACCCCCACAATGTCAGTGGGCCCGGGGCACTCTGTAATATGGAGCCTCTCAAGGTGAGGGGCCCTGTAGCAACTACTGCCACTGCACCCCCTATAGCTACCCCTGGTATTCATTATGCAACGTAACAATAACTTTTTTTTTTTTTGTCTTGTAGGGAATCAAGTTCAAGAAAGTTGAAATTCCATCCGTATTGAATGTTGCCAAGTCATCTAGTGCAGATGCCATCAAGTAATATTATACATATCTCTTAAGGGGAATGAAGCTGTCATGGCAGTAATCATTATTTTGTACAAGACATCACGGTGTTATCTGAGTTCAAATGGGGCATGCTTGCTAGGCTTATATGAGGTGACTGGTGGGCTAGTAAATCTCATCATATAGAAGAAGTGACACTCTAGTGATACTTTGAAACAAAATAATATTGTTTGCTATGCTAACAAGGGGACAGATGACTATTTCTTGGACATTACAAATGGATAACTTGTGTCCTTCCCTTTTTTCCCCCAGGTCATTGGAGTTAGTCCCAGAAGAAGCCCTTGAGCATTTTAAAGTATATGCAGAAGAGCTCATTGAGAAAAAGGGAGCTGTAGATGCGTTGGCAGCTGCACTGGCACATATTTCTGGGGCTTCATCCCTGAAGCAGCGATCACTTCTTAACATGGAGCCGGTAAGAAATTTTGTTTATGATGTGATATGTAGCCTGGTGGACTTTACTATAGTATATAAATCGCTTTGTCTGGTTGGGTAAATGGTGTAGTAAGGAACAAAGCATTAACTACTTTGAATTGGTAGCCATAGTGTTTGATAACAGTATTTCTTCATTTCTTTGAAAGGTGCTTTAACCCTACTGCATGTTTATACCTTCTACAGGGCTTTGTTACAATTCTATTGGAGACATCCGTGGCCATCCACACTCTTTCCTATGTCTGGCGTGCAATAAAAGAACAAATGGGAGAAGAGATTGATTCTAAAATACACAGAATGTGCATTCTAAAGAACTTCATGGTAAGTTCTGTGGTATCAGAGCGGATGTTTAGTAGTTTTAGACTTTCACTTTGAATAAATCAGCGCTATTAGCAAAGATAAGGAATTTTGCCATTAATATTCCCTTCTTAACAAGTTATGGATAGAGCATACCTTGCAGACCAGTGGGGTTCTCACCGATCAGGAGAATGGGGGAGATTTTTGGGAGGCTGATTGTTTGGACCCCTGTTGCTTCAAGCTATCCATACAGGTTATAATTTGGTAAGATGCCTCTTTCTTCGCTTATCAACCCTTCTTCTCCTCTCACCACTTCCTGCAATGATCATTCTCTCTTAATCCACTGCTGAAATCAATCAGCAGATTTTCAGGAATAAGACACGTGTCTAGTTTGACTTGAGGGTTGAGGTTACAGCTGCTGCCCATATAAGTGGTGTTAGTAAGTAAGTGTTTTAATATCTCACCCCAGTGACTAATGTATAGCAAGATTGCTCATTACTGCTCAGGGGACACGGATAGAGAGGTATAACTGGTGGTAGGTGGAGGAAAGCGGTCATATTAATGGTGAAAAATATTATTACTCATGTAGACGCACGCTGCTTTATACAGAAGATTGACCTGATACAACAGTTGCCCTTTAATTATTTGTATGTAGGGGTAAAAAATGTTGGGAAGGTACACATGGCTAGCTGGTGCCCCACATTCCTACACAGGCTGGCTGGCTAGATTGTACATGAAAGTGCTACCATTGCTCTCCCTGGCTGGCCATGCGTGATCTATCTAACTAGCTCACAACATTGCTGTCAGGCTCGGCTGGATGTTCAGATGGTTAGGATGTTTATATGGATGCATTTCCACCGCTCCTCTGGGCTGATCCCCCTAGCAGTCGACCTGGGACCTGGCTGGCAACACGTGTCATAGCTTGGCTTAGCTCTCCTTCCCATGTATAGTGGTAGACCTCGGCGCTATTTATGTGCCACTGATAGGAGGCGCTGTAAGCTTAGGGAGAGGTTACTTGGGTGAAGAGAAGAAAATGATGCGCCCCTGCTGAAAACCCTGCTATGTGTTTTTAGAAAGAGCCAACTCGACAGAATATTAGGAAAATGGAAGGAAAAAGCGCTTGCTTGTGCTTCTTTTGCCACCAGCTCATCTGCATATAGGACTGAGCGAGCATTCTGATTGGCTGGCGCTGTAGGAGGCTTCAGCCATTGATGTCTTTAGCCATGTACTGGCTGCTACAATGTGACAGACTTGTAGGTGGTAAAAGCCAGGGAAAGATCCCTTTCCTTCTGACTCCTAAGACTGTAGTAAAGGTAATATGGAGACTGTAAAATGCTGCGGTCCTGGAAGACTATAATGAGATATGTTGTGTTTATCTGCTCTTCCTCCTGAACGTTTGTGTTGTGTGTGTTTTTTTTTTTTTTTTTTTTTTTTTATATAAATTAATTGAGAACTTGACACAACTATTCTTTAAGTATGCTTATAAGATCAGACCCGCAACATGCTTCTTGTAACACTGAGTTGCATTTTCAGATGGAAATTCTTAAAGGGGTTTTCCAGCCCCAAATCGAATTTTCATACTGGTAACCTATTCTAGCAGCCTCCAGGTGCCAGAAACTGCTAGTGGACAAGCGGCGTGTGTAGCGCCATTTCTGTAATGGGAGCGGCGCTGCAGTTAACAGGAACCACTGCTATGCAGTGGACATGGCTGCTGTTGCACTCCTATTACTTGAATAAGGGCAACCCTGCATGTGCTGTCTGTCCTCTAGCAGCTTCTCGCACCAGAAGGCTGCTAGAACAGATGATCTGTCTGGGGTCTGAGTTTTGGACCCCAACAGATCGCATACTGATGAAAATATGACTATCTATGAAAATTTGATTTGGGTCCGGACAACCCTCCCTTAGACTGAGGCCCCACATTGCGGAAACGCAGCTTTTTTTGTTGCAGATTTTGCTGCATTTTTTGGAGCCAAACCAAGAATGGCTACAAAAGGAATGGGAGATATATTTAAAGCTCTTATACTTTTCTCTTCTGCTCAGTGCACTCCTGCCTTTGGCTCAAGAAACTGCACCAAATCTAAGGCCTCAGCCTTAAGGTGGATAAGCTTTTGGTTTCCCAGCTAACACTAGTAATAGTTATTAGAATTAGAACCATTTGTGTGTGTAGTGTAGGGGAGACCTCATGACAGTCTCCACCATGAGGAGAAAACTGTTGATCAATTCAGTTGTTGGCAGATTCTGAAAAGTGATTTACGCTTTAAAGGGATTTTTCCATCAGACCCTTTTTAATGACTTTTTAGTGACCGCTCTCATATTGAACTGAAAACTAGTTGTTACCTGGCTACCCGCTGGTTATCAGATGTTGCTGTCAGAGCAGCCTGGTGGTGTGTCCTTATATCGGGGAAACCTAGTATTACACTACACATACTGAAGTTAATGGTTGACCTTGCAAAACATGATCGGCAAAGTTCTCCATGGCATGGCCATTTTTGCAGATGCTTCTGCTCATATTATGGCGTTCAGAGCACAGACCCATGTCTGTCCATATCTAATCCATATGCCCTAAGCATTATTTGAATCGGTATTTGTAATACCTTAAAGTCCAATCCTTTGCATGTGTAATACATATTGATTTGAAGGCTTAACTGTTAATAAACTATTGTCTATTTTTTCCAACAGGGTGTGTGTTTTGATGTTACACCAGAAACTCTCAAGACCATTCAAGTAAGTCATTTTTATCTTAGACTGATATTTTCGGATGTTTCCACCAAGCAAAGTAGGAAAGGAGGAACATATAAAGTGTGATCTGCCGGATATGTAGTAGTTGTTAGGGAACCCCCTCCCCACACCAATCATGAGAACAGGGGTTCCCATATTTCCTCACTGCACCTCACCCAGTAAGGAGAATGTGCACTGCTACTCCATTTATAGTCTCTTGGACTGACGAAGGTGACCCAAACATAATAACATGGCTTTGTTCATCAGTCCTATAGCATATACATGTAATACAGCACTTATAGTAATCTCATAGCGCACTGTATTGTTCTGTGAATCTAGTAGTACAATTTTGTACAATTCATTTCCTTTAGGAAACCTGGAAAGATTCAAGACGCTGGCAGCTTTCAGTTGCAAAAACATTACCTCCACTTCAGGAACAAAAGAGAGAGACAATGATGGCGGACGTGGCAGAGGTTTTGGAGGCAGAGGAAGAGGAGGAAGATCTTTTGATAGAAGACGTGGCGGCGGCAACAACAGGAATTCATTCCAGAAAGGAAGAGGCTTTAGACGCTAGTGCTCTACAAGACTTTGTTACAAAGACTTTTATTCTTTATTCTCATTTTCTCAAGGACCAGAGATCTGTCACTTAGTTTTACAAGAGATAAGTTAATAAAACCACCAGTTCATTTTTATGCCATGTTAAGCTGTTTACCCTTGCCAGTTTAAAAAAAAATTCTTTTATAAGAGTAAATCTGTATTCTTGAATTTCTTGTTTGTGCAGCCACATAAACATATATTTATTCCAACAGGTTTTTTATTAAGTTTTTTTTTTTTAAAACAAACAGTAAAGACACCCAAAATAAAAGACATTAGATACATAAGGCATAACAATCCATGACAAAACTACATGAGGCTTGCTCAAATAAAGTCATAAGTGACAATTGGGCAGAAGAGCAAACAGTAACAGTACAACAGTGGAGACCAAAGGGTTGGAGAGAGAGGGTATACAAAACCAGGGCAGGTAGAACACAGGCCGGACCGTACGTCCACACAGAAAGAGAAGATAGTAATAGAGTTGCAGTAAGCATCCTATACCGGTCAGCCGTAGCCGCGAAACCAGAATGGTCCAATAAGAAAACACCTCGGAGGTGGCAGACCGTTAGCATAACTAGGGCACCAAGGGAGGCTAGGCAGCAATCCACCTCTGAAATTTATCTCGACTACCTTGGCTGTTAGCCTGCATTTGTTCAAACTGACAATTAGTGGTGACTACAGTTATCAATTCTGGCAAAGATGGACAAGCATCAGTCTTCCATCTGTGGGCTATCAACAAATGAGCATATAAATATCTGACTAATAACTGTCCGGTGTTTATGCACAACCAAATGGATGCCAAGCAAGAACAAGGCCATCTGTGGGGCAGGCTCGAGATTATGACAGTAAAGTCTATTAACCAACGAAAAGACTGAGGACCAGAAGGGACGAACTTTAGGGCAGTGCCAGAAAATATGTAACAATGAACCCACCTCGCCACAACCCTGCCAACAAGACGGACAGCAATTAGGATAAATTTTAGGCAGGCGGAGTGGGTAATACCACCGCAGGAGTAGTTTACTAAACTGTTCCCAGTGTGAGGCACAGGCAGTGGAACATTTAGCCCATTTTATTGCGTCTTGCCATTGGTGCACTGCAAACCGACAGCCAAAGTCGCTTTCCCGCTGCAGAACAGACTTAGTCTTCTGGAAGACACAATCCAGATTCAGAGTTTGGTACAGCATTTTTGTCCTGGTAAGTGATTTGGGAGAAGATTCATTTAGATCGGCTGCCATCTGAGGCAACAGAATCTGCTGTGAGGGATGTGTAGTAAAGTAGGAAACTAACCTATGGTATGTGAATTCCTCAGTAGCAGGAAGTCCAAAAGTTTCCCTAAGGGTTCCAAATGGCGCCAAGGCAGCGTGTATGTAAAGATCAGAAATATACTGGACCCCAACATCTATGCCATGCGTCTAGGGACATATGAGGTATCCTATACGAGAGCACAGCAATAGGAATGTTTATAGGGACCCCAGGAACCGAACTACCATTAATGGTACAAAGAGATTTCCAAGCTGCCATAGTGGTAATGACTGCCAGGGCGGTAGAAATAGGTATGCTGTCCAAAGGTCTTAAAGAGAGTAAAAAGTCCCTCCAGTTCGGCACTTGTGCTAGATGGGACTACACAGTAGGCTGTAACTTATCATGACTAGAGTAAAGCCAATATTTAATTTGGCCCAGCAGTATGGTAGAAATACAAATTGGGAACACCCATCCCCCCCATGAGCCCTGTCCCTTGTCAATATAGAAAAAGCAACTCTGTTTGCTTTTACCCCAAATAAATCTAGTCAACTGTTTTTGAAAGTTGTTAAAGATGTAGCGAGGAACAAGGACCATTAGGGTGCGCAAATAATAAAGAACTTTGGGGAGGATCAGCATTTTGTACAGCACTATTCGCCCCATCCAACTATTCTCAAACTTTGCCAGGTCATTGAGTTCCTGTTGTTTAGAGGACAGCAGCCCAGGAAAGTTCGCTTTAACTAAATCTTTGGGGTTAGCAGTGATTTTAATGCCTAAATATGGTATGGAATGGGGACACCATTGATAGTCAAAGTCACCATTGACCAAAGTCAAATTTTCAGGAATAAGACACGTGTCTAGTTTGACTTGAGGGTTGAGGTTACAGCTGCTGCCCATATAAGTGGTGTTAGTAAGTAAGTGTTTTAATATCTCACCCCAGTGACTAATGTATAGCAAGATTGCTCATTACTGCTCAGGGGAAACGGATAGAGAGGTATAACTGGTGGTAGGTGGAGGAAAGCAGTCATATTAATGGTGAAAAATATTATTACTCATGTAGACGCACACTGCTTTATACAGAAGATTGACCTGATACAACAGTTGCCCTTTAATTATTTGTATGGAGGGGTAAAAAATGTTGGGAAGGTACACATGGCTAGCTGGTGCCCCACATTCCTACACAGGCTGGCTGGGCTGGATTGTACATGAAAGTGCTACCATTGCTCTCCCTGGCTGGCCATGCGTGATCTATCTAACTAGCTCACAACATTGCTGTCAGGCTCGGCTGGATGTTCAGATGGTTAGATGTTTATATGGATGCATTTCCACCGCTCCTCTGGGCTGATCCCCCTGGCAGTCGACCTGGGACCTGGCTGGCAACACGTGTCATAGCTTGGCTTAGCTCTCCTTCCCATGTATAGTGGTAGACCTCGGCGCTATTTATGTGCCACTGATAGGAGGCGCTGTAAGCTTAGGGAGAGGTTACTTGGGTGAAGAGAAGAAAATGATGCGCCCCTGCTGAAAACCCTGCTATGTGTTTTTAGAAAGAGCCAACTCATCAGAATATTAGGAAAATGGAAGGAAAAAGCGCTTGCTTGTGTTTCTTTTGCCACCAGCTCATCTGCATATAGGACTGAGCGAGCATTCTGATTGGCTGGCGCTGTAGGAGGCTTCAGCCATTGATGTCTTTAGCCATGTACTGGCTGCTACAATGTGACAGACTTGTAGGTGGTAAAAGTCAGGGAAAGATCCCTTTCCTTCTGACTCCTAAGACTGTAGTAAAGGTAATATGGAGACTGTAAAATGCTGCGGTCCTGGTAGACCATAATGAGATATTGTGTTTATCTGCTCTTCCTCCTGAACGTTCGTGTTTTTCTTTTCTTTTATACATTAATAGAGAATTTGACACAACTATTCTTTAAGTATGCTTATAAGAGCAGACCCGCAACATGCTTCTTGTAACACTGAGTTGCATTTTCAGATGAAAATTCTTAAAGAGGTTTTCCATCCCCAAATAGAATTTTCATACTGGTAACCTATTCTAGCAGCCTCCAGGTGCCAGAAACTGCTAGTGGACAAGCGGCGTGTGTAGCGCCATTTCTGTAATGGGAGCGGCGCTGCAGTTAACAGGAACCACTGCTATGCAGTGGACATGGCTGCTGTTGCACTCCTATTACTTGAATAACAGCAACCCTGCATGTGCTGTCTGTCCTCTAGCAGCTTCCCGCAGTTAATGGTTAATGGTTGACCTTGCAAAACATGATCGGCAAAGTTCTCCATGGTATGGCCATTTTTGCAGATGCTTCTGCTCATATTATGGCGTTCAGAGCACAGACCCCTGTCTGTCCATATCTCATCCATATGCCCTAAGCATTGCATCATTTGAATTGGTACTTGAAAAACCTTGGAGAGGAAGAGGAGGAAGATCTTTTGATAGAAGACGTGGCGGCGGCAACAACAGAAATTCATTCCAGAAAGGAAGAGGCTTTAGAGGACGCTAGTGCTCTACAGGACTTTGCGACAAAGATATTTATTCTTTATTCTCATTTTCTCAAGGACCAGAGATCTGTCACTGAGTTTTACAGGAGATAAGTTACTAAACCTGCCACTTCATTTTTATGACATGTAAAGCTGTGTACCCTTGCCAGTATAAAAAAAAAATCTATATATATAAAACTCAAAATCTGTAGTAGCCCGCTGTATACAAATCCACAGTTCTCGCTCGATTTGGGTGAAATTTGGCACGCCCCCTGTCCACATACAGGCGCAGAATACTGAGCAGGTTACATCTCACTAGCGTCCCACCGTCATGAGATTGGGGCCCCCGAAGTTAGGCCCTATACATATAATAGGGAAATGTGAAATCTGTAGTAGCCCGCTGTACTGTATACAAATCCACAGTTCTCGCCCAATTTGGGTGAAATTTGGCACCCCCCCCCCCCCTCTCCACCCACAGGAGCGTCATCAGATTGTGGCCCCCGAAGTTATGTCCTATACATATAATGGGGAAATGTGAAGGTGAAAGTGACAGTGCTGAGGGGAAAACAACAGTTGTGACTGACAGGGACGGATTATAGCGATGGCGCCAAAGAGTCGCTGCTAAAGGAGCCGCAGCACATAAACATTTCACAAACACCATACAAACATCACACAGATAGCACACATACACCAACCCACAAGAACAACACCACACAAATGCCACAACACACCACACACCACCACAAATACCACAGCATCACTCCATAAATACGACATGCACACACCACACACACACACAAACGCAAGGACCAGACACGCACGCAAAGACACTGAGATGGATGCACCCTACGTACACGGACGAACAGAGCACATGCGTACTCACACACACCTACCGCACGCATGGACACTTGCACTGCGCACGCACAAACACATGAATCACATGCGCACACACATGCATACATATACACGGACCACACACGTACATGCATACATACACATGGATCACACGCGTGCACACACACACATATACGCGCACGCACTGACAAAACACGTCTGGTATCCTTACTGGCTGCTTGCACACTACAGTATTTTTCACGGGCCTCCGGGCCATGGATTTGGCGGTTCCATAGACTTCTTTGTGCACAAAGCTGTGAATTTTGAAGTCTCCATAGAATGTTTATGGAGCTGTAGAATCCACGGCCCGGAGACTCGTGAAACATACTGTAGTGTGCAAGCAGCCTTACTGAGCAGCAATATTGGTCAGGCGAAAACTGCCTCATAGTAAGATTGTCATTATTGCTTACTATACAGGGAGCTTTCATCACTGAAGCTGCTGAGGTAAAGTGAAAGCTGAGCTCTGATTGGTTGCTATGGGCAACTACACAAGTCTGCCTGTGAGGCGGTTTTCATTACTGAGATGCGAGCTCCTTCAGGTCATAGTAATACTGTGTGAGGGCTGCTCTGTATTTACTATTCATCCTATTACATCTCTTATCAGTGTCAGGTGAAGACTAAAGGGTCATAATACTAAGGACTGTTTTTTAAAATGCCGCCCAAAAAATGACCATCTATTGGGCAAGTTCATCCAAAAGCTAAGAATGCAAAATTGTGTCAAAGAGCTGAGACAAGTGAACAACGTGACTTGCGGCTTGAAAAGAAACGGATGAGACAGGCTAAATGTAAGGCAGCTGAGACATCAGAGCAATGGGAATGTCGTCTTCACAAGAATCGGATAAGGCAGGCTGAAGCAAGGAATATGGAATCATCTGAAGAAAAGGATGAACGTTCTGATAATGACGCATACGACATATGCAACGTGTGCAAAGATGTACGCAGGCTGATATGTGTTTGGAAGCATTTCACTACAACCCAATTCAAGACTATAGGTCACATCAGAAAGTCATAATTGGCAAAATGGACATAATATGCAAACATTGTCAAGCAAAGAAGTTTAACTTGGAATCGCCTGGTATGTGCTGCTCAAATTTTACTTTAGTTAGAATAATCAACAATTTAACATATTTTCCATTAGCGAAGCCGCGGGTATCCTACAAGTTCTTTATAAGAGTAAATCTGTATTCTTCAATTTCTTGTTGGTGCATCAGTAGATGTTTTTCATCTTGTAATAGCGGGAATGTAGAGCGTGTACACAGTTTGCTAGTAGATAGTCTGGTCACACTTTGGCAGCCACATAAACATATATTTATATCTGCTTCTGGTTGTTATGAAACAGCAGTACTAACATGCTATTGCCATGGAAGATCTTCCCTAGGGTGCGGGTGAGCCAGCAGTGCCAGGAATGCCATCAGGGATGTTCACGTTGTTAGATAAGAACCCTGAAGATAATCCAGTATTAGGTGTGCTCAGACATGGTGGATATGTGGAGCACAATCTGCACCACAAATCCACAGTAAAATATATGTAGGCTTTTATGGGACTGACACAATGCTGTACTAGGCTGCCTCCTGTTAGTCCCATAGGTAATCTTAGATTGGACTCTACTTGGGACAGTAATGATGATTCCTGTTGGCGCTATATAAGCAAACAAAATACCATAAATATTCCCATCTTAACAAGTTATGGATAGCGCATACCTTGCAGACCAGTGGGGGTCTCACCGATCAGGAGAATGGGGGAGATTTTTGGGAGGCTGATTGTTTGGACCCCTGTTGCTTCAAGCTATCCATACAGGTTATAATTTGGTAAGATGCCTCTTTCTTCGCTTATCAACCCTTCTTCTCCTCTCACCACTTCCAGCAATGATCATTCTCTCTTAATCCACTGCTGAAATCAATCAGAAGATTTTCAGGAATAAGACACGTGTCTAGTTTGACTTGAGGGTTGAGGTTACAGCTGCTGCCCATATAAGTGGTGTTAGTAAGTAAGTGTTTTAATATCTCACCCCAGTGACTAATGTATAGCAAGATTGCTCATTACTGCTCAGGGGACACGGATAGAGAGGTATAACTGGTGGTAGGTGGAGGAAAGCAGTCATATTAATGGTGAAAAATATTATTACTCATGTAGACGCACACTGCTTGATACAGAAGATTGACCTGATACAACAGTTGCCCTTTAATTATTTGTATGTAGGGGTAAAAAATGTTGGGAAGGTACACATGTCTAGCTGGTGCCCCACATTCCTACACAGGCTGGCTGGCTAGATTGTACATGAAAGTGCTACCATTGCTCTCCCTGGCTGGCCATGCGTGATCTATCTAACTAGCTCACAACATTGCTGTCAGGCTCGGCTGGATGTTCAGATGGTTAGATGTTTATATGGATGCATTTCCACCGCTCCTCTGGGCTGATCCCCCTGGCAGTCAACCTGGGACCTGGCTGGCAACACGTGTCATAGCTTGGCTTAGCTCTCCTTCCCATGTATAGTGGTAGACCTCGGCGCTATTTATGTGCCACTGATAGGAGGCGCTGTAAGCTTAGGGAGAGGTTACTTGGGTGAAGAGAAGAAAATGATGCGCCCCTGCTAAAAACCCTGCTATGTGTTTTTAGAAAGAGCCAACTCAACAGAATATTAGGAAAATGGAAGGAAAAAGCGCTTGCTTGTGCTTCTTTTGCCACCAGCTCATCTGCATATAGGACTGAGCAAGCATTCTGATTGGCTGGTGCTGTAGGAGGCTTCAGCCATTGATGTCTTTAGCCATGTACTGGCTGCTACAATGTGACAGACTTGTAGGTGGTAAAAGTCAGGGAAAGATCCCTTTCCTTCTGACTCCTAAGACTGTAGTAAAGGTAATATCTGCTTCTGGTTGTTATGAAACAGCAGTACTAACATGCTATTGCCATGGAAGATCTTCCCTAGGGTGCGGGTGAGCCAGCAGTGCCAGGAATGCCATCAGGGATGTTCACGTTGTTAAATAAGTACCCTGAAGATAATTCGGTATTAGGTGTGCTCAGACATGGTGGATATGTGGAGCACAATCTGCACCTCAAATCCACAGTAAACTATATGTAGGCTTTTATGGGACTGACACAATGCTGTACTAGGCTGCCTCCTGTTAGTCCCATAGGGAATCTTAGATTGGACGATACTTGGGACAGTAATGATGATACCTGTTGGCGCTATATAAGCAAACAAAATACCATAAGTGAATGGAGTGATAGTCGTGCAGGCATTCTGCATATTCACAAGAGTCCTGGGAACCCTGTTCTTGTGATTGCTGGGGGTTCCAGTGGCTTAAGGGATAAATGATTATTATTAGAAAGACCCCCTTAGGCTAAGGCCCCATGTAGCAATCTGCAGTTAAAAAAAAATAACAAAAAATGCTGTGGGTAAAACGCATCGCATTTTTCTCTGCGTTTTTTTTCTTCCCTTCTTAAACCTTTAGGGAAACCGCTTGCGTTTCCACAACTAAAATTGACATGTTCAGTTTTTCAACAATACATGTGTTTTTGAAAACAGGACAGTAGTACATACATGGGTGTTATCTGTACTTCCTGTTGAAACTCTTCCTTAAACGGATTTGCTTCATATTAGATCAACATGGCCTAAACTAGGGAGTCAGAATATGCTGCATAAGATTACGTGCTTGTATTAGGATCCTAAGGAAAATGAATAAATCAGCTTTAGGGTGAGTGAGCACAGCGGACGTTTCTGTGACCTACAAGTAGTGTTGTGGATGATACTTAGAGAGTCTGTCACCAGGGTCAAGCATATTAAACCACTTTCCCTGATACCAAGGGTATTGATGAAAGTCTGACAGGACCAAGTCTCTGTGATAGCCATTCTACCGTTCTGGCCAAAAAGAGCTTGGTTTTCCCAGCATATGTACATGAGTCGAGGGATCTATTGGAGGCTTCCCCCCACCCAGAACCTGGTTTCCCAAGGAACTCAGAAGTACCAGGATCCCAGGAGATTCAACCTGACAGCCTGGAGGTTGACCAGTCCTTATGGAAATCCAGAGGACTGTCAGAAGCCGTCTTGAAGACTCTTTCCTGCGCCAGAGCAGAGTCTACCAATTAAAGCTACCTAAGGATAGGTAACATCTTCAAAGAATGGTGCTCCAAACAGGAAGTTAACAGTTCGAATCCTACTACGGGAGAGATTCTAAAACTTTCTTCAGGACGGCTTGGATAAGGGCCTTTCCCCTGCCACACTCAAGGTACAGGTTTCAGTCCTATCCGCCTGTTTAGGCAGACGATTGTCTCAGAATCCCTTAATTTCTAGGTTCCTTAAGGGTGCTATGAGACTTACACCGCTGGTTTCAACTCCTGTTCCCCAGTGGGATTTTGCTACAGTTCTCTCTGGTCTTTGTGGTCCTCCATTTGAGCCGTTAGAGGACGTGGATCTTAAGTATTTATCCTTTAAAACCACCTTTTTGTTAGCCATTACTTCAGCAAAGAGAGTGGGTGAACTCCAGGCTTTTTTCTTCCGAGGAACCATATACTTCGTTCTTGCGGATAGCGTCCAGCTCCTATTTTCTTCCTGGCTTTAACCCCAAGGTGCCTTCTCGTGCCAGTGTCCACCTGCGGTATCAAAGCGGATGTTTAGTAGTTTTAGACTTTCACTTTGAATAAATCAGCGCTATAAGCAAAGATAAGCAATTTTGCCATTAATATTCCCATCTTAACAAGTTATGGATAGAGCATACCTTGCAGACCAGTGGGGGTCTCACCGATCAGGAGAATGGGGGAGATTTTTGGGAGGCTTATTGTTTGGACCCCTGTTGCTTCAAGCTATCCATACAGGTTATAATTTGGTAAGATGCCTCTTTCTTCGCTTATCAACCCTTCTTCTCCTCTCACCACTTCCTGCAATGATCATTCTCTCTTAATCCACTGCTGAAATCAATCAGAAGATTTTCAGGAATAAGACACATGTCTAGTTTGACTTGAGGGTTGAGGTTACAGCTGCTGCCCATATAAGTGGTGTTAGTAAGTAAGTGTTTTAATATCTCACCCCAGTGACTAATGTATAGCAAGATTGCTCATTACTGCTCAGGGGAAACGGATAGAGAGGTATAACTGGTGGTAGGTGGAGGAAAGCAGTCATATTAATGGTGAAAAATATTATTACTCATGTAGACGCACGCTGCTTGATACAGAAGATTGACCTGATACAACAGTTGCCCTTTAATTATTTGTATGTAGGGGTAAAAAATGTTGGGAAGGTACACATGGCTAGCTGGTGCCCCACATTCCTACACAGGCTGGCTGGCTAGATTGCACATGAAAGTGCTACCATTGCTCTCCCTGGCTGGCCATGCGTGATCTATCTAACTAGCTCACAACATTGCTGTCAGGCTCGGCTGGATGTTCAGATGGTTAGATGTTTATATGGATGCATTTCCACGCTCCTCTGGGCTGAACCCCCTGGCAGTCGACCTGGGACTTGGCTGGCAACACGTGTCATAGCTTGGCTTAGCTCTCCTTCCCACGTATAGTGGTAGACCTCGGCGCTATTTATGTGCCACTGATAGGAGGCGCTGAAAGCTTAGGGAGAGGTTACTTGGGTGAAGAGAAGAAAATGATGCGCCCCTGCTGAAAACCCTGCTATGTGTTTTTAGAAAAACCCAACTCGACAGAATATTAGGAAAATGGAAGGAAAAAGCGCTTGCTTGTGCTTCTTTTGCCACCAGCTCATCTGCATATAGGACTGAGCGAGCATTCTGATTGGCTGGCGCTGTAGGAGGCTTCAGCCATTGATGTCTTTAGCCATGTACTGGCTGCTACAATGTGACAGACTTGTAGGTGGTAAAAGTCAGGGAAAGATCCCTTTCCTTCTGACTCCTAAGATTGTAGTAAAGGTAATATGGAGACTGTAAAATGCTGCGGTCCTGGTAGACCATAATGAGATATTGTGTTTATCTGCTCTTCCTCCTGAACGTTCGTGTTTTTCTTTTCTTTATTTTATACATTAATTGAGAATTTGACACAACTATTCTTTAAGTATGCTTATAAGAGCAGACCCGCAACATGCTTCTTGTAACACTGAGTTGCATTTTCAGATGAAAATTCTTAAAGGGGTTTTCCATCCCCAAATCGAATTTTCATACTGATAACCTATTCTAGCAGCCTCCAGGTGCCAGAAACTGCTAGTGGACAAGCGGCGTGTGTAGCGCCATTTCTGTAATGGGAGCGGCGCTGCAGTTAACAGGAACCACTGCTATGCAGTGGACATGGCTGCTGTTGCACTCCTATTACTTGAATAAGTGAAAGAGGACCAAGGGCTGGGCCCACAGGTTCAGCAGGTACACGATGCCACACACACCGTTTTAATTCCCAGAACAATGTTTACTGAGAAAAGCAATGAAGAGAGGTCTGGGAAAATATGCATAAAAGTATAAACAAAGAGAAAAATACAAAATGCAATGGAACAGATTATTGCAGCAAACCAATACTATACCCCTTAGTTCCCACAATTACTTAAACAGGTAATGGATTCAAGTCCTTTAAGAACGCAGTTTTCCTGGATCGGTCCCTCGTTGGGGTGCACCCTAAGTATTGCGCAATACTATTTATAATCCAATGGTTAAATTGTAATCCACAGGCAAATGCTGTCTTCCCCTTCAAGTACAGTTACAGGCCTTGCTCCAGCTCCCTGTAGTGCAACACTTAAAAGATAGGCCAGTCTCTCCAATGATAAGGTGTCAGCGTAAGAGTCCCTTATATAACTAGCACCACGTGGTCTATGTAGACACGGCCAAGCCGTACTCACAAGTCCTTGAGTTCTTTCCTTCTTGTAGTCACTTTATCTTCTGTGCTTCAGAGGTGTCTTGACTCCGTTCTCAGCCAGCACCACAGTCACTGTGTCCCAGAACTCAGTCCTCCGCCAGCACCAAGACTTCACCTGCAGTCAGCTCAGCTCAGGCCTCCATCCAGCCCAAAGCTCTCTACAGCAGCCCAGCACACCTCAGGCTTTCAGTTCCAGATCCTTCTCCACACCACCCCTCCCTTCCTGTTTCCTGCTGGGTGATGATGCAGTTCCCTATTTCCAGTGGGAGGCATCAAAACTGCAATCCTAGCGCACTGCCATACTTGTAAAAGTCCAACACGTTTCAGTAATTATCTATAATCAGACTTTGAACCCTAGAACAATATTTACATTAATTCTTATGGGCAGTTTATTACTTTGCTGCCACCTACTGACCAAAGTTAGTTACTGCAGATGTATTGCTTCACAACCTTACATAAGAGCAACCCTGCGTGTGCTGTCTGTCCTCTAGCAGCTTCCCGCAGTTAATGGTTAATGGTTGACCTTGCAAAACATCATCGGAAAAGTTCTCCATGGCATGGCCATTTTTGCAGATGCATCTGCTCATATTATGGCGTTCACAGCACAGACCCCTGTCTGCCATATCTCATCCATATGCCCTAAGCATGGCATCATTTGAATCGCTACTCGAAAAACCTTGGAGAGAAAGAGGAGGAAGGTCTTTTGATAGAAGACGTGGCGGCGGCAACAACAGGAATTCATTCCAGAAAGGAAGAGGCTTTAGAAGACGCTAGTGCTCTACAGGACTTTCCTACAAAGATATTTATTCTTTATTCTCATTTTCTCAAGGACCAGAGATCTGTCACTGAGTTTTACAGGAGATAAGTTAATAAACCCGCCACTTCCTTTTTATGCCATGTAAAGCTGTGTACCCTTGCCAGTATAAAAAAACATTCTTTATAAGAGTAAATCTGTATTCTTTAATTTATTGTCTGTGCATCAGTAGATGGGTTTCATCGTGTAATAGGTAGTGGGAATGTAGAGCGTGTACACAGTTTGCTAGCAGATAGTCTGGTCACACTTTGGCAGCCACATAAACATATATTTATATCTGCTTCTGGTTGTTATGAAACAGCAGTACTAACATGCTATTGTCATGGAAGATCTTCCCTAGGGTGCGGGTGAGCCAGCAGTGCCAGGAATGCCATCAGGGATGTTCACGTTGTTAAATAAGTACCCTGAAGATAATCCGGTATTAGGTGTGCTCAGACATGGTGGATATGTGGAGCACAATCTGCACCTCAAATCCACAGTAAACTATATGTAGGCTTTTATGGGACTGACACAATGCTGTACTAGGCTGCCTCCTGTTAGTCCCATAGGAAATCTTAGATTGGACCCTAATTGGGACAGTAATAATGATTCTTGTTGGCGTCATATAAAAAAACAAAATACCATAAATATTCCCATCTTAACAAGTTATGGATAGAGCATACCTTGCAGACCAGTGGGGGTCTCACCGATCAGGAGAATGGGGGAGATTTTTGGGAGGCTTATTGTTTGGACCCCTGTTGCTTCAAGCTATCCATACAGGTTATAATTTGGTAAGATGCCTCTTTCTTCGCTTATCAACCCTTCTTCTCCTCTCACCACTTCCAGCAATGATCATTCTCTCTTAATCCACTGCTGAAATCAATCAGAAGATTTTCAGGAATAAGACACGTGTCTAGTTTGACTTGAGGGTTGAGGTTACAGCTGCTGCCCATATAAGTGGTGTTAGTAAGTAAGTGTTTTAATATCTCACCCCAGTGACTAATGTATAGCAAGATTGCTCATTACTGCTCAGGGGAAACGGATAGAGAGGTATAACTGGTGGTAGGTGGAGGAAAGCAGTCATATTAATGGTGAAAAATATTATTACTCATGTAGACGCACGCTGCTTTATACAGAAGATTGACCTGATACAACAGTTGCCCTTTAATTATTTGTAGGTAGGGGTAAAAAATGTTGGGAAGGTACACATGGCTAGCTGGTGCCCCACATTCCTACACAGGCTGGCTGGCTAGATTGTACATGAAAGTGCTACCATTGCTCTCCCTGGCTGGCCATGCGTGATCTATCTAACTAGCTCACAACATTGCTGTCAGGCTCGGCTGGATGTTCAGATGGTTAGATGTTTATATGGATGCATTTCCACCGCTCCTCTGGGCTGATCCCCCTGGCAGTCGACCTGGGACCTGGCTGGCAACACGTGTCATAGCTTGGCTTAGCTCTCCTTCCCACGTATAGTGGTAGACCTCGGCGCTATTTATGTGCCACTGATAGGAGGCGCTGAAAGCTTAGGGAGAGGTTACTTGGGTGAAGAGAAGAAAATGATGCGCCCCTGCTGAAAACCCTGCTATGTGTTTTTAGAAAGACCCAACTCAACAGAATATTAGGAAAATGGAAGGAAAAAGCGCTTGCTTGTGCTTCTTTTGCCACCAGCTCATCTGCATATAGGACTGAGCGAGCATTCTGATTGGCTGGCGCTGTAGGAGGCTTCAGCCATTGATGTCTTTAGCCATGTACTGGCTGCTACAATGTGACAGACTTGTAGGTGGTAAAAGTCAGGGAAAGATCCCTTTCCTTCTGACTCCTAAGACTGTAGTAAAGGTAATATCTGCTTCTGGTTGTTATGAAACAGCAGTACTAACATGCTATTGCCATGGAAGATCTTCCCTAGGGTGCGGGTGAGCCAGCAGTGCCAGGAATGCCATCAGGGATGTTCACGTTGTTAAATAAGTACCCTGAAGATAATCCGGTATTAGGTGTGCTCAGACATGGTGGATATGTGGAGCACAATCTGCACCTCAAATCCACAGTAAACTATATGTAGGCTTTTATGGGACTGACACAATGCTGTAGTAGGCTGCCTCCTGTTAGTCCCATAGGGAATCTTAGATTGGACGATACTTGGGACAGTAATGATGATACCTGTTGGCGCTATATAAGCAAACAAAATACCATAAGTGAATGGAGTGATAGTCGTGCAGGCATTCTGCATATTCACAAGAGTCCTGGGAACCCTGTTCTTGTGATTGCTGGGGTTTCCAGTGGCTTAAGGGATAAATGATTATTATTGGAAAGACCCCCTTAGGCTAAGGCCCCATGTAGCAATCTGCAGTTAAAAAAAAAATTAAAAAAAAATGCTGTGGGTAAAACGCATCGCATTTTTCTCTGCGATTTTTTTCTTCCCTTCTTAAACCTTTAGGGAAACCGCTTGCGTTTCCACAACTAAAATTGACAAGTTCAGTTTTTCAACAATACATGTGTTTTTGAAAACAGGACAGTAGTACATACATGGGTGTTATCTGTACTTCCTGTTGAAACTCTTCCTTAAACGGATTTGCTTCATATTAGATCAACATGGCCTAAACTAGGGAGTCAGAATATGCTGCATAAGATTACGTGCTTGTATTAGGATCCTAAGGAAAATGAATAAATCAGCTTTAGGGTGAGTGAGCACAGCGGACGTTTCTGTGACCTACAAGTAGTGTTGGGGATGATACTTAGAGAGTCTGTCACCAGGGTCAAGCATATTAAACCACTTTCCCTGATACCAAGGGTATTGATGAAAGTCTGACAGGACCAAGTCTCTGTGATAGCCATTCTACCGTTCTGGCCAAAAAGAGCTTGGTTTTCCCAGCATATGTACATGAGTCGAGGGATCTATTGGAGGCTTCCCCCCACCCAGAACCTGGTTTCCCAAGGAACTCAGAAGTACCAGGATCCCAGGAGATTCAACCTGACAGCCTGGAGGTTGACCAGTCCTTATGGAAATCCAGAGGACTGTCAGAAGCCGTCTTGAAGACTCTTTCCTGCGCCAGAGCAGAGTCTACCAATTAAAGCTACCTAAGGATAGGTAACATCTTCAAAGAATGGTGCTCCAAACAGGAAGTTAACAGTTCGAATCCTACTACGGGAGAGATTCTAAAACTTTCTTCAGGACGGCTTGGATAAGGGCCTTTCCCCTGCTACACTCAAGGTACAGGTTTCAGTCCTATCCGCCTGTTTAGGCAGACGATTGTCTCAGAATCCCTTAATTTCTAGGTTCCTTAAGGGTGCTATGAGACTTACACCGCTGGTTTCAACTCCTGTTCCCCAGTGGGATTTTGCTACAGTTCTCTCGGGTCTTTGTGGTCCTCCATTTCAGCCGTTAGAGGACGTGGATCTTAAGTATTTATCCTTTAAAACCACCTTTTTGTTAGCCATTACTTCAGCAAAGAGAGTGGGTGAGCTCCAGGCTTTTTCTTCCGAGGAACCATATACTTCGTTCTTGCGGATAGCGTCCAGCTCCTATTTTCTTCCTGGCTTTAACCCTAAGGTGCCTTCTCGTGCCAGTGTCCACCTGCGGTATCAAAGCGGATGTTTAGTAGTTTTAGACTTTCACTTTGAATAAATCAGCGCTATAAGCAAAGATAAGGAATTTTGCCATTAATATTCCCATCTTAACAAGTTATGGATAGAGCATACCTTGCAGACCAGTGGGGGTCTCACCAATCAGGAGAATGGGGGAGATTTTTGGGAGGCTGATTGTTTGGACCCCTGTTGCTTCAAGCTATCCATACAGGTTATAATTTGGTAAGATGCCTCTTTCTTCGCTTATCAACCCTTCTTCTCCTCTCACCACTTCCTGCAATGATCATTCTCTCTTAATCCACTGCTGAAATCAATCAGAAGATTTTCAGGAATAAGACACGTGTCTAGTTTGACTTGAGGGTTGAGGTTACAGCTGCTGCCCATATAAGTGGTGTTAGTAAGTAAGTGTTTTAATATCTCACCCCAGTGACTAATGTATAGCAAGATTGCTCATTACTGCTCAGGGGAAACGGATAGAGAGGTATAACTGGTGGTAGGTGGAGGAAAGCAGTCATATTAATGGTGAAAAATATTATTACTCATGTAGACGCACGCTGCTTTATACAGAAGATTGACCTGATACAACAGTTGCCCTTTAATTATTTGTACGTAGGGGTAAAAAATGTTGGGAAGGTACACATGGCTAGCTGGTGCCCCACATTCCTACACAGGCTGGCTGGCTAGATTGTACATGAAAGTGCTACCATTGCTCTCCCTGGCTGGCCATGCGTGATCTATCTAACTAGCTCACAACATTGCTGTCAGGCTCGGCTGGATGTTCAGATGGTTAGATGTTTATATGGATGCATTTCCACCGCTCCTCTGGGCTGATCCCCCTGGCAGTCGACCTGGGACCTGGCTGGCAACACGTGTCATAGCTTGGCTTAGCTCTCCTTCCCACGTATAGTGGTAGACCTCGGCGCTATTTATGTGCCACTGATAGGAGGCGCTGAAAGCTTAGGGAGAGGTTACTTGGGTGAAGAGAAGAAAATGATGCGCCCCTGCTGAAAACCCTGCTATGTGTTTTTAGAAAGACCCAACTCAACAGAATATTAAGAAAATGGAAGGAAAAAGCGCTTGTTTGTGCTTCTTTTGCCACCAGCTCATCTGCATATAGGATTGAGCGAGCATTCTGATTGGCTGGCGCTGTAGGAGGCTTCAGCCATTGATGTCTTTAGCCATGTACTGGCTGCTACAATGTGACAGACTTGTAGGTGGTAAAAGTCAGGGAAAGATCCCTTTCCTTCTGACTCCTAAGATTGTAGTAAAGGTAATATGGAGACTGTAAAATGCTGCGGTCCTGGTAGACCATAATGAGATGTTGTGTTTATCTGCTCTTCCTCCTGAACGTTCGTGTTTTTCTTTTCTTTATTTTATACATTAATAGAGAATTTGACACAACTATTCTTTAAGTATGCTTATAAGAGCAGACCCGCAACATGCTTCTTGTAACACTGAGTTGCATTTTCAGATGAAAATTCTTAAAGGGGTTTTCCATCCCCAAATCGAATTTTCATACTGATAACCTATTCTAGCAGCCTCCAGGTGCCAGAAACTGCTAGTGGACAAGCGGCGTGTGTAGCGCCATTTCTGTAATGGGAGCGGCGCTGCAGTTAACAGGAACCACTGCTATGCAGTGGACATGGCTGCTGTTGCACTCCTATTACTTGAATAAGTGAAAGAGGACCAAGGGCTGGGCCCACAGGTTCAGCAGGTACACGATGCCACACACACCGTTTTAATTCCCAAAACAATGTTTACTGAGAAAAGCAATGAAGAGAGGTCTGGGAAAATATGCATAAAAGTATAAACAAAGACAAAAATACAAAATGCAATGGAACAGATTATTGCAGCAAACCAATACTATACCCCTTAGTTCCCACAATTACTTAAACAGGTAATGGATTCAAGTCCTTTAAGAATGCAGTTTTCCTGGATCGGTCCCTCGTTGGGGGTGCACCCTAAGTATTGCGCAATACTATTTATAATCCAATGGTTAAATTGTAATCCACAGGCAAATGCTGTCTTCCCCTTCAAGTACAGTTACAGGCCTTGCTCCAGCTCCCTGTAGTGCAACACTTAAAAGATAGGCCAGTCTCTCCAATGATAAGGTGTCAGCGTAAGAGTCCCTTATATAACTAGCACCACGTGGTCTATGTAGACACGGCCAAGCCGTACTCACAAGTCCTTGAGTTCTTTCCTTCTTGTAGTCACTTTATCTTCTGTGCTTCAGAGGTGTCTTGACTCCGTTCTCAGCCAGCACCACAGTCACTGTGTCCCAGAACTCAGTCCTCCGCCAGCACCAAGACTTCACCTGCAGTCAGCTCAGCTCAGGCCTCCATCCAGCCCAAAGCTCTCTACAGCAGCCCAGCACACCTCAGGCTTTCAGTTCCAGATCCTTCTCCACACCACCCCTCCCTTCCTGTTTCCTGCTGGGTGATGATGCAGTTCCCTATTTCCAGTGGGAGGCATCAAAACTGCAATCCTAGCGCACTGCCATACTTGTAAAAGTCCAACACGTTTCAGTAATTATCTATAATCAGACTTTGAACCCTAGAACAATATTTACATTAATTCTTATGGGCAGTTTATTACTTTGCTGCCACCTACTGACCAAAGTTAGTTACTGCAGATGTATTGCTTCACAACCTTACATAAGAGCAACCCTGCGTGTGCTGTCTGTCCTCTAGCAGCTTCCCGCAGTTAATGGTTAATGGTTGACCTTGCAAAACATCATCGGAAAAGTTCTCCATGGTATGGCCATTTTTGCAGATGCATCTGCTCATATTATGGCGTTCACAGCACAGACCCCTGTCTGCCCATATCTCATCCATATGCCCTAAGCATGGCATCATTTGAATCGCTACTCGAAAAACCTTGGAGAGAAAGAGGAGGAAGGTCTTTTGATAGAAGACGTGGCGGCGGCAACAACAGGAATTCATTCCAGAAAGGAAGAGGCTTTAGAAGACGCTAGTGCTCTACAAGACTTTGCTACAAAGATATTTATTCTTTATTCTCATTTTCTCAAGGACCAGAGATCTGTCACTGAGTTTTACAGGAGATAAGTTAATAAACCCGCCACTTCATTTTTATGCCATGTAAAGCTGTGTACCCTTGCCAGTATAAAAAAACATTCTTTATAAGAGTAAATCTGTATTCTTTAATTTATTGTCTGTGCATCAGTAGATGGGTTTCCCCCCCCCTAATAAAAAAGGGGGGTGTTGAGAGGGGACAACACTTTGCAAAAAGATAGTCGGGGCACCCTTTGGGGCCCCCAAAAAAAAATTTTTTTTTCTTTTTTTTTTTTTTTTGAAAAAGCGGAACAAACACGCTTTTTTCTTGGGGGGTCCCCCCCCGGGGGGGGGTGGCCCCGCAGTCCCGGGAATGCCATCGGGGATGTTCACGTTGTTAGATAAGAACCCTGAAGATAATCCGGTATTAGGTGTGTTCAGACATGGTGGATATGTGGAGCACAGTCTGCACCTCAAATCCACAGTAAACTATATGTGTGGCATCCCAGAGCTGGCTATGGCTGGGCTGAGGGTGATCTCTGTAGTCATTGTATTATTTCCTGTTGCTTCATAGCCTGTGTCACATAGCAGGGGGTCCTGAGTCTCGCACAACACAGCGCCACCTAGTGAGCCTCACACATGCATTACACCTCCCATAGGATTGAATAGTAACCAAATGTCCAATGGGAGGACATCGCCTGGGAAAAGGGGAGGAGTCAGCTGATCACTGGGTCCCCATGGTATCACCCCTGCAGGAAGGTCCTGCGTGTGAGGAGTTAGAAGTGTGGAGTGTTAGGAGGAGGAGGTGAGGAGATAAGTGTGATGTCCTGTGAAGAAAGCAGTGAGTTTAGTGCAGGAATCTCAAGTCCTAGACAGGCCCAGGAAGGTTGGAGAGCTGACATACTCCAGCTATTCAGAAGATCCTGTCCCCTGTCTGCCTAGCCATCGCCCTGAAGGAAGTCAAGCATCATTATCTTGTCAGCCTGAGACTGTGGAGAGAACATTCTGGAACACGTGCTCCATAGCAAGTATCACAGGATCCAGGGGCCAAGGCCAGACCTGTGGAATATCCTGCCACCCTGACTATTGCACCCCGAAACTCTGAGCTATCAGGACCACATAACGTGAGTGGGGAATATTATGTACTAGTATCATGGTGGGCATCCTCCTATGAGCCAAATAGGAGCCCAGACGCACCTTAGGGCTGTAACACTGAAGTATAAGGGCTAGGAACACCTTTCATCAAGTCTACCCTGCACCCCAGGACTTTGCTGTGTCACCAGGCGTACCCCGTTGTTTTGTATTGAAGAAACTGTTTAAGCATTTGTGCCTCCACACCCATGGAAGTAAAAGTTCAACTTTACAACCGTTTCTGTGTCTGACTCTGCACCGACAACATCAGGGCGCCCCAAACACCACCAGTCGGCACAGTATAGGGGAAGCGCCCCGGGGGAACAATCACCACCAACATTTGTGCAGCCCCCTCATCACCGGTACCATTGGTGGTAACGTGGGACAGCACCAGCGCTGCGCCCTCGTGCCCAGAGACCGTGACAAGTCTGTGCTGTTTGCACCCCGCAATCCCAACTGCAGCGTTACCTTCCATCTGGTCACCGCAAGAAAAACTGGCGTCACGAACAGGATACGGGTGTGTGCCATTTTGAGAAAGTCGCCACGAAAAGTGCGTCAAATTGTCTCCAGAGCATCGGTCTTTATTGTGGACTTTGCTAAGATCAAGTTTATTCCCTGAGAGTGCTTGCCACAAAGAGGGGGGAGCCCTATACCCCTGAAGTAAGCCCTAAAGACTGTCCTCTCAGTGTGTTACAGCCCTGGAAGAGTTAAAACGCCCAGGACTTGTTTGCTGCGCCACATCGCTGTGTAAGAACGCCCACAAAGGGTTAACTGCACCTTGAAAAAGTGTGGGAGATTTTCAGCACTGCCCATGAGGCCAGGAGACCCATCTGCCGCCATCTTAGGAGAGCCCAGAACGCTGAGTGCAACGCTCCAGCGCACCCATACTAGAAAGTGAAAGGCGAACGTGCCGGCGCCATTTCTGACTCTCCGGTGCCGCATCACCGTCCCTGCTGTGCACCGCTGATCTCTGGTCCACGCTGCAGTTGCTGTCAGTGAGTACTGTGCCTCCCTGTCCTTGTCTTCAGTCCTCCCACGGCCCCAGCGAGTGTTTTCCGTGTACAGTGTCCGTGGGGAGTGCCACCATTAAAGAGGGGGAGCACACTGTCAGCCTGCATCATAGTGACTCTGTTAATAGCTACAGCATTCTTAAAGGGACGGCATTCCAAGTTGTAGTCTCCATTCCCTGCCAGCAAGCAGTTGAGTTTCTTAAAGAGACGGCGACCTAATTCCAGTCATACCTGCAAACAACATGACTGAGCAAAGTGACATTGTGCCATCTGTTTCTAGTGATCCAGCAGTGCCCATGGCGAGCAGCCTACCATTCTCCATGCCATTTTACCCTGGCGCACCATGGCTGCCGCGCTACAAAGGGGAGGCGCATACCCTCAGGGACTTTCGTGAGAAGATGCTGTCTCTCTTCCAGTTCTATCCTCTGAATACAGAACAGCAGATACAGATCCTGCTGGGCCAGCTTGAGGGTGCTGCAGCTAGGGAGGTCAAATCCTGGCCTGCCTCTGACAAAAGAACCTCTGGGCAAATTCTGGACAAACTCCAGGTGAACTTTGACGTGCGATCTGTCTCCGAGGTAAAGATGCGCTTCTTTTCCAGACGACAACTACCTGGTGAGACCCTGCGGGACTATGCTTTATCCCTCCAAGAGGCGTTCAGAGCTGTGGTGCAAGTGGATCCACGTGAAAATGTGGACTCTGATAAAATCTTGCTTGACCGCTTCATAGAAGGGGCGGGTACCACATTGCTCCAGAGTCAGTTGCGAATGCTTGCTGCACAACATCCCAGCATCACATTTGCTGACTTCAAGGCCCTTGCCATCCAGGTCTTGGGACAGGAGCAGCCCCAGCCGATCCCAGTCATCTGTGCTCCCTCACCTGGACCCTCAACAAGCATTGCTCCAGTTGTCCTGCCACTACCTCTGGGTGCCTCACCTGCCGCCCAAACTGCACAGACTACACCAGCAGACTCCAGAGATGACCTTCTGGCCCGAGTGGATCATCTGACCCGTGCCATGGAACAGATCACCGTCCGTCTAGATCGTCTGACCCAGCCGTCTTCATCGTCCAGTGATCCTTTGCGAAGTCACAACATCTCACCTGAGTTGCCACCCAGACGTCCTTCTTCAGTGAAACCTCCGCAGAGTGAGAGGCCATACTGTACCTATTGCCATAGATATGGACACACCAGGCCTCAGTGTTTTCAGTTAAACGGGCCACCCCCGAGGCCGTGGGCCGCCCCTCGGGAGGAAAGAAGAAGGGCCCAGGTGAATCTTCAGTGCCATTGTCACGCTTCGTCTCAGCCTGCCCACACATCACAATCCGGGTGAACGGCGTCCCTCTGACAGCGTTGGTGGACACTGCATCTCAGGTAACAACCCTGCGCAAGCAGGTGTTCCTTGAACATTGGGACTTAGGTGTGTTGAATAGAACACCTGACACATGGATAAATCTGTGTGCCAGCAATGGACAGCCCATACCACAGCAGGGTTATTGGGAACCCACTATCCAGATTGGGGACTTGAAACTGCCTAGACAGGGTGTAATTGTCACTGATGTAGAGGATGATAGGTTTGCAGTTGTAATATTAGGCATGAATGTTTTACGCCATTGCTTTGCAGAAGTGTTGGATGCCTTGCATGCCTCTCTCCTTACAGCTTCTCCCAGTGACCAGCAGCGGGCCATTCGTGTACTCAATGCCCAGCACAAGTTCGCCAACAAACAAGGTGAAATTGGTCGAGTCCGGATCCAAGATACCCGTCCAGTAACCCTACAGCCTGGAACAGAAACTATGGTGTGGTGCCGTGCCCGTCCGGGCATAGAAAATCAGGACTACGAGGCCTTGCTACAACCCATACAGGTAGATGGCCAACCACTTGTCATGGCTGCCCGCAGCCTTGTTACAGTTTCCAATGGACGTGTTCCTGTCCGCTTAGTCAACTTGGGCGATGCTCCCGTGAACCTCCACAAGTTCCACTCTGTGGCCCTGCTACACCGGTTAGCACCAGAAGACATTCTCTCTGGTGATTCTACCGCCACACAGCGTTCCACCCAAGCTGCTGAGAACATTCAGAATGGAGCCACGAAGTCCTGGTGGGATGAATTGAACGTGGGAGACGCCAATACCCCTATAGAGCACATCAATGGGGTTCGCAATGTGGCCAAGCGTTACCAACAGGCATTCAGCAAACACCCATTGGACTTTGGTAAGACCACGACCATACAACATCGCATTCTGACTGGCGACCACCATCCAATCAAGGAGCGTTACCGTCCAATACCACCAGCGATGTACCAACCGGTGAAAAAGTTGATCCAAGAGATGCGAGATGCTGATGTCATCCGGGAGAGTAACAGCCCCTGGGCAGCCCCGCTAGTCCTTGTCAAGAAGAAAGACGGAACCCTACGATTTTGTGTGGACTATCGTAAACTCAACAACGTCACGCACAAAGACGCATACCCATTGCCGCGGATTGAGGAATCTCTAACGGCTTTGGGATCAGCTACCTGTTTCTCGACCCTGGACTTAACCAGTGGATACTGGCAAGTCCCTATGGCGCCTGAAGATTGTGAAAAGACTGCGTTTACGACCCCGATGGGACTCTTTGAATTCAATAGTATGCCATTTGGGCTATGTAATGCCCCAGCCACATTCCAACGGCTTATGGAGAGGTGCCTCGGCCATGAGAATTTCCAGAGTGTGCTACTGTACCTGGACGATGTTATTGTATTCTCCCGGACATACCAAGAACACCTTCGTCACCTGTCCGAGGTATTCAAGGTACTTATACAGCACGGCCTAAAGATGAAGCCCTCCAAGTGCCACCTGTTGAAACCCCAAGTTCACTACCTTGGGCATGTCGTGAGCGCACAAGGCGTCCAACCTGATCCTGAAAAGATCACTGCAGTCCAGAACTGGCGAAGAACAACTACCGTCAAAGAAGTCCGAAGCTTCCTTGGATTCGCAGGTTACTACCGGCGTTTCATACCACACTTCGCCCAAGTAGCCGAGCCTCTGAACGAGTTGTTGCGCGGTTGTCCCAGAGAAAACTACAACCGAAAGCTTCCGGTAGACTGGACAGCGCGTCAAGAGGAAGCCTTTCAAGCGCTTAAAGCACTTCTGACGCAACCACCAATTCTAGCCTATCCCAACTACAGTCAGCCATTCCGCTTGTACACAGATGCAAGTCACCAAGGTTTGGGTGCAGTGTTGTCCCAGGTTCAGGACAACAAAGAGCGAGTCATCGCCTACGCCAGCAGGAGTCTGAGAGGCGCGGAGAAGAACGACCAGAACTATAGTTCTTTCAAACTCGAACTTCTGGCGCTTGTCTGGGCCGTGACAGAGAAGTTTAAAGACTACCTGGCTGCCACAACCTTTACCGTGTACACAGATAACAATCCGTTGGCGCATCTGGACACTGCTCGACTGGGAGCCCTTGAACAACGGTGGGCCTCAAGACTCGCGAATTACAAGTTCTCTGTCAAGTATCGCAGTGGCAAGTCCAACGCTAACGCTGATGCACTCTCAAGGTTGCCTGTGGGAGAAGAACCACCCCGAGAAGACATCTGGGAAGAGGTGGAGATGCCACCATTCTACAACAAGTTTGCCCAACAGGTTGCTATTGGTGTCCCTGTAGAAGGAGAATCTCTGGCGAAAACAGCTGCCGAATCCCTCCAGGAGCCATCTCTGTGGAAAACGTTCCAAGAAGAGAGCAGAGTTTTAGGAGAATTGTCAGATTTCCTTCTTACAGGAAGAATACCAACCCGTGTAAAGAGAGGTCTTCATGACGTGGAATTAAAACGCCTTTGGCGACAGAGGAAGCGCCTGTTTGTCCAACGAGGCCTTCTACATAGAAACACTCTTGATCCTGTCACAGGTGAAAGGCTTCATCAGATCCTCGTACCAAGAAGAGACGCACAGATGATACTTGAGGCGTATCATGACAGATCCGGTCACTTCGGGGTACAAAAGACCGAAGCTACCATCCGTCGTCGCTTCTATTGGGTTGGGATGAGGAGTGACATTGAGAGTTGGTGCCGAGAGTGTCCCGCCTGTAGTATCACCAAGGAAGGTCGAAGAGATCAGAAGGCCCCTCTACATCCAATTAAGACTCAAAAGCCGTGTGAAATTGTTGCTCTGGACCATGTGAAGTTGGGTCCCACACGTTCCGGCTACAGCTACGCTCTGACAATGGTGGATCATTACTCCAAGTTCCTTGTCATCGTGCCTGTCAGAGATCTTACAGCAAGAACTGCGGCTGAGACCTTCTACGCAGAGTTTGTCCGCCATTACGGTTGTCCTGAGCATATCCTCACCGACCGTGGATCGGCGTTTGAATCCCAATTGTTCCGTGAGCTGTGTCAGTTCCAAGACTGCAAGAAGTTGCGAACCACAGCGTATCACCCTCAAGGGAATGGTATGTGCGAGAAGGCAAATCAAGTGATCATCGGCATGCTAAGAACAGCCGCAGTTACACCTGGTGTTGAGTGGCCTGAGCGTATCAAGGACTTGGCCTATATTTACAACAACACACCCCAAACATCTACGGGATACGCACCATTTTATCTAATGTTTGGAAGACAAGGTCAACTTCCTTCAGACTTAACCCTTGGTGTGAAGGTCCCTGACACCATCAATCCACTACCCATAACAGACTGGGTTGTTGAACACTGCCGACGTATGGAGGAAGCTAAAGAGATAGTTGAAACGCGCATGGATGAGGTTCGTAGGAGACAACAGGAGGATTACAACCATCGCGCCCATGCAGCGCCCCTGAAAGTTGGCGACCGTGTATGGTTAAGGAATAACCATCGGAATGGGAAATTGGATCCATTCTGGGAGAAAGAACCATACAGTGTCATCTCCATACCATATCCTGAATCCGACGTGTATGAGATCTCTAAACCTGGGAGACAGCCCCAAGTAGTACACCGAAACCGTCTGAAGCTGTGCCTTAAAGAAGGACTACCCACAGAGGTGCCCCCAGCTGAGACAACGAGTACAGAGATCTTGTCACCTTCTGAAGCGAAAGAGAGACCCCCAACGTTAACTGAGCTTATGTGGGCGCCTAAACTACTACCATTTAGCTGCTATCCACCAATTGCTCTAGTGCAAGAGAACCCTTCGACAGATGATTTAATTAATTTCAGTGACTCTGTTCCTGATTCAAATCTCGTTCCACTTAGGCATTCTGAGCGTACCACAAAAGGCATACCTCCAACACGCTATAGTGATGCCATGGTTGTCCTTGGGTAAAAGAGGTTAACTGTCTCTGCTCCTGTATATATTTTATTCCTGCTCTGATTACATTAATGTTTTTCCTGTGTGTATATACAGTATATATATAATATCTTGCCATGTAATATAGTATTTACATTTATATGCAACAATCCAAGCCATAGTGCCTGGCTCACCGAGCCAAGGAAGTTCTGTTACCCCATTGCGGTATGGACATTCGTGCTAGAGTGCCTACTCTTCCTTACAGAAAGGACTGTTTATTGTTTCTCAGAGAGACTCTCATGATAATGGACACTCACGAAATTTGTGCCAGAGAGCCTCTGGACCCATTTGCACTACTGTTGTTTCTATATGGACTGTCTGATGGTACCGCCAAAAGGTTCCATAAGTCTACATTTAATTATCTCTCCGTTACCCTTCAGACTTCTCATGGACATTCCAGGACTATGCCGGGAGGTCTTACCTCAAGTTTCTAGGTATTATATTTTTCTAAACTGTTAGTGACATTTGCACTTTATTCGTATTTATTAACGTTATGTTACATTTCTCACCTTCACCCCAGCCCGTCGCCGTGGTCGGCTCAGTGAAAGAGGGGGAGTATGTGGCATCCCAGAGCTGGCTATGGCTGGGCTGAGGGTGATCTCTGTAGTCATTGTATTATTTCCTGTTGCTTCATAGCCTGTGTCACATAGCAGGGGGTCCTGAGTCTCGCACATCACAGCGCCACCTAGTGAGCCTCACACATGCATTACACCTCCCATAGGATTGAATAGTAACCAAATGTCCAATGGGAGGACATCGCCTGGGAAAAGGGGAGGAGTCAGCTGATCACTGGGTCCCCATGGTATCACCCCTGCAGGAAGGTCCTGCGTGTGAGGAGTTAGAAGTGTGGAGTGTTAGGAGGAGGAGGTGAGGAGATAAGTGTGATGTCCTGTGAAGAAAGCAGTGAGTTTAGTGCAGGAATCTCAAGTCCTAGACAGGCCCAGGAAGGTTGGAGAGCTGACATACTCCAGCTATTCAGAAGATCCTGTCCCCTGTCTGCCTAGCCATCGCCCTGAAGGAAGTCAAGCATCATTATCTTGTCAGCCTGAGACTGTGGAGAGAACATTCTGGAACACGTGCTCCATAGCAAGTATCACAGGATCCAGGGGCCAAGGCCAGACCTGTGGAATATCCTGCCACCCTGACTATTGCACCCCGAAACTCTGAGCTATCAGGACCACATAACGTGAGTGGGGAATATTATGTACTAGTATCATGGTGGGCATCCTCCTATGAGCCAAATAGGAGCCCAGACGCACCTTAGGGCTGTAACACTGAAGTATAAGGGCTAGGAACACCTTTCATCAAGTCTACCCTGCACCCCAGGACTTTGCTGTGTCACCAGGCGTACCCCGTTGTTTTGTATTGAAGAAACTGTTTAAGCATTTGTGCCTCCACACCCATGGAAGTAAAAGTTCAACTTTACAACCGTTTCTGTGTCTGACTCTGCACCGACAACATCAGGGCGCCCCAAACACCACCAGTCGGCACAGTATAGGGGAAGCGCCCCGGGGGAACAATCACCACCAACATTTGTGCAGCCCCCTCATCACCGGTACCAGTGGTGGTAACGTGGGACAGCACCAGCGCTGCGCCCTCGTGCCCAGAGACCGTGACAAGTCTGTGCTGTTTGCACCCCGCAATCCCAACTGCAGCGTTACCTTCCATCTGGTCACCGCATATGTAGGCTTTTATGGGACTGACACAATGCTGTACTAGGCTGCCTCCTGTTAGTCCCATAGGGAATCTTAGATTGGACTCTACTTGGGACAGTAATGATGATTCCTGTTGGCGCTATATAAGCAAACAAAATACCATAAATATTCCCATCTTAACAAGTTATGGATAGAGCATACCTTGCAGACCAGTGGGGGTCTCACCGATCAGGAGAATGGGGGAGATTTTTGGGAGGCTTATTGTTTGGACCCCTGTTGCTTCAAGCTATCCATACAGGTTATAATTTGGTAAGATGCCTCTTTCTTCGCTTATCAACCCTTCTTCTCCTCTCACCACTTCCTGCAATGATCATTCTCTCTTAATCCACTGCTGAAATCAATCAGAAGATTTTCAGGAATAAGACACGTGTCTAGTTTGACTTGAGGGTTGAGGTTACAGCTGCTGCCCATATAAGTGGTGTTAGTAAGTAAGTGTTTTAATATCTCACCCCAGTGACTAATGTATAGCAAGATTGCTCATTACTGCTCAGGGGAAACGGATAGAGAGGTATAACTGGTGGTAGGTGGAGGAAAGCAGTCATATTAATGGTGAAAAATATTATTACTCATGTAGACGCACGCTGCTTGATACAGAAGATTGACCTGATACAACAGTTGCCCTTTAATTATTTGTATGTAGGGGTAAAAAATGTTGGGAAGGTACACATGGCTAGCTGGTGCCCCACATTCCTACACAGGCTGGCTGGCTAGATTGTACATGAAAGTGCTACCATTGCTCTCCCTGGCTGGCCATGCGTGATCTATCTAACTAGCTCACAACATTGCTGTCAGGCTCGGCTGGATGTTCAGATGGTTAGATGTTTATATGGATGCATTTCCACGCTCCTCTGGGCTGATCCCCCTGGCAGTCGACCTGGGACCTGGCTGGCAACACGTGTCATAGCTTGGCTTAGCTCTCCTTCCCATGTATAGTGGTAGACCTCGGCGCTATTTATGTGCCACTGATAGGAGGCGCTGAAAGCTTAGGGAGAGGTTACTTGGGTGAAGAGAAGAAAATGATGCGCCCCTGCTGAAAACCCTGCTATGTGTTTTTAGAAAGAGCCAACTCGACAGAATATTAGGAAAATGGAAGGAAAAAGCGCTTGCTTGTGCTTCTTTTGCCACCAGCTCATCTGCATATAGGACTGAGCGAGCATTCTGATTGGCTGGCGCTGTAGGAGGCTTCAGCCATTGATGTCTTTAGCCATGTACTGGCTGCTACAATGTGACAGACTTGTAGGTGGTAAAAGTCAGGGAAAGATCCCTTTCCTTCTGACTCCTAAGACTGTAGTAAAGGTAATATCTGCTTCTGGTTGTTATGAAACAGCAGTACTAACATGCTATTGCCATGGAAGATCTTCCCTAGGGTGCGGGTGAGCCAGCAGTGCCAGGAATGCCATCAGGGATGTTCACGTTGTTAAATAAGTACCCTGAAGATAATCCGGTATTAGGTGTGCTCAGACATGGTGGATATGTGGAGCACAATCTGCACCTCAAATCCACAGTAAACTATATGTAGGCTTTTATGGGACTGACACAATGCTGTACTAGGCTGCCTCCTGTTAGTCCCATAGGGAATCTTAGATTGGACGATACTTGGGACAATAATGATGATACCTGTTGGCGCTATATAAGCAAACAAGATACCATAAGTGAATGGAGTGATAGTCGTGCAGGCATTCTGCATATTCACAAGAGTCCTGGGAACCCTGTTCTTGTGATTGCTGGGGGTTCCAGTGGCTTAAGGGATAAATGATTATTATTGGAAAGACCCCCTTAGGCTAAGGCCCCATGTAGCAATCTGCAGTTAAAAAAAAATAAAAAAAAAATGCTGTGGGTAAAACGCATCGCATTTTTCTCTGCGATTTTTTTCTTCCCTTCTTAAACCTTTAGGGAAACCGCTTGCGTTTCCACAACTAAAATTGACAAGTTCAGTTTTTCAACAATACATGTGTTTTTGAAAACAGGACAGTAGTACATACATGGGTGTTATCTGTACTTCCTGTTGAAACTCTTCCTTAAACGGATTTGCTTCATATTAGATCAACATGGCCTAAACTAGGGAGTCAGAATATGCTGCATAAGATTACCTGCTTGTATTAGGATCCTAAGGAAAATGAATAAATCAGCTTTAGGGTGAGTGAGCACAGCGGACGTTTCTGTGACCTACAAGTAGTGTTGGGGATGATACTTAGAGAGTCTGTCACCAGGGTCAAGCATATTAAACCACTTTCCCTGATACCAAGGGTATTGATGAAAGTCTGACAGGACCAAGTCTCTGTGATAGCCATTCTACCGTTCTGGCCAAAAAGAGCTTGGTTTTCCCAGCATATGTACATGAGTCGAGGGATCTATTGGAGGCTTCCCCCACCCAGAACCTGGTTTCCCAAGGAACTCAGAAGTACCAGGATCCCAGGAGATTCAACCTGACAGCCTGGAGGTTGACCAGTCCTTATGGAAATCCAGAGGACTGTCAGAAGCCGTCTTGAAGACTCTTTCCTGCGCCAGAGCAGAGTCTACCAATTAAAGCTACCTAAGGATAGGTAACATCTTCAAAGAATGGTGCTCCAAACAGGAAGTTAACAGTTCGAATCCTACTACGGGAGAGATTCTAAAACTTTCTTCAGGACGGCTTGGATAAGGGCCTTTCCCCTGCTACACTCAAGGTACAGGTTTCAGTCCTATCCGCCTGTTTAGGCAGACGATTGTCTCAGAATCCCTTAATTTCTAGGTTCCTTAAGGGTGCTATGAGACTTACACCGCTGGTTTCAACTCCTGTTCCCCAGTGGGATTTTGCTACAGTTCTCTCGGGTCTTTGTGGTCCTCCATTTCAGCCGTTAGAGGACGTGGATCTTAAGTATTTATCCTTTAAAACCACCTTTTTGTTAGCCATTACTTCAGCAAAGAGAGTGGGTGAGCTCCAGGCTTTTTCTTCCGAGGAACCATATACTTCGTTCTTGCGGATAGCGTCCAGCTCCTATTTTCTTCCTGGCTTTAACCCTAAGGTGCCTTCTCGTGCCAGTGTCCACCTGCGGTATCAAAGCGGATGTTTAGTAGTTTTAGACTTTCACTTTGAATAAATCAGCGCTATAAGCAAAGATAAGGAATTTTGCCATTAATATTCCCATCTTAACAAGTTATGGATAGAGCATACCTTGCAGACCAGTGGGGGTCTCACCAATCAGGAGAATGGGGGAGATTTTTGGGAGGCTGATTGTTTGGACCCCTGTTGCTTCAAGCTATCCATACAGGTTATAATTTGGTAAGATGCCTCTTTCTTCGCTTATCAACCCTTCTTCTCCTCTCACCACTTCCTGCAATGATCATTCTCTCTTAATCCACTGCTGAAATCAATCAGAAGATTTTCAGGAATAAGACACGTGTCTAGTTTGACTTGAGGGTTGAGGTTACAGCTGCTGCCCATATAAGTGGTGTTAGTAAGTAAGTGTTTTAATATCTCACCCCAGTGACTAATGTATAGCAAGATTGCTCATTACTGCTCAGGGGAAACGGATAGAGAGGTATAACTGGTGGTAGGTGGAGGAAAGCAGTCATATTAATGGTGAAAAATATTATTACTCATGTAGACGCACACTGCTTTATACAGAAGATTGACCTGATACAACAGTTGCCCTTTAATTATTTGTACGTAGGGGTAAAAAATGTTGGGAAGGTACACATGGCTAGCTGGTGCCCCACATTCCTACACAGGCTGGCTGGCTAGATTGTACATGAAAGTGCTACCATTGCTCTCCCTGGCTGGCCATGCGTGATCTATCTAACTAGCTCACAACATTGCTGTCAGGCTCGGCTGGATGTTCAGATGGTTAGATGTTTATATGGATGCATTTCCACCGCTCCTCTGGGCTGATCCCCCTGGCAGTCGACCTGGGACCTGGCTGGCAACACGTGTCATAGCTTGGCTTAGCTCTCCTTCCCACGTATAGTGGTAGACCTCGGCGCTATTTATGTGCCACTGATAGGAGGCGCTGAAAGCTTAGGGAGAGGTTACTTGGGTGAAGAGAAGAAAATGATGCGCCCCTGCTGAAAACCCTGCTATGTGTTTTTAGAAAGACCCAACTCAACAGAATATTAAGAAAATGGAAGGAAAAAGCGCTTGTTTGTGCTTCTTTTGCCACCAGCTCATCTGCATATAGGATTGAGCGAGCATTCTGATTGGCTGGCGCTGTAGGAGGCTTCAGCCATTGATGTCTTTAGCCATGTACTGGCTGCTACAATGTGACAGACTTGTAGGTGGTAAAAGTCAGGGAAAGATCCCTTTCCTTCTGACTCCTAAGATTGTAGTAAAGGTAATATGGAGACTGTAAAATGCTGCGGTCCTGGTAGACCATAATGAGATGTTGTGTTTATCTGCTCTTCCTCCTGAACGTTCGTGTTTTTCTTTTCTTTATTTTATACATTAATAGAGAATTTGACACAACTATTCTTTAAGTATGCTTATAAGAGCAGACCCGCAACATGCTTCTTGTAACACTGAGTTGCATTTTCAGATGAAAATTCTTAAAGGGGTTTTCCATCCCCAAATCGAATTTTCATACTGATAACCTATTCTAGCAGCCTCCAGGTGCCAGAAACTGCTAGTGGACAAGCGGCGTGTGTAGCGCCATTTCTGTAATGGGAGCGGCGCTGCAGTTAACAGGAACCACTGCTATGCAGTGGACATGGCTGCTGTTGCACTCCTATTACTTGAATAAGTGAAAGAGGACCAAGGGCTGGGCCCACAGGTTCAGCAGGTACACGATGCCACACACACCGTTTTAATTCCCAAAACAATGTTTACTGAGAAAAGCAATGAAGAGAGGTCTGGGAAAATATGCATAAAAGTATAAACAAAGACAAAAATACAAAATGCAATGGAACAGATTATTGCAGCAAACCAATACTATACCCCTTAGTTCCCACAATTACTTAAACAGGTAATGGATTCAAGTCCTTTAAGAACGCAGTTTTCCTGGATCGGTCCCTCGTTGGGGGTGCACCCTAAGTATTGCGCAATACTATTTATAATCCAATGGTTAAATTGTAATCCACAGGCAAATGCTGTCTTCCCCTTCAAGTACAGTTACAGGCCTTGCTCCAGCTCCCTGTAGTGCAACACTTAAAAGATAGGCCAGTCTCTCCAATGATAAGGTGTCAGCGTAAGAGTCCCTTATATAACTAGCACCACGTGGTCTATGTAGACACGGCCAAGCCGTACTCACAAGTCCTTGAGTTCTTTCCTTCTTGTAGTCACTTTATCTTCTGTGCTTCAGAGGTGTCTTGACTCCGTTCTCAGCCAGCACCACAGTCACTGTGTCCCAGAACTCAGTCCTCCGCCAGCACCAAGACTTCACCTGCAGTCAGCTCAGCTCAGGCCTCCATCCAGCCCAAAGCTCTCTACAGCAGCCCAGCACACCTCAGGCTTTCAGTTCCAGATCCTTCTCCACACCACCCCTCCCTTCCTGTTTCCTGCTGGGTGATGATGCAGTTCCCTATTTCCAGTGGGAGGCATCAAAACTGCAATCCTAGCGCACTGCCATACTTGTAAAAGTCCAACACGTTTCAGTAATTATCTATAATCAGACTTTGAACCCTAGAACAATATTTACATTAATTCTTATGGGCAGTTTATTACTTTGCTGCCACCTACTGACCAAAGTTAGTTACTGCAGATGTATTGCTTCACAACCTTACATAAGAGCAACCCTGCGTGTGCTGTCTGTCCTCTAGCAGCTTCCCGCAGTTAATGGTTAATGGTTGACCTTGCAAAACATCATCGGAAAAGTTCTCCATGGTATGGCCATTTTTGCAGATGCATCTGCTCATATTATGGCGTTCACAGCACAGACCCCTGTCTGCCCATATCTCATCCATATGCCCTAAGCATGGCATCATTTGAATCGCTACTCGAAAAACCTTGGAGAGAAAGAGGAGGAAGGTCTTTTGATAGAAGACGTGGCGGCGGCAACAACAGGAATTCATTCCAGAAAGGAAGAGGCTTTAGAAGACGCTAGTGCTCTACAAGACTTTGCTACAAAGATATTTATTCTTTATTCTCATTTTCTCAAGGACCAGAGATCTGTCACTGAGTTTTACAGGAGATAAGTTAATAAACCCGCCACTTCATTTTTTTTCTACCATAACACGCCCCCCCCCCCAAAAATAAAAAATTTTTTTTTTTTTTTATATTTTTTTTTTTTTTTTTTTTTTTTCTGTAGAAGAGTAGGTGGGTTTGATCGAAAAAAAGGGGGGGAGGGAAGGAGGGCGACCCACTAGTAACAAGAGAGGCGGCCGCCCCCACGCCCCCCCCCAAAAAATATTTTTTTTTTCTTCTGGTTGTTATTAAAAAACCACCACAACAAACTACTTTTATGGGAGGGGCCCCCCCCGGGGGGGGGGGGCCCCGCCAGCGCCGGGGGAACCCCCAGGGGGGTTCTCGTTGTTTGAGAAGAACCCCGAAGATAATCCGGTATTTGGGGTGTTCAGACATGGTGGATATGTGGAGCACAGTCTGCACCTCAAATCCACAGTAAACTATATGTGTGGCATCCCAGAGCTGGCTATGGCTGGGCTGAGGGTGATCTCTGTAGTCATTGTATTATTTCCTGTTGCTTCATAGCCTGTGTCACATAGCAGGGGGTCCTGAGTCTCGCACAACACAGCGCCACCTAGTGAGCCTCACACATGCATTACACCTCCCATAGGATTGAATAGTAACCAAATGTCCAATGGGAGGACATCGCCTGGGAAAAGGGGAGGAGTCAGCTGATCACTGGGTCCCCATGGTATCACCCCTGCAGGAAGCCGCCTGCGGGTGGGGGGGGGGGGGGGGGGGGGGGGTTGGGGGGGGGGGGGGGGGGGATAAGTGTGATGTCCTGTGAAGAAAGCAGTGAGTTTAGTGCAGGAATCTCAAGTCCTAGACAGGCCCAGGAAGGTTGGAGAGCTGACATACTCCAGCTATTCAGAAGATCCTGTCCCCTGTCTGCCTAGCCATCGCCCTGAAGGAAGTCAAGCATCATTATCTTGTCAGCCTGAGACTGTGGAGAGAACATTCTGGAACACGTGCTCCATAGCAAGTATCACAGGATCCAGGGGCCAAGGCCAGACCTGTGGAATATCCTGCCACCCTGACTATTGCACCCCCGAAACTCTGAGCTATCAGGACCACATAACGTGAGTGGGGAATATTATGTACTAGTATCATGGTGGGCATCCTCCTATGAGCCAAATAGGAGCCCAGACGCACCTTAGGGCTGTAACACTGAAGTATAAGGGCTAGGAACACCTTTCATCAAGTCTACCCTGCACCCCAGGACTTTGCTGTGTCACCAGGCGTACCCCGTTGTTTTGTATTGAAGAAACTGTTTAAGCATTTGTGCCTCCACACCCATGGAAGTAAAAGTTCAACTTTACAACCGTTTCTGTGTCTGACTCTGCACCGACAACATCAGGGCGCCCCAAACACCACCAGTCGGCACAGTATAGGGGAAGCGCCCCGGGGGAACAATCACCACCAACATTTGTGCAGCCCCCTCATCACCGGTACCAGTGGTGGTAACGTGGGACAGCACCAGCGCTGCGCCCTCGTGCCCAGAGACCGTGACAAGTCTGTGCTGTTTGCACCCCGCAATCCCAACTGCAGCGTTACCTTCCATCTGGTCACCGCAAGAAAAACTGGCGTCACGAACAGGATACGGGTGTGTGCCATTTTGAGAAAGTCGCCACGAAAAGTGCGTCAAATTGTCTCCAGAGCATCGGTCTTTATTGTGGACTTTGCTAAGATCAAGTTTATTCCCTGAGAGTGCTTGCCACAAAGAGGGGGGAGCCCTATACCCCTGAAGTAAGCCCTAAAGACTGTCCTCTCAGTGTGTTACAGCCCTGGAAGAGTTAAAACGCCCAGGACTTGTTTGCTGCGCCACATCGCTGTGTAAGAACGCCCACAAAGGGTTAACTGCACCTTGAAAAAGTGTGGGAGATTTTCAGCACTGCCCATGAGGCCAGGAGACCCATCTGCCGCCATCTTAGGAGAGCCCAGAACGCTGAGTGCAACGCTCCAGCGCACCCATACTAGAAAGTGAAAGGCGAACGTGCCGGCGCCATTTCTGACTCTCCGGTGCCGCATCACCGTCCCTGCTGTGCACCGCTGATCTCTGGTCCACGCTGCAGTTGCTGTCAGTGAGTACTGTGCCTCCCTGTCCTTGTCTTCAGTCCTCCCACGGCCCCAGCGAGTGTTTTCCGTGTACAGTGTCCGTGGGGAGTGCCACCATTAAAGAGGGGGAGCACACTGTCAGCCTGCATCATAGTGACTCTGTTAATAGCTACAGCATTCTTAAAGGGACGGCATTCCAAGTTGTAGTCTCCATTCCCTGCCAGCAAGCAGTTGAGTTTCTTAAAGAGACGGCGACCTAATTCCAGTCATACCTGCAAACAACATGACTGAGCAAAGTGACATTGTGCCATCTGTTTCTAGTGATCCAGCAGTGCCCATGGCGAGCAGCCTACCATTCTCCATGCCATTTTACCCTGGCGCACCATGGCTGCCGCGCTACAAAGGGGAGGCGCATACCCTCAGGGACTTTCGTGAGAAGATGCTGTCTCTCTTCCAGTTCTATCCTCTGAATACAGAACAGCAGATACAGATCCTGCTGGGCCAGCTTGAGGGTGCTGCAGCTAGGGAGGTCAAATCCTGGCCTGCCTCTGACAAAAGAACCTCTGGGCAAATTCTGGACAAACTCCAGGTGAACTTTGACGTGCGATCTGTCTCCGAGGTAAAGATGCGCTTCTTTTCCAGACGACAACTACCTGGGTGAGACCCTGCGGGACTATGCTTTATCCCTCCAAGAGGCGTTCAGAGCTGTGGTGCAAGTGGATCCACGTGAAAATGTGGACTCTGATAAAATCTTGCTTGACCGCTTCATAGAAGGGGCGGGTACCACATTGCTCCAGAGTCAGTTGCGAATGCTTGCTGCACAACATCCCAGCATCACATTTGCTGACTTCAAGGCCCTTGCCATCCAGGTCTTGGGACAGGAGCAGCCCCAGCCGATCCCAGTCATCTGTGCTCCCTCACCTGGACCCTCAACAAGCATTGCTCCAGTTGTCCTGCCACTACCTCTGGGTGCCTCACCTGCCGCCCAAACTGCACAGACTACACCAGCAGACTCCAGAGATGACCTTCTGGCCCGAGTGGATCATCTGACCCGTGCCATGGAACAGATCACCGTCCGTCTAGATCGTCTGACCCAGCCGTCTTCATCGTCCAGTGATCCTTTGCGAAGTCACAACATCTCACCTGAGTTGCCACCCAGACGTCCTTCTTCAGTGAAACCTCCGCAGAGTGAGAGGCCATACTGTACCTATTGCCATAGATATGGACACACCAGGCCTCAGTGTTTTCAGTTAAACGGGCCACCCCCGAGGCCGTGGGCCGCCCCTCGGGAGGAAAGAAGAAGGGCCCAGGTGAATCTTCAGTGCCATTGTCACGCTTCGTCTCAGCCTGCCCACACATCACAATCCGGGTGAACGGCGTCCCTCTGACAGCGTTGGTGGACACTGCATCTCAGGTAACAACCCTGCGCAAGCAGGTGTTCCTTGAACATTGGGACTTAGGTGTGTTGAATAGAACACCTGACACATGGATAAATCTGTGTGCCAGCAATGGACAGCCCATACCACAGCAGGGTTATTGGGAACCCACTATCCAGATTGGGGACTTGAAACTGCCTAGACAGGGTGTAATTGTCACTGATGTAGAGGATGATAGGTTTGCAGTTGTAATATTAGGCATGAATGTTTTACGCCATTGCTTTGCAGAAGTGTTGGATGCCTTGCATGCCTCTCTCCTTACAGCTTCTCCCAGTGACCAGCAGCGGGCCATTCGTGTACTCAATGCCCAGCACAAGTTCGCCAACAAACAAGGTGAAATTGGTCGAGTCCGGATCCAAGATACCCGTCCAGTAACCCTACAGCCTGGAACAGAAACTATGGTGTGGTGCCGTGCCCGTCCGGGCATAGAAAATCAGGACTACGAGGCCTTGCTACAACCCATACAGGTAGATGGCCAACCACTTGTCATGGCTGCCCGCAGCCTTGTTACAGTTTCCAATGGACGTGTTCCTGTCCGCTTAGTCAACTTGGGCGATGCTCCCGTGAACCTCCACAAGTTCCACTCTGTGGCCCTGCTACACCGGTTAGCACCAGAAGACATTCTCTCTGGTGATTCTACCGCCACACAGCGTTCCACCCAAGCTGCTGAGAACATTCAGAATGGAGCCACGAAGTCCTGGTGGGATGAATTGAACGTGGGAGACGCCAATACCCCTATAGAGCACATCAATGGGGTTCGCAATGTGGCCAAGCGTTACCAACAGGCATTCAGCAAACACCCATTGGACTTTGGTAAGACCACGACCATACAACATCGCATTCTGACTGGCGACCACCATCCAATCAAGGAGCGTTACCGTCCAATACCACCAGCGATGTACCAACCGGTGAAAAAGTTGATCCAAGAGATGCGAGATGCTGATGTCATCCGGGAGAGTAACAGCCCCTGGGCAGCCCCGCTAGTCCTTGTCAAGAAGAAAGACGGAACCCTACGATTTTGTGTGGACTATCGTAAACTCAACAACGTCACGCACAAAGACGCATACCCATTGCCGCGGATTGAGGAATCTCTAACGGCTTTGGGATCAGCTACCTGTTTCTCGACCCTGGACTTAACCAGTGGATACTGGCAAGTCCCTATGGCGCCTGAAGATTGTGAAAAGACTGCGTTTACGACCCCGATGGGACTCTTTGAATTCAATAGTATGCCATTTGGGCTATGTAATGCCCCAGCCACATTCCAACGGCTTATGGAGAGGTGCCTCGGCCATGAGAATTTCCAGAGTGTGCTACTGTACCTGGACGATGTTATTGTATTCTCCCGGACATACCAAGAACACCTTCGTCACCTGTCCGAGGTATTCAAGGTACTTATACAGCACGGCCTAAAGATGAAGCCCTCCAAGTGCCACCTGTTGAAACCCCAAGTTCACTACCTTGGGCATGTCGTGAGCGCACAAGGCGTCCAACCTGATCCTGAAAAGATCACTGCAGTCCAGAACTGGCGAAGAACAACTACCGTCAAAGAAGTCCGAAGCTTCCTTGGATTCGCAGGTTACTACCGGCGTTTCATACCACACTTCGCCCAAGTAGCCGAGCCTCTGAACGAGTTGTTGCGCGGTTGTCCCAGAGAAAACTACAACCGAAAGCTTCCGGTAGACTGGACAGCGCGTCAAGAGGAAGCCTTTCAAGCGCTTAAAGCACTTCTGACGCAACCACCAATTCTAGCCTATCCCAACTACAGTCAGCCATTCCGCTTGTACACAGATGCAAGTCACCAAGGTTTGGGTGCAGTGTTGTCCCAGGTTCAGGACAACAAAGAGCGAGTCATCGCCTACGCCAGCAGGAGTCTGAGAGGCGCGGAGAAGAACGACCAGAACTATAGTTCTTTCAAACTCGAACTTCTGGCGCTTGTCTGGGCCGTGACAGAGAAGTTTAAAGACTACCTGGCTGCCACAACCTTTACCGTGTACACAGATAACAATCCGTTGGCGCATCTGGACACTGCTCGACTGGGAGCCCTTGAACAACGGTGGGCCTCAAGACTCGCGAATTACAAGTTCTCTGTCAAGTATCGCAGTGGCAAGTCCAACGCTAACGCTGATGCACTCTCAAGGTTGCCTGTGGGAGAAGAACCACCCCGAGAAGACATCTGGGAAGAGGTGGAGATGCCACCATTCTACAACAAGTTTGCCCAACAGGTTGCTATTGGTGTCCCTGTAGAAGGAGAATCTCTGGCGAAAACAGCTGCCGAATCCCTCCAGGAGCCATCTCTGTGGAAAACGTTCCAAGAAGAGAGCAGAGTTTTAGGAGAATTGTCAGATTTCCTTCTTACAGGAAGAATACCAACCCGTGTAAAGAGAGGTCTTCATGACGTGGAATTAAAACGCCTTTGGCGACAGAGGAAGCGCCTGTTTGTCCAACGAGGCCTTCTACATAGAAACACTCTTGATCCTGTCACAGGTGAAAGGCTTCATCAGATCCTCGTACCAAGAAGAGACGCACAGATGATACTTGAGGCGTATCATGACAGATCCGGTCACTTCGGGGTACAAAAGACCGAAGCTACCATCCGTCGTCGCTTCTATTGGGTTGGGATGAGGAGTGACATTGAGAGTTGGTGCCGAGAGTGTCCCGCCTGTAGTATCACCAAGGAAGGTCGAAGAGATCAGAAGGCCCCTCTACATCCAATTAAGACTCAAAAGCCGTGTGAAATTGTTGCTCTGGACCATGTGAAGTTGGGTCCCACACGTTCCGGCTACAGCTACGCTCTGACAATGGTGGATCATTACTCCAAGTTCCTTGTCATCGTGCCTGTCAGAGATCTTACAGCAAGAACTGCGGCTGAGACCTTCTACGCAGAGTTTGTCCGCCATTACGGTTGTCCTGAGCATATCCTCACCGACCGTGGATCGGCGTTTGAATCCCAATTGTTCCGTGAGCTGTGTCAGTTCCAAGACTGCAAGAAGTTGCGAACCACAGCGTATCACCCTCAAGGGAATGGTATGTGCGAGAAGGCAAATCAAGTGATCATCGGCATGCTAAGAACAGCCGCAGTTACACCTGGTGTTGAGTGGCCTGAGCGTATCAAGGACTTGGCCTATATTTACAACAACACACCCCAAACATCTACGGGATACGCACCATTTTATCTAATGTTTGGAAGACAAGGTCAACTTCCTTCAGACTTAACCCTTGGTGTGAAGGTCCCTGACACCATCAATCCACTACCCATAACAGACTGGGTTGTTGAACACTGCCGACGTATGGAGGAAGCTAAAGAGATAGTTGAAACGCGCATGGATGAGGTTCGTAGGAGACAACAGGAGGATTACAACCATCGCGCCCATGCAGCGCCCCTGAAAGTTGGCGACCGTGTATGGTTAAGGAATAACCATCGGAATGGGAAATTGGATCCATTCTGGGAGAAAGAACCATACAGTGTCATCTCCATACCATATCCTGAATCCGACGTGTATGAGATCTCTAAACCTGGGAGACAGCCCCAAGTAGTACACCGAAACCGTCTGAAGCTGTGCCTTAAAGAAGGACTACCCACAGAGGTGCCCCCAGCTGAGACAACGAGTACAGAGATCTTGTCACCTTCTGAAGCGAAAGAGAGACCCCCAACGTTAACTGAGCTTATGTGGGCGCCTAAACTACTACCATTTAGCTGCTATCCACCAATTGCTCTAGTGCAAGAGAACCCTTCGACAGATGATTTAATTAATTTCAGTGACTCTGTTCCTGATTCAAATCTCGTTCCACTTAGGCATTCTGAGCGTACCACAAAAGGCATACCTCCAACACGCTATAGTGATGCCATGGTTGTCCTTGGGTAAAAGAGGTTAACTGTCTCTGCTCCTGTATATATTTTATTCCTGCTCTGATTACATTAATGTTTTTCCTGTGTGTATATACAGTATATATATAATATCTTGCCATGTAATATAGTATTTACATTTATATGCAACAATCCAAGCCATAGTGCCTGGCTCACCGAGCCAAGGAAGTTCTGTTACCCCATTGCGGTATGGACATTCGTGCTAGAGTGCCTACTCTTCCTTACAGAAAGGACTGTTTATTGTTTCTCAGAGAGACTCTCATGATAATGGACACTCACGAAATTTGTGCCAGAGAGCCTCTGGACCCATTTGCACTACTGTTGTTTCTATATGGACTGTCTGATGGTACCGCCAAAAGGTTCCATAAGTCTACATTTAATTATCTCTCCGTTACCCTTCAGACTTCTCATGGACATTCCAGGACTATGCCGGGAGGTCTTACCTCAAGTTTCTAGGTATTATATTTTTCTAAACTGTTAGTGACATTTGCACTTTATTCGTATTTATTAACGTTATGTTACATTTCTCACCTTCACCCCAGCCCGTCGCCGTGGTCGGCTCAGTGAAAGAGGGGGAGTATGTGGCATCCCAGAGCTGGCTATGGCTGGGCTGAGGGTGATCTCTGTAGTCATTGTATTATTTCCTGTTGCTTCATAGCCTGTGTCACATAGCAGGGGGTCCTGAGTCTCGCACATCACAGCGCCACCTAGTGAGCCTCACACATGCATTACACCTCCCATAGGATTGAATAGTAACCAAATGTCCAATGGGAGGACATCGCCTGGGAAAAGGGGAGGAGTCAGCTGATCACTGGGTCCCCATGGTATCACCCCTGCAGGAAGGTCCTGCGTGTGAGGAGTTAGAAGTGTGGAGTGTTAGGAGGAGGAGGTGAGGAGATAAGTGTGATGTCCTGTGAAGAAAGCAGTGAGTTTAGTGCAGGAATCTCAAGTCCTAGACAGGCCCAGGAAGGTTGGAGAGCTGACATACTCCAGCTATTCAGAAGATCCTGTCCCCTGTCTGCCTAGCCATCGCCCTGAAGGAAGTCAAGCATCATTATCTTGTCAGCCTGAGACTGTGGAGAGAACATTCTGGAACACGTGCTCCATAGCAAGTATCACAGGATCCAGGGGCCAAGGCCAGACCTGTGGAATATCCTGCCACCCTGACTATTGCACCCCGAAACTCTGAGCTATCAGGACCACATAACGTGAGTGGGGAATATTATGTACTAGTATCATGGTGGGCATCCTCCTATGAGCCAAATAGGAGCCCAGACGCACCTTAGGGCTGTAACACTGAAGTATAAGGGCTAGGAACACCTTTCATCAAGTCTACCCTGCACCCCAGGACTTTGCTGTGTCACCAGGCGTACCCCGTTGTTTTGTATTGAAGAAACTGTTTAAGCATTTGTGCCTCCACACCCATGGAAGTAAAAGTTCAACTTTACAACCGTTTCTGTGTCTGACTCTGCACCGACAACATCAGGGCGCCCCAAACACCACCAGTCGGCACAGTATAGGGGAAGCGCCCCGGGGGAACAATCACCACCAACATTTGTGCAGCCCCCTCATCACCGGTACCAGTGGTGGTAACGTGGGACAGCACCAGCGCTGCGCCCTCGTGCCCAGAGACCGTGACAAGTCTGTGCTGTTTGCACCCCGCAATCCCAACTGCAGCGTTACCTTCCATCTGGTCACCGCATATGTAGGCTTTTATGGGACTGACACAATGCTGTACTAGGCTGCCTCCTGTTAGTCCCATAGGGAATCTTAGATTGGACTCTACTTGGGACAGTAATGATGATTCCTGTTGGCGCTATATAAGCAAACAAAATACCATAAATATTCCCATCTTAACAAGTTATGGATAGAGCATACCTTGCAGACCAGTGGGGGTCTCACCGATCAGGAGAATGGGGGAGATTTTTGGGAGGCTTATTGTTTGGACCCCTGTTGCTTCAAGCTATCCATACAGGTTATAATTTGGTAAGATGCCTCTTTCTTCGCTTATCAACCCTTCTTCTCCTCTCACCACTTCCTGCAATGATCATTCTCTCTTAATCCACTGCTGAAATCAATCAGAAGATTTTCAGGAATAAGACACGTGTCTAGTTTGACTTGAGGGTTGAGGTTACAGCTGCTGCCCATATAAGTGGTGTTAGTAAGTAAGTGTTTTAATATCTCACCCCAGTGACTAATGTATAGCAAGATTGCTCATTACTGCTCAGGGGAAACGGATAGAGAGGTATAACTGGTGGTAGGTGGAGGAAAGCAGTCATATTAATGGTGAAAAATATTATTACTCATGTAGACGCACGCTGCTTGATACAGAAGATTGACCTGATACAACAGTTGCCCTTTAATTATTTGTATGTAGGGGTAAAAAATGTTGGGAAGGTACACATGGCTAGCTGGTGCCCCACATTCCTACACAGGCTGGCTGGCTAGATTGTACATGAAAGTGCTACCATTGCTCTCCCTGGCTGGCCATGCGTGATCTATCTAACTAGCTCACAACATTGCTGTCAGGCTCGGCTGGATGTTCAGATGGTTAGATGTTTATATGGATGCATTTCCACGCTCCTCTGGGCTGATCCCCCTGGCAGTCGACCTGGGACCTGGCTGGCAACACGTGTCATAGCTTGGCTTAGCTCTCCTTCCCATGTATAGTGGTAGACCTCGGCGCTATTTATGTGCCACTGATAGGAGGCGCTGAAAGCTTAGGGAGAGGTTACTTGGGTGAAGAGAAGAAAATGATGCGCCCCTGCTGAAAACCCTGCTATGTGTTTTTAGAAAGAGCCAACTCGACAGAATATTAGGAAAATGGAAGGAAAAAGCGCTTGCTTGTGCTTCTTTTGCCACCAGCTCATCTGCATATAGGACTGAGCGAGCATTCTGATTGGCTGGCGCTGTAGGAGGCTTCAGCCATTGATGTCTTTAGCCATGTACTGGCTGCTACAATGTGACAGACTTGTAGGTGGTAAAAGTCAGGGAAAGATCCCTTTCCTTCTGACTCCTAAGACTGTAGTAAAGGTAATATCTGCTTCTGGTTGTTATGAAACAGCAGTACTAACATGCTATTGCCATGGAAGATCTTCCCTAGGGTGCGGGTGAGCCAGCAGTGCCAGGAATGCCATCAGGGATGTTCACGTTGTTAAATAAGTACCCTGAAGATAATCCGGTATTAGGTGTGCTCAGACATGGTGGATATGTGGAGCACAATCTGCACCTCAAATCCACAGTAAACTATATGTAGGCTTTTATGGGACTGACACAATGCTGTACTAGGCTGCCTCCTGTTAGTCCCATAGGGAATCTTAGATTGGACGATACTTGGGACAATAATGATGATACCTGTTGGCGCTATATAAGCAAACAAGATACCATAAGTGAATGGAGTGATAGTCGTGCAGGCATTCTGCATATTCACAAGAGTCCTGGGAACCCTGTTCTTGTGATTGCTGGGGGTTCCAGTGGCTTAAGGGATAAATGATTATTATTGGAAAGACCCCCTTAGGCTAAGGCCCCATGTAGCAATCTGCAGTTAAAAAAAAATAAAAAAAAAATGCTGTGGGTAAAACGCATCGCATTTTTCTCTGCGATTTTTTTCTTCCCTTCTTAAACCTTTAGGGAAACCGCTTGCGTTTCCACAACTAAAATTGACAAGTTCAGTTTTTCAACAATACATGTGTTTTTGAAAACAGGACAGTAGTACATACATGGGTGTTATCTGTACTTCCTGTTGAAACTCTTCCTTAAACGGATTTGCTTCATATTAGATCAACATGGCCTAAACTAGGGAGTCAGAATATGCTGCATAAGATTACCTGCTTGTATTAGGATCCTAAGGAAAATGAATAAATCAGCTTTAGGGTGAGTGAGCACAGCGGACGTTTCTGTGACCTACAAGTAGTGTTGGGGATGATACTTAGAGAGTCTGTCACCAGGGTCAAGCATATTAAACCACTTTCCCTGATACCAAGGGTATTGATGAAAGTCTGACAGGACCAAGTCTCTGTGATAGCCATTCTACCGTTCTGGCCAAAAAGAGCTTGGTTTTCCCAGCATATGTACATGAGTCGAGGGATCTATTGGAGGCTTCCCCCACCCAGAACCTGGTTTCCCAAGGAACTCAGAAGTACCAGGATCCCAGGAGATTCAACCTGACAGCCTGGAGGTTGACCAGTCCTTATGGAAATCCAGAGGACTGTCAGAAGCCGTCTTGAAGACTCTTTCCTGCGCCAGAGCAGAGTCTACCAATTAAAGCTACCTAAGGATAGGTAACATCTTCAAAGAATGGTGCTCCAAACAGGAAGTTAACAGTTCGAATCCTACTACGGGAGAGATTCTAAAACTTTCTTCAGGACGGCTTGGATAAGGGCCTTTCCCCTGCTACACTCAAGGTACAGGTTTCAGTCCTATCCGCCTGTTTAGGCAGACGATTGTCTCAGAATCCCTTAATTTCTAGGTTCCTTAAGGGTGCTATGAGACTTACACCGCTGGTTTCAACTCCTGTTCCCCAGTGGGATTTTGCTACAGTTCTCTCGGGTCTTTGTGGTCCTCCATTTCAGCCGTTAGAGGACGTGGATCTTAAGTATTTATCCTTTAAAACCACCTTTTTGTTAGCCATTACTTCAGCAAAGAGAGTGGGTGAGCTCCAGGCTTTTTCTTCCGAGGAACCATATACTTCGTTCTTGCGGATAGCGTCCAGCTCCTATTTTCTTCCTGGCTTTAACCCTAAGGTGCCTTCTTGTGCCAATGTCCACCTGCGGTATCAAAGCGGATGTTTAGTAGTTTTAGACTTTCACTTTGAATAAATCAGCGCTATAAGCAAAGATAAGGAATTTTGCCATTAATATTCCCATCTTAACAAGTTATGGATAGAGCATACCTTGCAGACCAGTGGGGGTCTCACCAATCAGGAGAATGGGGGAGATTTTTGGGAGGCTGATTGTTTGGACCCCTGTTGCTTCAAGCTATCCATACAGGTTATAATTTGGTAAGATGCCTCTTTCTTCGCTTATCAACCCTTCTTCTCCTCTCACCACTTCCTGCAATGATCATTCTCTCTTAATCCACTGCTGAAATCAATCAGAAGATTTTCAGGAATAAGACACGTGTCTAGTTTGACTTGAGGGTTGAGGTTACAGCTGCTGCCCATATAAGTGGTGTTAGTAAGTAAGTTTTTGAATATCTCACCCCAGTGACTAATGTATAGCAAGATTGCTCATTACTGCTCAGGGGAAACGGATAGAGAGGTATAACTGGTGGTAGGTGGAGGAAAGCAGTCATATTAATGGTGAAAAATATTATTACTCATGTAGACGCAAGCTGCTTTATACAGAAGATTGACCTGATACAACAGTTGCCCTTTAATTATTTGTATGTAGGGGTAAAAAATGTTGGGAAGGTACACATGGCTAGCTGGTGCCCCACATTCCTACACAGGCTGGCTGGCTAGATTGTACATGAAAGTGCTACCATTGCTCTCCCTGGCTGGCCATGCGTGATCTATCTAACTAACTCACAACATTGCTGTCAGGCTCGGCTGGATGTTCAGATGGTTAGATGTTTATATGGATGCATTTCCACCGCTCCTCTGGGCTGATCCCCCTGGCACTCGACTTGGGACCTGGCTGGCAACACGTGTCATAGCTTGGCTTAGCTCTCCTTCCCACGTATAGTGGTAGACCTCGGCGCTATTTATGTGCCACTGATAGGAGGCGCTGAAAGCTTAGGGAGAGGTTACTTGGGTGAAGAGAAGAAAATGATGGGCCCCTGCTGAAAACCCTGCTATGTGTTTTTAGAAAGACCCAACTCAACAGAATATTAAGAAAATGGAAGGAAAAAGCGCTTGTTTGTGCTTCTTTTGCCACCAGCTCATCTGCATATAGGATTGAGCGAGCATTCTGATTGGCTGGCGCTGTAGGAGGCTTCAGCCATTGATGTCTTTAGCCATGTACTGGCTGCTACAATGTGACAGACTTGTAGGTGGTAAAAGTCAGGGAAAGATCCCTTTCCTTCTGACTCCTAAGACTGTAGTAAAGGTAATATCTGCTTCTGGTTGTTATGAAACAGCAGTACTAACATGCTATTGCCATGGAAGATCTTCCCTAGGGTGCGGGTGAGCCAGCAGTGCCAGGAATGCCATCAGGGATGTTCACGTTGTTAAATAAGTACCCTGAAGATAATCCGGTATTAGGTGTGCTCAGACATGGTGGATATGTGGAGCACAATCTGCACCTCAAATCCACAGTAAACTATATGTAGGCTTTTATGGGACTGACACAATGCTGTACTAGGCTGCCTCCTGTTAGTCCCATAGGGAATCTTAGATTGGACGATACTTGGGACAGTAATGATGATACCTGTTGGCGCTATATAAGCAAACAAAATACCATAAGTGAATGGAGTGATAGTCGTGCAGGCATTCTGCATATTCACAAGAGTCCTGGGAACCCTGTTCTTGTGATTGCTGGGGGTTCCAGTGGCTTAAGGGATAAATGATTATTATTAGAAAGACCCCCTTAGGCTAAGGCCCCATGTAGCAATCTGCAGTTAAAAAAAAATAACAAAAAATGCTGTGGGTAAAACGCATCGCATTTTTCTCTGCGTTTTTTTTCTTCCCTTCTTAAACCTTTAGGGAAACCGCTTGCGTTTCCACAACTAAAATTGACATGTTCAGTTTTTCAACAATACATGTGTTTTTGAAAACAGGACAGTAGTACATACATGGGTGTTACCTGTACTTCCTGTTGAAACTCTTCCTTAAACGGATTTGCTTCATATTAGATCAACATGGCCTAAACTAGGGAGTCAAAATATGCTGCATAAGATTACGTGCTTGTATTAGGATCCTAAGGAAAATGAATAAATCAGCTTTAGGGTGAGTGAGCACAGCGGACGTTTCTGTGACCTACAAGTAGTGTTGTGGATGATATTTAGAGAGTCTGTCACCAGGGTCAAGCATATTAAACCACTTTCCCTGATACCAAGGGTATTGATGAAAGTCTGACAGGACCAAGTCTCTGTGATAGCCATTCTACCGTTCTGGCCAAAAAGAGCTTGGTTTTCCCAGCATATGTACATGAGTCGAGGGATCTATTGGAGGCTTCCCCCCACCCAGAACCTGGTTTCCCAAGGAACTCAGAAGTACCAGGATCCCAGGAGATTCAACCTGACAGCCTGGAGGTTGACCAGTCCTTATGGAAATCCAGAGGACTGTCAGAAGCCGTCTTGAAGACTCTTTCCTGCGCCAGAGCAGAGTCTACCAATTAAAGCTACCTAAGGATAGGTAACATCTTCAAAGAATGGTGCTCCAAACAGGAAGTTAACAGTTCGAATCCTACTATGGGAGAGATTCTAAAACTTTCTTCAGGACGGCTTGGATAAGGGCCTTTCCCCTGCCACACTCAAGGTACAGGTTTCAGTCCTATCCGCCTGTTTAGGCAGACGATTGTCTCAGAATCCCTTAATTTCTAGGTTCCTTAAGGGTGCTATGAGACTTATACCGCTGGTTTCAACTCCTGTTCCCCAGTGGGATTTTGCTACAGTTCTCTCGGGTCTTTGTGGTCCTCCATTTGAGCCGTTAGAGGACGTGGATCTTAAGTATTTATCCTTTAAAACCACCTTTTTGTTAGCCATTACTTCAGCAAAGAGAGTGGGTGAGCTCCAGGCTTTTTCTTCCAAGGAACCATATACTTCGTTCTTGCGGATAGCGTCCCGCTCCTATTTTCTTCCTGGCTTTAACCCTAAGGTGCCTTCTCTTGCCAGTGTCCACCTGCGGTATCAAAGCGGATGTTTAGTAGTTTTAGACTTTCACTTTGAATAAATCAGCGCTATAAGCAAAGATAAGGAATTTTGCCATTAATATTCCCATCTTAACAAGTTATGGATAGAGCATACCTTGCAGACCAGTGGGGGTCTCACCGATCAGGAGAATGGGGGAGATTTTTGGGAGGCTTATTGTTTGGACCCCTGTTGCTTCAAGCTATCCATACAGGTTATAATTTGGTAAGATGCCTCTTTCTTCGCTTATCAACCCTTCTTCTCCTCTCACCACTTCCAGCAATGATCATTCTCTCTTAATCCATTGCTGAAATCAATCAGAAGATTTTCAGGAATAAGACACGTGTCTAGTTTGACTTGAGGGTTGAGGTTACAGCTGCTGCCCATATAAGTGGTGTTAGTAAGTAAGTGTTTTAATATCTCACCCCAGTGACTAATGTATAGCAAGATTGCTCATTACTGCTCAGGGGAAACGGATAGAGAGGTATAACTGGTGGTAGGTGGAGGAAAGCGGTCATATTAATGGTGAAAAATATTATTACTCATGTAGACGCACGCTGCTTTATACAGAAGACTGACCTGATACAACAGTTGCCCTTTAATTATTTGTACGTAGGGGTAAAAAATGTTGGGAAGGTACACATGGCTAGCTGGTGCCCCACATTCCTACACAGGCTGGCTGGCTAGATTGTACATGAAAGTGCTACCATTGCTCTCCCTGGCTGGCCATGCGTGATCTATCTAACTAGCTCACAACATTGCTGTCAGGCTCGGCTGGATGTTCAGATGGTTAGGATGTTTATATGGATGCATTTCCACCGCTCCTCTGGGCTGAACCCCCTGGCAGTCGACCTGGGACCTGGCTGGCAAGACGTGTCATAGCTTGGCTTAGCTCTCCTTCCCATGTATAGTGGTAGACCTCGGCGCTATTTATGTGCCACTGATAGGAGGCTCTGTAAGCTTAGGGAGAGGTTACTTTGGTGAAGAGAAGAAAATGATGCACCCCTGCTAAAAATCCTGCTATGTGTTTTTAGAAAGAGCCAACTCGACAGAATAGTAGGAAAATGGAAGGAAAAAGCGCTTGCTTGTGCTTCTTTTGCCACCAGCTCATCTGCATATAGGACTGAGCGAGCATTCTGATTGGCTGGCGCTGTAGGAGGCTTCAGCCATTGATGTCTTTAGCCATGTACTGGCTGCTACAATGTGACAGACTTGTAGGTGGTAAAAGTCAGGGAAAGATCCCTTTCCTTCTGACTCCTAAGACTGTAGTAAAAGTAATATCGGCTTCTGGTTGTTATGAAACAGCAGTACTAACATGCTATTGCCATGGAAGATCTTCCCTAGGGTGCGGGTCAGCCAGCAGTGCCAGGAATGCCATCAGGGATGTTCACGTTGTTAAATAAGTACCCTGAAGATAATCCGGTATTAGGTGTGCTCAGACATGGTGGATATGTGGAGCACAATCTGCACCTCAAATCCACAGTAAACTATATGTAGGCTTTTATGGGACTGACACAATGCTGTACTAGGCTGCCTCCTGTTAGTCCCATAGGGAATCTTAGATTGGACGATACTTGGGACAGTAATGATGATACCTGTTGGCGCTATATAAGCAAACAAAATACCATAAGTGAATGGAGTGATAGTCGTGCAGGCATTCTACATATTCACAAGAGTCCTGGGAACCCTGTTCTTATGATTGCTGGGGGTTCCAGTGGCTTAAGGGATAAATTATTATTATTGGAAAGACCCCCTTAGGCTAAGGCCCCATGTAGCAATCTGCAGTTAAAAAAAAAATAACAAAAAATGCTGTGGGTAAAACGCATCGCATTTTTCTCTGCGTTTTTTTTCTTCCCTTCTTAAACCTTTAGGGAAACCGCTTGCGTTTCCACAACTAAAATTGACATGTTCAGTTTTTCAACAATACATGTGTTTTTGAAAACAGGACAGTAGTACATACATGGGTGTTATCTGTACTTCCTGTTGAAACTCTTCCTTAAACGGATTTGCTTCATATTAGATCAACGTGGCCTAAACTAGGGAGTCAAAATATGCTGCATAAGATTACGTGCTTGTATTAGGATCCTAAGGAAAATGAATAAATCAGCTTTAGGGTCAGTGAGCACAGCGGACGTTTCTGTGACCTACAAGTAGTGTTGTGGATGATACTTAGAGAGTCTGTCACCAGGGTCAAGCATATTAAACCACTTTCCCTGATACCAAGGGTATTGATGAAAGTCTGACAGGACCAAGTCTCTGTGATAGCCATTCTACCGTTCTGGCCAAAAAGAGCTTGGTTTTCCCAGCATATGTACATGAGTCGAGGGATCTATTGGAGGCTTCCCCCCACCCAGAACCTGGTTTCCCAAGGAACTCAGAAGTACCAGGATCCCAGGAGATTCAACCTGACAGCCTGGAGGTTGACCAGTCCTTATGGAAATCCAGAGGACTGTCAGAAGCCGTCTTGAAGACTCTTTCCTGCGCCAGAGCAGAGTCTACCAATTAAAGCTACCTAAGGATAGGTAACATCTTCAAAGAATGGTGCTCCAAACAGGAAGTTAACAGTTCGAATCCTACTACGGGAGAGATTCTAAAACTTTCTTCAGGACGGCTTGGATAAGGGCCTTTCCCCTGCTACACTCAAGGTACAGGTTTCAGTCCTATCCGCCTGTTTAGGCAGACGATTGTCTCAGAATCCCTTAATTTCTAGGTTCCTTAAGGGTGCTATGAGACTTATACCGCTGGTTTCAACTCCTGTTCCCCAGTGGGATTTTGCTACAGTTCTCTCGGGTCTTTGTGGTCCTCCATTTCAGCCGTTAGAGGACGTGGATCTTAAGTATTTATCCTTTAAAACCACCTTTTTGTTAGCCATTACTTCAGCAAAGAGAGTGGGTGAGCTCCAGGCTTTTTCTTCCGAGGAACCATATACTTCGTTCTTGCGGATAGCGTCCAGCTCCTATTTTCTTCCTGGCTTTAACCCTAAGGTGCCTTCTCGTGCCAATGTCCACCTGCGGTATCAAAGCGGATGTTTAGTAGTTTTAGACTTTCACTTTGAATAAATCAGCGCTATAAGCAAAGATAAGGAATTTTGCCATTAATATTCCCATCTTAACAAGTTATGGATAGAGCATACCTTGCAGACCAGTGGGGGTCTCACCAATCAGGAGAATGGGGGAGATTTTTGGGAGGCTGATTGTTTGGACCCCTGTTGCTTCAAGCTATCCATACAGGTTATAATTTGGTAAGATGCCTCTTTCTTCGCTTATCAACCCTTCTTCTCCTCTCACCACTTCCTGCAATGATCATGCTCTCTTAATCCACTGCTGAAATCAATCAGAAGATTTTCAGGAATAAGACACGTGTCTAGTTTGACTTGAGGGTTGAGGTTACAGCTGCTGCCCATATAAGTGGTGTTAGTAAGTAAGTGTTTTAATATCTCACCCCAGTGACTAATGTATAGCAAGATTGCTCATTACTGCTCAGGGGAAACGGATAGAGAGGTATAACTGGTGGTAGGTGGAGGAAAGCAGTCATATTAATGGTGAAAAATATTATTACTCATGTAGACGCACGCTGCTTTATACAGAAGATTGACCTGATACAACAGTTGCCCTTTAATTATTTGTACGTAGGGGTAAAAAATGTTGGGAAGGTACACATGGCCAGCTGGTGCCCCACATTCCTACACAGGCTGGCTGGCTAGATTGTACATGAAAGTGCTACCATTGCTCTCCCTGGCTGGCCATGCGTGATCTATCTAACTAGCTCACAACATTGCTGTCAGGCTCGGCTGGATGTTCAGATGGTTAGATGTTTATATGGATGCATTTCCACCGCTCCTCTGGGCTGATCCCCCTTGGCAGTCGACCTGGGACCTGGCTGGCAACACGTGTCATAGCTTGGCTTAGCTCTCCTTCCCATGTATAGTGGTAGACCTCGGCGCTATTTATGTGCCACTGATAGGAGGCTCTGTAAGCTTAGGGAGAGGTTACTTTGGTGAAGAGAAGAAAATGATGCACCCCTGCTAAAAACCCTGCTATGTGTTTTTAGAAAGACCCAACTCAACAGAATATTAGGAAAATGGAAGGAAAAAGCGCTTGTTTGTGCTTCTTTTGCCACCAGCTCATCTGCATATAGGACTGAGCGAGCATTCTGATTGGCTGGCGCTGTAGGAGGCTTCAGCCATTGATGTCTTTAGCCATGTACTGGCTGCTACAATGTGACAGACTTGTAGGTGGTAAAAGTCAGGGAAAGATCCCTTTCCTTCTGACTCCTAAGACTGTAGTAAAGGTAATATCTGCTTCTGGTTGTTATGAAACAGCAGTACTAACATGCTATTGCCATGGAAGATCTTCCCTAGGGTGCGGGTGATCCAGCAGTGCCAGGAATGCCATCAGGGATGTTCACGTTGTTAAATAAGTACCCTGAAGATAATTCGGTATTAGGTGTGCTCAGACATGGTGGATATGTGGAGCACAATCTGCACCTCAAATCCACAGTAAACTATATGTAGGCTTTTATGGGACTGACACAATGCTGTACTAGGCTGCCTCCTGTTAGTCCCATAGGAAATCTTAGATTGGACGATACTTGGGACAGTAATGATGATACCTGTTGGCGCTATATAAGCAAACAAAATACCATAAGTGAATGGAGTGATAGTCGTGCAGGCATTCTGCATATTCACAAGAGTCCTGGGAACCCTGTTCTTGTGATTGCTGGGGGTTCCAGTGGCTTAAGGGATAAATGATTATTATTGGAAAGACCCCCTTAGGCTAAGGCCCCATGTAGCAATCTGCAGTTAAAAAAAAATAACAAAAAATGCTGTGGGTAAAACGCATCGCATTTTTCTCTGCGTTTTTTTTCTTCCCTTCTTAAACCTTTAGGGAAACCGCTTGCGTTTCCACAACTAAAATTGACATGTTCAGTTTTTCAACAATACATGTGTTTTTGAAAACAGGACAGTAGTACATACATGGGTGTTACCTGTACTTCCTGTTGAAACTCTTCCTTAAACGGATTTGCTTCATATTAGATCAACGTGGCCTAAACTAAGGAGTCAAAATATGCTGCATAAGATTACGTGCTTGTATTAGGATCCTAAGGAAAATGAATAAATCAGCTTTAGGGTCAGTGAGCACAGCGGACGTTTCTGTGACCTACAAGTAGTGTTGGGGATGATACTTAGAGAGTCTGTCACCAGGGTCAAGCATATTAAACCACTTTCCCTGATACCAAGGGTATTGATGAAAGTCTGACAGGACCAAGTCTCTGTGATAGCCATTCTACCGTTCTGGCCAAAAAGAGCTTGGTTTTCCCAGCATATGCACATGAGTCGAGGGATCTATTGGAGGCTTCCCCCCACCCAGAACCTGGTTTCCCAAGGAACTCAGAAGTACCAGGATCCCAGGAGATTCAACCTGACAGCCTGGAGGTTGACCAGTCCTTATGGAAATCCAGAGGACTGTCAGAAGCCGTCTTGAAGACTCTTTCCTGCGCCAGAGCAGAGTCTACCAATTAAAGCTACCTAAGGATAGGTAACATCTTCAAAGAATGGTGCTCCAAACAGGAAGTTAACAGTTCGAATCCTACTATGGGAGAGATTCTAAAACTTTCTTCAGGACGGCTTGGATAAGGGCCTTTCCCCTGCCACACTCAAGGTACAGGTTTCAGTCCTCTCCGCCTGTTTAGGCAGACGATTGTCTCAGAATCCCTTAATTTCTAGGTTCCTTAAGGGTGCTATGAGACTTACACCGCTGGTTTCAACTCCTGTTCCCCAGTGGGATTTTGCTACAGTTCTCTCGGGTCTTTGTGGTCCTCCATTTGAGCCGTTAGAGGACGTGGATCTTAAGTATTTATCCTTTAAAACCACCTTTTTGTTAGCCATTACTTCAGCAAAGAGAGTGGGTGAACTCCAGGCTTTTTCTTCCGAGGAACCATATACTTCGTTCTTGCGGATAGCGTCCAGCTCCTATTTTCTTCCTGGCTTTAACCCCAAGGTGCCTTCTCGTGCCAGTGTCCACCTGCGGTATCAAAGCGGATGTTTAGTAGTTTTAGACTTTCACTTTGAATAAATCAGCGCTATAAGCAAAGATAAGGAATTTTGCCATTAATATTCCCATCTTAACAAGTTATGGATAGAGCATACCTTGCAGACCAGTGGGGGTCTCAGCGATCAGGAGAATGGGGGAGATTTTTGGGAGGCTGATTGTTTGGACCCCTGTTGCTTCAAGCTATCCATACAGGTTATAATTTGGTAAGATGCCTCTTTCTTCGCTTATCAACCCTTCTTCTCCTCTCACCACTTCCTGCAATGATCATTCTCTCTTAATCCACTGCTGAAATCAATCAGAAGATTTTCAGGAATAAGACACGTGTCTAGTTTGACTTGAGGGTTGAGGTTACAGCTGCTGCCCACCATATAAGTGGTGTTAGTAAGTAAGTGTTTTAATATCTCACCCCAGTGACTAATGTATAGCAAGATTGCTCATTACTGCTCAGGGGAAACGGATAGAGAGGTATAACTGGTGGTAGGTGGAGGAAAGCAGTCATATTAATGGTGAAAAATATTATTACTCATGTAGACGCACGTTGCTTTATACAGAAGATTGACCTGATACAACAGTTGCCCTTTAATTATTTGTACGTAGGGGTAAAAAGATGTTGGGAAGGTACACATGGCTAGCTGGTGCCCCACATTCCTACACAGGCTGGCTGGCTAGATTGTACATGAAAGTGCTACCATTGCTCTCCCTGGCTGGCCATGCGTGATCTATCTAACTAGCTCACAACATTGCTGTCAGGCTCGGCTGGATGTTCAGATGGTTAGATGTTTATATGGATGCATTTCCACGCTCCTCTGGGCTGATCCCCCTGGCAGTCGACCTGGGACCTGGCTGGCAACACATGTCATAGCTTGGCTTAGCTCTCCTTCCCATGTATAGTGGTAGACCTCGGCGCTATTTATGTGCCACTGATAGGAGGCTCTGTAAGCTTAGGGAGAGGTTACTTTGGTGAAGAGAAGAAAATGATGCACCCCTGCTAAAAATCCTGCTATGTGTTTTTAGAAAGAGCCAACTCGACAGAATAGTAGGAAAATGGAAGGAAAAAGCGCTTGCTTGTGCTTCTTTTGCCACCAGCTCATCTGCATATAGGACTGAGCGAGCATTCTGATTGGCTGGCGCTGTAGGAGGCTTCAGCCATTGATGTCTTCAGCCATGTACTGGCTGCTACAATGTGACAGACTTGTAGGTGGTAGTATAATGTTGTACCGTGTTAGCCATTGAAAGTAGTGGAAGAGTGAAGAAATCAGGCGATACCTTTTAGAGGCTAACTGAGTATATTTATAAGTAAGCTTTCAGGAGTACTCGCTCCCTTCATCAGACATGGTGTGATACAAGAACTGAAAATTAACAGATTTTTATACACATGGTTTTCAAAGCATTTTAGAGTCCTTAAAAAAAATTGCAATCTAAGTAGAGAAGTTATTTACAACAGGTAAAAAAAAAAACAGTCTGGAAACTTGTGGTGCGTGACGGAGGGATCAGTAATTCTTGCTGTTATCTGTTTGCTATCAGGAGGTGATTTGTGACCCTCACAGGTCACACAGTGTGATTTGAAGCTGGCATGAATATTGAGTTCAGTTCATGGTTCAAACATAGTGTGACATGAAGCTGGCATGAATATTAAGTCCAAATTGCAGAGTTTGAAATTTTTGCATAAATTTATACTCCATTTCTTTTCTTTTCTCCTGTGTCTTAAAATGTCCCATTAAAACCACAACCCGCAAATCTTCAATAGAGTGGTTTTCTCCGGAGAAATGTGCGGCCACTGGGAGATCGGTTCTGCTGTTATTAATGGTGGATCTGTGTGAGTTCATTCGCTGACTGAGTCTCTGCCCTGTTTCCCCCACACAGAGGCCTGTGGTGGGACATTGCACACACATTATGAGGTACACCACATTGGAAGACCTGCAGGAAAATGTCCCCCTAATTCTGTGCACCTGTTGTGACTGTGGGATAGGTACACTGTCAGCGGTGTGGATGTGCTTGCAGGTCATGCACCTTTTATGTAGGCAAGGTGAGGTGCCATTTTCAGTTGGGGCCTTCAGGGCACTCCGGACGATAATGCGCCTCAGGTTTGGTGGTTGTCGAAAGGAGAGGAGAGGGGGGACTGGAAATATGTCCTTGAGTCTGTTGTCCCTATGTAGTACAGGTTGGAGCTCCTTGGCAATCCTTCGTAGGATCTCCAGCTGTGGGTTGTAGGTGACAACTAGGGGCACTCGGGCATCTTTCTGGGTCTCTCTATATGTGAGCAGACTGTCTCTGTTAATGGCTGCTGCTTTGTTTAATTGGTTGTCTGTCACTTTTGGTTTGTATCCCAATCTGAGAAATTTCAACCTCAGATCCAGGAGGTGCTTGTCCAGGTCTGTTTTGTCAGAGCAAATACGATTGTATCGTATAGCCTGGCTGTAGATTATAGATTGTCTTGTGTGCTTGGGGTGGAAGCTGTCGTTTCTCAGGTAGGCCGTTCTGTCTGTGGGTTTGTGGTATATTGATGTGAGTAGCCGGTGGTCTTTAATGTATATTGTGGTATCCAGAAAGTGAATTTCACTCCCTGAATAGCTAAGTTTAAGGTTGATGGTCGGGTGAAAGTCATTGAAGTCATTATGGAATTGAAGTAGGGCCTCCTCACCTGCAGTCCAGATGACAAGGATATCATCGATATAACGAAGGTAAATCATAGGTTTGGTGGTGCATGTTGATAAATATGTTCCTTCCATTTCTGCCATAAAGAGATTTGCATATTGGGGTGCACATCTGGTCCCCATTGAAGTTCCCATTCGCTGTAGATATAGATCCTCTCCAAAGGTAAAATGGTTGTGGCTAAGGATGAATTGTATGAGCTGCGTTACTGGTTCTGTTGGGAGGTTTTGTTTTGCCAGGTGTACCCGACATGCTGCAACTCCATCCTTGTGGGGAATGTTAGTATACAGGGATTCCACATCCATGGTGGCCAAAATGGTACCCTCAGGTAGAGGGCCCAGGGCATTCAGTTTGTTAAGAAGGTCAGTGGTGTCCTGGATATAGCTTGGAGTATCCCTGACAAGGGGTTTTAGGAGATTTTCCACCCAACCTGAGATGTTTTCTGTCAGTTTCCCAAAAAAAAAAAAAAAAAAAAAACCCCCCCCCCCCCCCCCATCCTTCCTTTCAAAAAAAAAAAAAAAAACCCACCCCCCCCCCGCAGGGAAAAAAAAAAAAAAAACCCACACCAAAAAAAAAAAAAAAAAAAAAAAAAACCCCCCCCCCCCCCCCCCCCCACAAAACAACCAACTTTTTTCCCCCCCTAAAAAAAAAAACTACTCATAAAAAAAAATTTTTTTTAAAAAAAAAAAAAAAACATAAAAAAAAAATATTTAAAAATTTTTTTTTTTTTTTTTCTTTTATCACACCCCCTCTGAAAGAGGGGGGGCAGAACCCCAAAAACTTCCTATATAAATAACCCCATTAACCCCCAAAAGGTTTCGCCTGATTTCTTCACTCTTCCACTACTTTCAATGGCTAACACGGTACAACATTATACTACTATCAACTTGAAAGATACCACAATGTACCGCAAAAGAATGGAACTGAAAAACCGGCTTAAGAAACTTGCACAACTCAACAGCGACATCTTCTTCTTAACAAAATGCAAAAAGGAGAGACTCATCCCAAAAGGCTTCAATTTACGTAACTCAACCCGGAACACCTACAACAGCCGATATGCAGAACAACTATGTATTCGGACATCTGAAAGGCTGCGGAACAATATGATAAAAATTTCCTATAACAACAAAAAAAGAACACAGGATGAGATACAGGCCCTGAAATCATCATTGGCTAATGACACAGAGGAAATGAAGGCCAGACTCCACACATACTACTGGAAACTTCAGGATATGCTTATTAACAACAAAAAGAAAAAGCTCCACAGACTGAGACAAAAAGGCCTCATTACTACAACCGCAAGTTCTAGCCCAGCTCAGCAAAGCTGTGTTGTGAATCTTTCCTCTTATGAGCCAAACAAACACGAAATGTCAGTTCTCTCCAAAGGTCTCTCCTTCTGCCCCTCGGCACACACTGACCATATCCAACTCTGCAATGATATGGAGGAGTTTTTCAGAAAAATGAGATTAAGGGAATATTTTTATGACAAAGACCCTCCATACAGCAGTGACTCTGAGATGGAACAGCCCATAAGGAATCCTACCAAAAAATCTACCTGGACCCCACGCCCTGGAGCTAATGCAGCACTGGATAAATATATTGACTGTTTCAGAAGCAAAGTAAAATCAGAAATCCTAGAGAAACAAAAGAAACAGGTGCATAACCTAACCCTGCAGGAACAGAAGGCTATTACATCACTGAAAGAAAATCAGGATATAATAATAAAACCAGCTGACAAAGGGGGCGCAATAGTCATAATGAATACCTCAGACTATATCCAGGAAGCAAACAGGCAACTGTCAAATCCCATCCATTACTCCAAACTTGGAAGTGATCCCACAGAGGCCTATATGAAAGAACTAAAGAGTATGATCAAGGAGTTTCCAGTCCAGATCCAGAATCAGGTAAAAGGACTTATCCCCCAAGATCCCAGGCCGGGCTGCTTCTATATGCTCCCAAAGATACACAAAGATGGCAACCCTAGGAGGCCTATCATTTCTGGCATTGGGACACTGACAGAAAACATCTCAGGTTGGGTGGAAAATCTCCTAAAACCCCTTGTCAGGGATACTCCAAGCTATATCCAGGACACCACTGACCTTCTTAACAAACTGAATGCCCTGGGCCCTCTACCTGAGGGTACCATTTTGGCCACCATGGATGTGGAATCCCTGTATACTAACATTCCCCACAAGGATGGAGTTGCAGCATGTCGGGTACACCTGGCAAAACAAAACCTCCCAACAGAACCAGTAACGCAGCTCATACAATTCATCCTTAGCCACAACCATTTTACCTTTGGAGAGGATCTATATCTACAGCGAATGGGAACTTCAATGGGGACCAGATGTGCACCCCAATATGCAAATCTCTTTATGGCAGAAATGGAAGGAACATATTTATCAACATGCACCACCAAACCTATGATTTACCTTCGTTATATCGATGATATCCTTGTCATCTGGACTGCAGGTGAGGAGGCCCTACTTCAATTCCATAATGACTTCAATGACTTTCACCCGACCATCAACCTTAAACTTAGCTATTCAGGGAGTGAAATTCACTTTCTGGATACCACAATATACATTAAAGACCACCGGCTACTCACATCAATATACCACAAACCCACAGACAGAACGGCCTACCTGAGAAACGACAGCTTCCACCCCAAGCACACAAGACAATCTATAATCTACAGCCAGGCTATACGATACAATCGTATTTGCTCCGACAAAACAGACCTGGACAAGCACCTCCTGGATCTGAGGTTGAAATTTCTCAGATTGGGATACAAACCAAAAGTGACAGACAACCAATTAAACAAAGCAGCAGCCATTAACAGAGACAGTCTGCTCACATATAGAGAGACCCAGAAAGATGCCCGAGTGCCCCTAGTTGTCACCTACAACCCACAGCTGGAGATCCTACGAAGGATTGCCAAGGAGCTCCAACCTGTACTACATAGGGACAACAGACTCAAGGACATATTTCCAGTCCCCCCTCTCCTCTCCTTTCGACAACCACCAAACCTGAGGCGCATTATCGTCCGGAGTGCCCTGAAGGCCCCAACTGAAAATGGCACCTCACCTTGCCTACATAAAAGGTGCATGACCTGCAAGCACATCCACACCGCTGACAGTGTACCTATCCCACAGTCACAACAGGTGCACAGAATTAGGGGGACATTTTCCTGCAGGTCTTCCAATGTGGTGTACCTCATAATGTGTGTGCAATGTTCCACCACAGGCCTCTATGTGGGGGAAACAGGGCAGAGACTCAGTCAGCGAATGAACTCACACAGATCCACCATTAATAACAGCAGAACCGATCTCCCAGTGGCCGCACATTTCTCCGGAGAAAACCACTCTATTGAAGATTTGCGGGTTGTGGTTTTAATGGGACATTTTAAAACACAGGAGAAAAGAAAAGAAATGGAGTATAAATTTATGCAAAAATTTCAAACTCTGCAATTTGGACTTAATATTCATGCCAGCTTCATGTCACACTATGTTTGAACCATGAACTGAACTCAATATTCATGCCAGCTTCAAATCACACTATGTGTGACCTGTGAGGGTCACAAATCACCTCCTGATAGCAAACAGATAACAGCAAGAATTACTGATCCCTCCGTCACGCACCACAAGTTTCCAGACTGTTTTTTTTGACCTGTTGTAAATAACTTCTCTACTTAGATTGCAATTTTTTTTAAGGACTCTAAAATGCTTTGAAAACCATGTGTATAAAAGACTTGTAGGTGGTAAAAGTCAGGGAAAGATCCCTTTCCTTCTGACTCCTAAGACTGTAGTAAAGGTAATATCTGCTTCTGGTTGTTATGAAACAGCAGTACTAACATGCTATTGCCATGGAAGATCTTCCCTAGGGTGCGGGTGAGCCAGCAGTGCCAGGAATGCCATCAGGGATGTTCACGTTGTTAAATAAGTACCCTGAAGATAATTCGGTATTAGGTGTGCTCAGACATGGTGGATATGTGGAGCACAATCTGCACCTCAAATCCACAGTAAACTATATGTAGGCTTTTATGGGACTGACACAATGCTGTACTAGGCTGCCTCCTGTTAGTCCCATAGGGAATCTTAGATTGGACGATACTTGGGACAGTAATGATGATACCTGTTGGCGCTATATAAGCAAACAAAATACCATAAGTGAATGGAGTGATAGTCGTGCAGGCATTCTGCATATTCACAAGAGTCCTGGGAACCCTGTTCTTGTGATTGCTGGGGGTTCCAGTGGCTTAAGGGATAAATGATTATTATTAGAAAGACCCCCTTAGGCTAAGGCCCCATGTAGCAATCTGCAGTTAAAAAAAAATAACAAAAAATGCTGTGGGTAAAACGCATCGCATTTTTCTCTGCGTTTTTTTTTCTTCCCTTCTTAAACCTTTAGGGAAACCGCTTGCGTTTCCACAACTAAAATTGACAAGTTCAGTTTTTCAACAATACATGTGTTTTTGAAAACAGGACAGTAGTACATACATGGGTGTTATCTGTACTTCCTGTTGAAACTCTTCCTTAAACGGATTTGCTTCATATTAGATCAACATGGCCTAAACTAGGGAGTCAAAATATGCTGCATAAGATTACGTGCTTGTATTAGGATCCTAAGGAAAATGAATAAATCAGCTTTAGGGTGAGTGAGCACAGCGGACGTTTCTGTGACCTACAAGTAGTGTTGTGGATGATACTTAGAGAGTCTGTCACCAGGGTCAAGCATATTAAACCACTTTCCCTGATACCAAGGGTATTGATGAAAGTCTGACAGGACCAAGTCTCTGTGATAGCCATTCTACCGTTCTGGCCAAAAAGAGCTTGGTTTTCCCAGCATATGTACATGAGTCGAGGGATCTATTGGAGGCTTCCCCCACCCAGAACCTGGTTTCCCAAGGAACTCAGAAGTACCAGGATCCCAGGAGATTCAACCTGACAGCCTGGAGGTTGACCAGTCCTTATGGAAATCCAGAGGACTGTCAGAAGCCGTCTTGAAGACTCTTTCCTGTGCCAGAGCAGAGTCTACCAATTAAAGCTACCTAAGGATAGGTAACATCTTCAAAGAATGGTGCTCCAAACAGGAAGTTAACAGTTCGAATCCTACTACGGGAGAGATTCTAAAACTTTCTTCAGGACGGCTTGGATAAGGGCCTTTCCCCTGCCACACTCAAGGTACAGGTTTCAGTCCTATCCGCCTGTTTAGGCAGACGATTGTCTCAGAATCCCTTAATTTCTAGGTTCCTTAAGGGTGCTATGAGACTTACACCGCTGGTTTCAACTCCTGTTCCCCAGTGGGATTTTGCTACAGTTCTCTCTGGTCTTTGTGGTCCTCCATTTGAGCCGTTAGAGGACGTGGATCTTAAGTATTTATCCTTTAAAACCACCTTTTTGTTAGCCATTACTTCAGCAAAGAGAGTGGGTGAACTCCAGGCTTTTTCTTCCGAGGAACCATATACTTCGTTCTTGCGGATAGCGTCCAGCTCCTATTTTCTTCCTGGCTTTAACCCCAAGGTGCCTTCTCGTGCCAGTGTCCACCTGCGGTATCAAAGCGGATGTTTAGTAGTTTTAGACTTTCACTTTGAATAAATCAGCGCTATAAGCAAAGATAAGCAATTTTGCCATTAATATTCCCATCTTAACAAGTTATGGATAGAGCATACCTTGCAGACCAGTGGGGGTCTCACCGATCAGGAGAATGGGGGAGATTTTTGGGAGGCTTATTGTTTGGACCCCTGTTGCTTCAAGCTATCCATACAGGTTATAATTTGGTAAGATGCCTCTTTCTTCGCTTATCAACCCTTCTTCTCCTCTCACCACTTCCAGCAATGATCATTCTCTCTTAATCCACTGCTGAAATGAATCAGAAGATTTTCAGGAATAAGACACGTGTCTAGTTTGACTTGAGGGTTGAGGTTACAGCTGCTGCCCATATAAGTGGTGTTAGTAAGTAAGTGTTTTAATATCTCACCCCAGTGACTAATGTATAGCAAGATTGCTCATTACTGCTCAGGGGAAACGGATAGAGAGGTATAACTGGTGGTAGGTGGAGGAAAGCAGTCATATTAATGGTGAAAAATATTATTACTCATGTAGACGCACGCTGCTTGATACAGAAGATTGACCTGATACAACAGTTGCCCTTTAATTATTTGTATGTAGGGGTAAAAAATGTTGGGAAGGTACACATGGCTAGCTGGTGCCCCACATTCCTACACAGGCTGGCTGGCTAGATTGTACATGAAAGTGCTACCATTGCTCTCCCTGGCTGGCCATGCGTGATCTATCTAACTAGCTCACAACATTGCTGTCAGGCTCGGCTGGATGTTCAGATGGTTAGGATGTTTATATGGATGCATTTCCACCGCTCCTCTGGGCTGAACCCCCTGGCAGTCGACCTGGGACCTGGCTGGCAAGACGTGTCATAGCTTGGCTTAGCTCTCCTTCCCATGTATAGTGGTAGACCTCGGCGCTATTTATGTGCCACTGATAGGAGGCTCTGTAAGCTTAGGGAGAGGTTACTTTGGTGAAGAGAAGAAAATGATGCACCCCTGCTAAAAATCCTGCTATGTGTTTTTAGAAAGAGCCAACTCGACAGAATAGTAGGAAAATGGAAGGAAAAAGCGCTTGCTTGTGCTTCTTTTGCCACCAGCTCATCTGCATATAGGACTGAGCGAGCATTCTGATTGGCTGGCGCTGTAGGAGGCTTCAGCCATTGATGTCTTTAGCCATGTACTGGCTGCTACAATGTGACAGACTTGTAGGTGGTAAAAGTCAGGGAAAGATCCCTTTCCTTCTGACTCCTAAGATTGTAGTAAAGGTAATATGGAGACTGTAAAATGCTGCGGTCCTGGTAGACCATAATGAGATATTGTGTTTATCTGCTCTTCCTCCTGAACGTTCGTGTTTTTCTTTTCTTTATTTTATACATTAATTGAGAATTTGACACAACTATTCTTTAAGTATGCTTATAAGAGCAGACCCGCAACATGCTTCTTGTAACACTGAGTTGCATTTTCAGATGAAAATTCTTAAAGGGGTTTTCCATCCCCAAATCGAATTTTCATACTGATAACCTATTCTAGCAGCCTCCAGGTGCCAGAAACTGCTAGTGGACAAGCGGCGTGTGTAGCGCCATTTCTGTAATGGGAGCGGCGCTGCAGTTAACAGGAACCACTGCTATGCAGTGGACATGGCTGCTGTTGCACTCCTATTACTTGAATAAGTGAAAGAGGACCAAGGGCTGGGCCCACAGGTTCAGCAGGTACACGATGCCACACACACCGTTTTAATTCCCAGAACAATGTTTACTGAGAAAAGCAATGAAGAGAGGTCTGGGAAAATATGCATAAAAGTATAAACAAAGAGAAAAATACAAAATGCAATGGAACAGATTATTGCAGCAAACCAATACTATACCCCTTAGTTCCCACAATTACTTAAACAGGTAATGGATTCAAGTCCTTTAAGAACGCAGTTTTCCTGGATCGGTCCCTCGTTGGGGTGCACCCTAAGTATTGCGCAATACTATTTATAATCCAATGGTTAAATTGTAATCCACAGGCAAATGCTGTCTTCCCCTTCAAGTACAGTTACAGGCCTTGCTCCAGCTCCCTGTACAGTCATGGCCAAAAGTTTTGAGAATGATACAAATATTAATTTTTACAAAGTCTACTGCTTCAGTTTTTCTAATGGCAATTTGCATATACTCCAGAATGTTATAAAGAGTGATCAGCTTAACAGCAATTACTTGCAAAGTCAATATTTGCCTAGAAAATGAACTTTATCCCCCAAAACACATTTCAACATCATTGCAGCCCTGCCTTAAAAGGACCACCTAACATCTTTTCAGTGATTGCTCCATTAACACAGGTGTGGGTGTTGATGAGGACAGGGCTGGAGATCAATCTGTCATGATTAAGTAAGAATGACACCACTGGACACTTTAAAAGGAGGCTGGTGCTTGCCATCATTGTTTCTCTTCTGTTAACCATGGTTATCTCTAAAGAAACACGTGCAGTCATCATTGCACTGCACAAAAATGGCCTAACTGGGAAGAGTATTGCAGCTAGAAAGATTGCACCTCAGTCAACAATCTATCGCATCATCAAGAACTTCAAGGAGAGAGGTTCCATTGGTGCCAAAAAGGCTCCAGGGCGCCCAAGAAAGACCAGCAAGCGGCAGGACCGTCTCTTAAAAGTGTTTCAGCTGCGGGATCGGGCTACCAGCAGTGCAGAGCTTGCTGAGGAATGGCAGCAGGCAGGTGTGAGTGCATCTGCACGCACTGTGAGGCGGAGACTCTTGGAGCAAGGCCTGGTCTCAAGGAGGGCAGCAAAGAAGCCACTTCTCTCCAGAAAAAACATCAGGGACAGACTGATATTCTGCAAAAGGTACAGGGAGTGGACTGCTGAGGACTGGGGGAAAGTCATTTTCTCTGATGAATCCCCTTTTCGATTGTTTGGAACATCTGGAAAACAGCTTATTCGGAGAAGAAGAGGTGAGCGCTACCACCAGTCTTGTCTCATGCCAATTGTAAAGCATCCTGAAACCATTCATGTGTGGGGTTGCTTCTCAGCCAAGGGAATCGGCTCTCTCACAGTCTTGCCTAAAAACACAGCCATGAATAAAGAATGGTACCAGAATGTCCTCCAAGAGCAACTTCTCCCAACCGTCCAAGAGCAGTTTGGCGCTCAACAATGCCTTTTCCAGCATGATGGAGCACCTTGCCATAAAGCAAAGGTGATAACTAAATGGATCAGGGAACAAAACATAGAGATTTTGGGTCCATGGCCTGGAAACTCCCCAGATCTTAATCCCATTGAGAACTTGTGGTCAATCATCAAGAGACGGGTGGACAAACAAAAACCAACAAATTCAGACAAAATTAAAGCATTGATTCTGCAAGAATGGACTGCTATTAGTCAGGGTTTGGTCCAGAAGTTGATTGAGAGCATGCCAGGGAGAATTGCAGAGGTCCTGAAGAAGAAGGGTCAACACTGCAAATATTGACTTGCTGCATTAACTCATTCTAACTGTCAATATAAGCTTCTGTTACTCATAATATGAATGCAATTCTATTTCTGTATGTGATAAAAACATCTGACAAACACACATAAAAACCAGAGGGCAGCAGATCATGTGAAAATAGAATATTTGTGTCATTCTCAAAACTTTTGGCCATGACTGTAGTGCAACACTTAAAAGATAGGCCAGTCTCTCCAATGATAAGGTGTCAGCGTAAGAGTCCCTTATATAACTAGCACCACGTGGTCTATGTAGACACGGCCAAGCCGTACTCACAAGTCCTTGAGTTCTTTCCTTCTTGTAGTCACTTTATCTTCTGTGCTTCAGAGGTGTCTTGACTCCGTTCTCAGCCAGCACCACAGTCACTGTGTCCCAGAACTCAGTCCTCCGCCAGCACCAAGACTTCACCTGCAGTCAGCTCAGCTCAGGCCTCCATCCAGCCCAAAGCTCTCTACAGCAGCCCAGCACACCTCAGGCTTTCAGTTCCAGATCCTTCTCCACACCACCCCTCCCTTCCTGTTTCCTGCTGGGTGATGATGCAGTTCCCTATTTCCAGTGGGAGGCATCAAAACTGCAATCCTAGCGCACTGCCATACTTGTAAAAGTCCAACACGTTTCAGTAATTATCTATAATCAGACTTTGAACCCTAGAACAATATTTACATTAATTCTTATGGGCAGTTTATTACTTTGCTTCCACCTACTGACCAAAGTTAGTTACTGCAGATGTATTGCTTCACAACCTTACATAAGAGCAACCCTGCGTGTGCTGTCTGTCCTCTAGCAGCTTCCCGCAGTTAATGGTTAATGGTTGACCTTGCAAAACATCATCGGAAAAGTTCTCCATGGCATGGCCATTTTTGCAGATGCATCTGCTCATATTATGGCGTTCACAGCACAGACCCCTGTCTGCCATATCTCATCCATATGCCCTAAGCATGGCATCATTTGAATCGCTACTCGAAAAACCTTGGAGAGAAAGAGGAGGAAGGTCTTTTGATAGAAGACGTGGCGGCGGCAACAACAGGAATTCATTCCAGAAAGGAAGAGGCTTTAGAAGACGCTAGTGCTCTACAAGACTTTGCTACAAAGATATTTATTCTTTATTCTCATTTTCTCAAGGACCAGAGATCTGTCACTGAGTTTTACAGGAGATAAGTTAATAAACCCGCCACTTCATTTTTATGCCATGTAAAGCTGTGTACCCTTGCCAGTATAAAAAAACATTCTTTATAAGAGTAAATCTGTATTCTTTAATTTATTGTCTGTGCATCAGTAGATGGGTTTCATCGTGTAATAGGTAGTGGGAATGTAGAGCGTGTACACAGTTTGCTAGCAGATAGTCTGGTCACACTTTGGCAGCCACATAAACATATATTTATATCTGCTTCTGGTTGTTATGAAACAGCAGTACTAACATGCTATTGTCATGGAAGATCTTCCCTAGGGTGCGGGTGTGCCAGCAGTGCCAGGAATGCCATCAGGGATGTTCACGTTGTTAGATAAGAACCCTGAAGATAATCCGGTATTAGGTGTGCTCAGACATGGTGGATATGTGGAGCACAGTCTGCACCTCAAATCCACAGTAAACTATATGTAGGCTTTTATGGGACTGACACAATGCTGTACTAGGCTGCCTCCTGTTAGTCCCATAGGGAATCTTAGATTGGACCCTAATTGGGACAGTAATAATGATTCTTGTTGGCGTCATATAAAAAAACAAAATACCATAAATATTCCCATCTTAACAAGTTATGGATAGAGCATACCTTGCAGACCAGTGGGGGTCTCACCGATCAGGAGAATGGGGGAGATTTTTGGGAGGCTTATTGTTTGGACCCCTGTTGCTTCAAGCTATCCATACAGGTTATAATTTGTTAAGATGCCTCTTTCTTCGCTTATCAACCCTTCTTCTCCTCTCACCACTTCCTGCAATGATCATTCTCTCTTAATCCACTGCTGAAATCAATCAGAAGATTTTCAGGAATAAGACACGTGTCTAGTTTGACTTGAGGGTTGAGGTTACAGCTGCTGCCCATATAAGTGGTGTTAGTAAGTAAGTGTTTTAATATCTCACCCCAGTGACTAATGTATAGCAAGATTGCTCATTACTGCTCAGGGGAAACGGATAGAGAGGTATAACTGGTGGTAGGTGGAGGAAAGCAGTCATATTAATGGTGAAAAATATTATTACTCATGTAGACGCACGCTGCTTGATACAGAAGATTGACCTGATACAACAGTTGCCCTTTAATTATTTGTACGTAGGGGTAAAAAATGTTGGGAAGGTACACATGGCTAGCTGGTGCCCCACATTCCTACACAGGCTGGCTGGCTAGATTGTACATGAAAGTGCTACCATTGCTCTCCCTGGCTGGCCATGCGTGATCTATCTAACTAGCTCACAACATTGCTGTCAGGCTCGGCTGGATGTTCAGATGGTTAGATGTTTATATGGATGCATTTCCACCGCTCCTCTGGGCTGATCCCCCTGGCAGTCGACCTGGGACCTGGCTGGCAAGACGTGTCATAGCTTGGCTTAGCTCTCCTTCCCATGTATAGTGGTAGACCTCGGCGCTATTTATGTGCCACTGATAGGAGGCGCTGTAAGCTTAGGGAGAGGTTACTTGGGTGAAGAGAAGAAAATGATGCGCCCCTGCTGAAAACCCTGCTATGTGTTTTTAGAAAGAGCCAACTCGACAGAATATTAGGAAAATGGAAGGAAAAAGCGCTTGCTTGTGCTTCTTTTGCCACCAGCTCATCTGCATATAGGACTGAGCGAGCATTCTGATTGGCTGGCGCTGTAGGAGGCTTCAGCCATTGATGTCTTTAGCCATGTACTGGCTGCTACAATGTGACAGACTTGTAGGTGGTAAAAGTCAGGGAAAGATCCCTTTCCTTCTGACTCCTAAGATTGTAGTAAAGGTAATATGGAGACTGTAAAATGCTGCGGTCCTGGTAGACCATAATGAGATGTTGTGTTTATCTGCTCTTCCTCCTGAACGTTCGTGTTTTTCTTTTCTTTATTTTATACATTAATTGAGAATTTGACACAACTATTCTTTAAGTATGCTTATAAGAGCAGACCCGCAACATGCTTCTTGTAACACTGAGTTGCATTTTCAGATGAAAATTCTTAAAGGGGTTTTCCATCCCCAAATCGAATTTTCATACTGATAACCTATTCTAGCAGCCTCCAGGTGCCAGAAACTGCTAGTGGACAAGCGGCGTGTGTAGCGCCATTTCTGTAATGGGAGCGGCGCTGCAGTTAACAGGAACCACTGCTATGCAGTGGACATGGCTGCTGTTGCACTCCTATTACTTGAATAAGTGAAAGAGGACCAAGGGCTGGGCCCACAGGTTCAGCAGGAACACGATGCCACACACACCGTTTTAATTCCCAGAACAATGTTTACTGAGAACAGCAATGAAGAGAGGTCTGGGAAAATATGCATAAAAGTATAAACAAAGAGAAAAATACAAAATGCAATGGAACAGATTATTGCAGCAAACCAATACTATACCCCTTAGTTCCCACAATTACTTAAACAGGTAATGGATTCAAGTCCTTTAAGAACGCAGTTTTCCTGGATCGGTCCCTCGTTGGGGTGCACCCTAAGTATTGCGCAATACTATTTATAATCCAATGGTTAAATTGTAATCCACAGGCAAATGCTGTCTTCCCCTTCAAGTACAGTTACAGGCCTTGCTCCAGCTCCCTGTAGTGCAACACTTAAAAGATAGGCCAGTCTCTCCAATGATAAGGTGTCAGCGTAAGAGTCCCTTATATAACTAGCACCACGTGGTCTATGTAGACACGGCCAAGCCGTACTCACAAGTCCTTGAGTTCTTTCCTTCTTGTAGTCACTTTATCTTCTGTGCTTCAGAGGTGTCTTGACTCCGTTCTCAGCCAGCACCACAGTCACTGTGTCCCAGAACTCAGTCCTCCGCCAGCACCAAGACTTCACCTGCAGTCAGCTCAGCTCAGGCCTCCATCCAGCCCAAAGCTCTCTACAGCAGCCCAGCACACCTCAGGCTTTCAGTTCCAGATCCTTCTCCACACCACCCCTCCCTTCCTGTTTCCTGCTGGGTGATGATGCAGTTCCCTATTTCCAGTGGGAGGCATCAAAACTGCAATCCTAGCGCACTGCCATACTTGTAAAAGTCCAACACGTTTCAGTAATTATCTATAATCAGACTTTGAACCCTAGAACAATATTTACATTAATTCTTATGGGCAGTTTATTACTTTGCTGCCACCTACTGACCAAAGTTAGTTACTGCAGATGTATTGCTTCACAACCTTACATAAGAGCAACCCTGCGTGTGCTGTCTGTCCTCTAGCAGCTTCCCGCAGTTAATGGTTAATGGTTGACCTTGCAAAACATCATCGGAAAAGTTCTCCATGGCATGGCCATTTTTGCAGATGCATCTGCTCATATTATGGCGTTCACAGCACAGACCCCTGTCTGCCCATATCTCATCCATATGCCCTAAGCATGGCATCATTTGAATCGCTACTCGAAAAACCTTGGAGAGAAAGAGGAGGAAGGTCTTTTGATAGAAGACGTGGCGGCGGCAACAACAGGAATTCATTCCAGAAAGGAAGAGGCTTTAGAAGACGCTAGTGCTCTACAAGACTTTGCTACAAAGATATTTATTCTTTATTCTCATTTTCTCAAGGACCAGAGATCTGTCACTGTGTTTTACAGGAGATAAGTTAATAAACCCGCCACTTCATTTTTATGCCATGTAAAGCTGTGTACCCTTGCCAGTATAAAAAAACATTCTTTATAAGAGTAAATCTGTATTCTTTAATTTATTGTCTGTGCATCAGTAGATGGGTTTCATCGTGTAATAGGTAGTGGGAATGTAGAGCGTGTACACAGTTTGCTAGTAGATAGTCTGGTCACACTTTGGCAGCCACATAAACATATATTTATATCTGCTTCTGGTTGTTATGAAACAGCAGTACTAACATGCTATTGTCATGGAAGATCTTCCCTAGGGTGCGGGTGAGCCAGCAGTGCCAGGAATGCCATCAGGGATCTTCACGTTGTTAAATAAGTACCCTGAAGATAATCCGGTATTAGGTGTGCTCAGACATGGTGGATATGTGGAGCACATTCTGCACCTCAAATCCACAGTAAACTATATGTAGGCTTTTATGGGACTGACACAATGCTGTACTAGGCTGCCTCCTATTAGTCCCATAGGGAATCTTAGATTGGACCCTAATTGGGACAGTAATAATGATTCTTGTTGGCGTCATATAAAAAAACAAAATACCATAAATATTCCCATCTTAACAAGTTATGGATAGAGCATACCTTGCAGACCAGTGGGGGTCTCACCGATCAGGAGAATGGGGGAGATTTTTGGGAGGCTGATTGTTTGGACCCCTGTTGCTTCAAGCTATCCATACAGGTTATAATTTGGTAAGATGCCTCTTTCTTCGCTTATCAACCCTTCTTCTCCTCTCACCACTTCCTGCAATGATCATTCTCTCTTAATCCACTGCTGAAATCAATCAGAAGATTTTCAGGAATAAGACACATGTCTAGTTTGACTTGAGGGTTGAGGTTACAGCTGCTGCCCATATAAGTGGTGTTAGTAAGTAAGTGTTTTAATATCTCACCCCAGTGACTAATGTATAGCAAGATTGCTCATTACTGCTCAGGGGAAACGGATAGAGAGGTATAACTGGTGGTAGGTGGAGGAAAGCAGTCATATTAATGGTGAAAAATATTATTACTCATGTAGACGCACGCTGCTTTATACAGAAGATTGACCTGATACAACAGTTGCCCTTTAAATTATTTGTATGTAGGGGTAAAAAATGTTGGGAAGGTACACATGGCTAGCTGGTGCCCCACATTCCTACACAGGCTGGCTGGCTAGATTGTACATGAAAGTGCTACCATTGCTCTCCCTGGCTGGCCATGCGTGATCTATCTAACTAGCTCACAACATTGCTGTCAGGCTCGGCTGGATGTTCAGATGGTTAGATGTTTATATGGATGCATTTCCACCGCTCCTCTGGGCTGATCCCCCTGGCAGTCGACCTGGGACCTGGCTGGCAACACGTGTCATAGCTTGGCTTAGCTCTCCTTCCCACGTATAGTGGTAGACCTCGGCGCTATTTATGTGCCACTGATAGGAGGCTCTGTAAGCTTAGGGAGAGGTTACTTGGGTGAAGAGAAGAAAATGATGCACCCCTGCTGAAAACCCCGCTATGTGTTTTTAGAAAGAGCCAACTCGACAGAATATTAGGAAAATGGAAGGAAAAAGCGCTTGCTTGTGCTTCTTTTGCCACCAGTTCATCTGCATATAGGACTGAGCGAGCATTCTGATTGGCTGGCGCTGTAGGAGGCTTCAGCCATTGATGTCTTTAGCCATGTACTGGCTGCTACAATGTGACAGACTTGTAGGTGGTAAAAGTCAGGGAAAGATCCCTTTCCTTCTGACTCCAAAGACTGTAGTAAAGGTAATATCGGCTTCTGGTTGTTATGAAACAGCAGTACTAACATGCTATTGCCATGGAAGATCTTCCCTAGGGTGCGGGTGAGCCAGCAGTGCCAGGAATGCCATCAGGGATGTTCACGTTGTTAAATAAGTACCCTGAAGATAATCCGGTATTAGGTGTGCTCAGACATGGTGGATATGTGGAGCACAATCTGCACCTCAAATCCACAGTAAACTATATGTAGGCTTTTATGGGACTGACACAATGCTGTACTAGGCTGCCTCCTGTTAGTCCCATAGGGAATCTTAGATTGGACGATACTTGGGACAGTAATGATGATACCTGTTGGCGCTATATAAGCAAACAAAATACCATAAGTGAATGGAGTGATAGTCGTGCAGGCATTCTGCATATTCACAAGAGTCCTGGGAACCCTGTTCTTGTGATTGCTGGGGGTTCCAGTGGCTTAAGGGATAAATGATTATTATTAGAAAGACCCCCTTAGGCTAAGGCCCCATGTAGCAATCTGCAGTTAAAAAAAAAATAACAAAAAATGCTGTGGGTAAAACGCATCGCATTTTTCTCTGCGTTTTTTTTCTTCCCTTCTTAAACCTTTAGGGAAACCGCTTGCGTTTCCACAACTAAAATTGACATGTTCAGTTTTTCAACAATACATGTGTTTTTGAAAACAGGACAGTAGTACATACATGGGTGTTACCTGTACTTCCTGTTGAAACTCTTCCTTAAACGGATTTGCTTCATATTAGATCAACATGGCCTAAACTAGGGAGTCAAAATATGCTGCATAAGATTACGTGCTTGTATTAGGATCCTAAGGAAAATGAATAAATCAGCTTTAGGGTGAGTGAGCACAGCGGACGTTTCTGTGACCTACAAGTAGTGTTGTGGATGATACTTAGAGAGTCTGTCACCAGGGTCAAGCATATTAAACCACTTTCCCTGATACCAAGGGTATTGATGAAAGTCTGACAGGACCAAGTCTCTGTGATAGCCATTCTACCGTTCTGGCCAAAAAGAGCTTGGTTTTCCCAGCATATGTACATGAGTCGAGGGATCTATTGGAGGCTTCCCCCCACCCAGAACCTGGTTTCCCAAGGAACTCAGAAGTACCAGGATCCCAGGAGATTCAACCTGACAGCCTGGAGGTTGACCAGTCCTTATGGAAATCCAGAGGACTGTCAGAAGCCGTCTTGAAGACTCTTTCCTGCGCCAGAGCAGAGTCTACCAATTAAAGCTACCTAAGGATAGGTAACATCTTCAAAGAATGGTGCTCCAAACAGGAAGTTAACAGTTCGAATCCTACTACGGGAGAGATTCTAAAACTTTCTTCAGGACGGCTTGGATAAGGACCTTTCCCCTGCTACACTCAAGGTACAGGTTTCAGTCCTATCCGCCTGTTTAGGCAGACGATTGTCTCAGAATCCCTTAATTTCTAGGTTCCTTAAGGGTGCTATGAGACTTACACCGCTGGTTTCAACTCCTGTTCCCCAGTGGGATTTTGCTACAGTTCTCTCGGGTCTTTGTGGTCCTCCATTTCAGCCGTTAGAGGACGTGGATCTTAAGTATTTATCCTTTAAAACCACCTTTTTGTTAGCCATTACTTCAGCAAAGAGAGTGGGTGAGCTCCAAGCTTTTTCTTCCAAGGAACCATATACTTCGTTCTTGCGGATAGCGTCCAGCTCCTATTTTCTTCCTGGCTTTAACCCTAAGGTGCCTTCTCGTGCCAATGTCCACCTGCGGTATCAAAGCGGATGTTTAGTAGTTTTAGACTTTCACTTTGAATAAATCAGCGCTATAAGCAAAGATAAGCAATTTTGCCATTAATATTCCCATCTTAACAAGTTATGGATAGAGCATACCTTGCAGACCAGTGGGGGTCTCACCGATCAGGAGAATGGGGGAGATTTTTGGGAGGCTTATTGTTTGGACCCCTGTTGCTTCAAGCTATCCATACAGGTTATAATTTGGTAAGATGCCTCTTTCTTCGCTTATCAACCCTTCTTCTCCTCTCACCACTTCCTGCAATGATCATTCTCTCTTAATCCACTGCTGAAATGAATCAGAAGATTTTCAGGAATAAGACACATGTCTAGTTTGACTTGAGGGTTGAGGTTACAGCTGCTGCCCATATAAGTGGTGTTAGTAAGTAAGTGTTTTAATATCTCACCCCAGTGACTAATGTATAGCAAGATTGCTCATTACTGCTCAGGGGAAACGGATAGAGAGGTATAACTGGTGGTAGATGGAGGAAAGCGGTCATATTAATGGTGAAAAATATTATTACTCATGTAGACGCACGCTGCTTTATACAGAAGACTGACCTGATACAACAGTTGCCCTTTAATTATTTGTATGTAGGGGTAAAAAATGTTGGGAAGGTACACATGTCTAGCTGGTGCCCCACATTCCTACACAGGCTGGCTGGCTAGATTGTACATGAAAGTGCTACCATTGCTCTCCCTGGCTGGCCATGCGTGATCTATCTAACTAGCTCACAACATTGCTGTCAGGCTCGGCTGGATGTTCAGATGGAGATGTTTATATGGATGCATTTCCACCGCTCCTCTGGGCTGATCCCCCTGGCAGTCGACCTGGGACCTGGCTGGCAAGACGTGTCATAGCTTGGCTTAGCTCTCCTTCCCACGTATAGTGGTAGACCTCGGCGCTATTTATGTGCCACTGATAGGAGGCGCTGAAAGCTTAGGGAGAGGTTACTTGGGTGAAGAGAAGAAAATGATGCGCCCCTGCTGAAAACCCTGCTATGTGTTTTTAGAAAGAGCCAACTCGACAGAATATTAGGAAAATGGAAGGAAAAAGCGCTTGCTTGTGCTTCTTTTGCCACCAGCTCATCTGCATATAGGACTGAGCGAGCATTCTGATTGGCTGGCGCTGTAGGAGGCTTCAGCCATTGATGTCTTTAGCCATGTACTGGCTGCTACAATGTGACAGACTTGTAGGTGGTAAAAGTCAGGGAAAGATCCCTTTCCTTCTGACTCCTAAGATTGTAGTAAAGGTAATATGGAGACTGTAAAATGCTGCGGTCCTGGTAGACCATAATGAGATATTGTGTTTATCTGCTCTTCCTCCTGAACGTTCGTGTTTTTCTTTTCTTTATTTTATACATTAATTGAGAATTTGACACAACTATTCTTTAAGTATGCTTATAAGAGCAGACCCGCAACATGCTTCTTGTAACACTGAGTTGCATTTTCAGATGAAAATTCTTAAAGGGGTTTTCCATCCCCAAATCGAATTTTCATACTGATAACCTATTCTAGCAGCCTCCAGGTGCCAGAAACTGCTAGTGGACAAGCGGCGTGTGTAGCGCCATTTCTGTAATGGGAGCGGCGCTGCAGTTAACAGGAACCACTGCTATGCAGTGGACATGGCTGCTGTTGCACTCCTATTACTTGAATAAGTGAAAGAGGACCAAGGGCTGGGCCCACAGGTTCAGCAGGTACACGATGCCACACACACCGTTTTAATTCCCAGAACAATGTTTACTGAGAAAAGCAATGAAGAGAGGTCTGGGAAAATATGCATAAAAGTATAAACAAAGAGAAAAATACAAAATGCAATGGAACAGATTATTGCAGCAAACCAATACTATACCCCTTAGTTCCCACAATTACTTAAACAGGTAATGGATTCAAGTCCTTTAAGAACGCAGTTTTCCTGGATCGGTCCCTCGTTGGGGTGCACCCTAAGTATTGCGCAATACTATTTATAATCCAATGGTTAAATTGTAATCCACAGGCAAATGCTGTCTTCCCCTTCAAGTACAGTTACAGGCCTTGCTCCAGCTCCCTGTACAGTCATGGCCAAAAGTTTTGAGAATGATACAAATATTAATTTTTACAAAGTCTACTGCTTCAGTTTTTCTAATGGCAATTTGCATATACTCCAGAATGTTATAAAGAGTGATCAGCTTAACAGCAATTACTTGCAAAGTCAATATTTGCCTAGAAAATGAACTTTATCCCCCAAAACACATTTCAACATCATTGCAGCCCTGCCTTAAAAGGACCACCTAACATCTTTTCAGTGATTGCTCCATTAACACAGGTGTGGGTGTTGATGAGGACAGGGCTGGAGATCAATCTGTCATGATTAAGTAAGAATGACACCACTGGACACTTTAAAAGGAGGCTGGTGCTTGCCATCATTGTTTCTCTTCTGTTAACCATGGTTATCTCTAAAGAAACACGTGCAGTCATCATTGCACTGCACAAAAATGGCCTAACTGGGAAGAGTATTGCAGCTAGAAAGATTGCACCTCAGTCAACAATCTATCGCATCATCAAGAACTTCAAGGAGAGAGGTTCCATTGGTGCCAAAAAGGCTCCAGGGCGCCCAAGAAAGACCAGCAAGCGGCAGGACCGTCTCTTAAAAGTGTTTCAGCTGCGGGATCGGGCTACCAGCAGTGCAGAGCTTGCTGAGGAATGGCAGCAGGCAGGTGTGAGTGCATCTGCACGCACTGTGAGGCGGAGACTCTTGGAGCAAGGCCTGGTCTCAAGGAGGGCAGCAAAGAAGCCACTTCTCTCCAGAAAAAACATCAGGGACAGACTGATATTCTGCAAAAGGTACAGGGAGTGGACTGCTGAGGACTGGGGGAAAGTCATTTTCTCTGATGAATCTCCTTTTCGATTGTTTGGAACATCTGGAAAACAGCTTATTCGGAGAAGAAGAGGTGAGCGCTACCACCAGTCTTGTCTCATGCCAATTGTAAAGCATCCTGAAACCATTCATGTGTGGGGTTGCTTCTCAGCCAAGGGAATCGGCTCTCTCACAGTCTTGCCTAAAAACACAGCCATGAATAAAGAATGGTACCAGAATGTCCTCCAAGAGCAACTTCTCCCAACCGTCCAAGAGCAGTTTGGCGCTCAACAATGCCTTTTCCAGCATGATGGAGCACCTTGCCATAAAGCAAAGGTGATAACTAAATGGATCAGGGAACAAAACATAGAGATTTTGGGTCCATGGCCTGGAAACTCCCCAGATCTTAATCCCATTGAGAACTTGTGGTCAATCATCAAGAGACGGGTGGACAAACAAAAACCAACAAATTCAGACAAAATTAAAGCATTGATTCTGCAAGAATGGACTGCTATCAGTCAGGGTTTGGTCCAGAAGTTGATTGAGAGCATGCCAGGGAGAATTGCAGAGGTCCTGAAGAAGAAGGGTCAACACTGCAAATATTGACTTGCTGCATTAACTCATTCTAACTGTCAATATAAGCTTCTGTTACTCATAATATGAATGCAATTCTATTTCTGTATGTGATAAAAACATCTGACAAACACACATAAAAACCAGAGGGCAGCAGATCATGTGAAAATAGAATATTTGTGTCATTCTCAAAACTTTTGGCCATGACTGTAGTGCAACACTTAAAAGATAGGCCAGTCTCTCCAATGATAAGGTGTCAGCGTAAGAGTCCCTTATATAACTAGCACCACGTGGTCTATGTAGACACGGCCAAGCCGTACTCACAAGTCCTTGAGTTCTTTCCTTCTTGTAGTCACTTTATCTTCTGTGCTTCAGAGGTGTCTTGACTCCGTTCTCAGCCAGCACCACAGTCACTGTGTCCCAGAACTCAGTCCTCCGCCAGCACCAAGACTTCACCTGCAGTCAGCTCAGCTCAGGCCTCCATCCAGCCCAAAGCTCTCTACAGCAGCCCAGCACACCTCAGGCTTTCAGTTCCAGATCCTTCTCCACACCACCCCTCCCTTCCTGTTTCCTGCTGGGTGATGATGCAGTTCCCTATTTCCAGTGGGAGGCATCAAAACTGCAATCCTAGCGCACTGCCATACTTGTAAAAGCCAACACGTTTCAGTAATTATCTATAATCAGACTTTGAACCCTAGAACAATATTTACATTAATTCTTATGGGCAGTTTATTACTTTGCTGCCACCTACTGACCAAAGTTAGTTACTGCAGATGTATTGCTTCACAACCTTACATAAGAGCAACCCTGCGTGTGCTGTCTGTCCTCTAGCAGCTTCCCGCAGTTAATGGTTAATGGTTGACCTTGCAAAACATCATCGGAAAAGTTCTCCATGGCATGGCCATTTTTGCAGATGCATCTGCTCATATTATGGCGTTCACAGCACAGACCCCTGTCTGCCCATATCTCATCCATATGCCCTAAGCATGGCATCATTTGAATCGCTACTCGAAAAACCTTGGAGAGAAAGAGGAGGAAGGTCTTTTGATAGAAGACGTGGCGGCGGCAACAACAGGAATTCATTCCAGAAAGGAAGAGGCTTTAGAAGACGCTAGTGCTCTACAAGACTTTGCTACAAAGATATTTATTCTTTATTCTCATTTTCTCAAGGACCAGAGATCTGTCACTGAGTTTTACAGGAGATAAGTTAATAAACCCGCCACTTCATTTTTATGCCATGTAAAGCTGTGTACCCTTGCCAGTATAAAAAAACATTCTTTATAAGAGTAAATCTGTATTCTTTAATTTATTGTCTGTGCATCAGTAGATGGGTTTCATCGTGTAATAGGTAGTGGGAATGTAGAGCGTGTACACAGTTTGCTAGCAGATAGTCTGGTCACACTTTGGCAGCCACATAAACATATATTTATATCTGCTTCTGGTTGTTATGAAACAGCAGTACTAACATGCTATTGTCATGGAAGATCTTCCCTAGGGTGCGGGTGAGCCAGCAGTGCCAGGAATGCCATCAGGGATGTTCACGTTGTTAGATAAGAACCCTGAAGATAATCCGGTATTAGGTGTGCTCAGACATGGTGGATATGTGGAGCACAGTCTGCACCTCAAATCCACAGTAAACTATATGTAGGCTTTTATGGGACTGACACAATGCTGTACTAGGCTGCCTCCTGTTAGTCCCATAGGGAATCTTAGATTGGACCCTAATTGGGACAGTAATAATGATTCTTGTTGGCGTCATATAAAAAAACAAAATACCATAAACATTCCCATCTTAACAAGTTATGGATAGAGCATACCTTGCAGACCAGTGGGGGTCTCACCGATCAGGAGAATGGGGGAGATTTTTGGGAGGCTGATTGTTTGGACCCCTGTTGCTTCAAGCTATCCATACAGGTTATAATTTGGTAAGATGCCTCTTTCTTCGCTTATCAACCCTTCTTCTCCTCTCACCACTTCCAGCAATGATCATTCTCTCTTAATCCACTGCTGAAATGAATCAAGATTTTCAGGAATAAGACACATGTCTAGTTTGACTTGAGGGTTGAGGTTACAGCTGCTGCCCATATAAGTGGTGTTAGTAAGTAAGTGTTTTAATATCTCACCCCAGTGACTAATGTATAGCAAGACTGCTCATTACTGCTCAGGGGAAACGGATAGAGAGGTATAACTGGTGGTAGGTGGAGGAAAGCGGTCATATTAATGGTGAAAAATATTATTACTCATGTAGACGCACGCTGCTTTATACAGAAGACTGACCTGATACAACAGTTGCCCTTTAATTATTTGTATGTAGGGGTAAAAAATGTTGGGAAGGTACACATGTCTAGCTGGTGCCCCACATTCCTACACAGGCTGGCTGGCTAGATTGTACATGAAAGTGCTACCATTGCTCTCCCTGGCTGGCCATGCGTGATCTATCTAACTAGCTCACAACATTGCTGTCAGGCTCGGCTGGATGTTCAGATGGTTAGGATGTTTATATGGATGCATTTCCACCGCTCCTCTGGGCTGATCCCCCTGGCAGTCGACCTGGGACCTGGCTGGCAAGACGTGTCATAGCTCCCCCCCCCCCCCCCCCCCCCCCCCACAACCCCCCCCCCCCCCCCCCCCCCCCCCCCGCGGGAGGGGGGGGGGAAAGAGGGGGGGAGGATAAGGGGGGGAAGAAAAAAAAAAAACACCCCCCCCCCCACCCCCCCCCTAACTTTTTAAAAAAAACCACAACCACAAAAAAAAAAAAAAAAAAAAAGAAGAAACAACCCCCCCCCCCCCCCCCCCCCCCCCCCCCCCCCCCACCCACACAGCGCCCCCCCTCCTCTCCGGCCGGCGGGGGGGGGGCCCCCCCCAACCATCCCCCCCCCCCCCCCCCGCCCCCCCCACAACACCAGCCTTGTAGGGGGGAAAAACCAGGGAAAGATCCCTGACTGGGCATTGCTGATAACGGGGTCCCCCTATGAACCCCTCACCACCTTTGATACCCAAACTGCTGGGCCTAAATGCCTTCCCCCTCTTTTCCAGCCTCGACCCCTGCCCCCCAGCTCTCAAACCCCCCACCCCCTTAGAAATAAACCAAGACCAAAGGGTTGGATTAAATCGGCCACAGCAGCCGTATTTATTAACAAACAACAAATAAATAACAACAAGTATAACTTATTATAATTTGCATAACTTAAAATAATTTAACAATAAACGCTTAACCTGGGTAAGAGTCCTTGGAGCTACAAAAAACTATCAATCCCCCGGCCTGGCGCTAACATAACCACACCATAAATTTACCACCAGCCGCGACCACCGGCTCGGCGGCACCATGAATAAAGACGAACTCCTTCTTCCATGTACCAGCTCCCAGGGCCAATTTACCCTGTAACCGTTCACCGTGCGCCAGGCCATCCACCAAAATGTGCAATTACCACCAAATGTATAGGTGGAGCCTACCTTTGACTCCACCCTTTTAGCCAATTGACCACCAACTCCAAGGACCCCACCCGCCAAGGCCACCGTGACACCACCTGCAAAAAGATAAACAAGTTAAAATAGCCCAAGAAAGAGAAAAAAACGGGAGGGAGGGAGGGACCGCTCGTTAGCATGCCGCGCAGCTCCGGAATGGCCGCTTCCCGGGCTGCGCGGCATAGTCAATTCGAATGGGGTTAAGCCCCGCCCCCCAATTCTTCGCGCCCTAGCGCGTTATTGGTCCCCCTACAGCCCGCCCCCAGTCAAGATCCCTGCGCTTTACTGCGCAGCGCTCCGGTCTCCCCTGACTGGGCATTGCTGATAACGGGGTCCCCCCTATGAACCCCTCACCACCTTTGATACCCAAACTGCTGGGCCTAAATGCCTTCCCCCTCTTTTCCAGCCTCGACCCCTGCCCCCCAGCTCTCAAACCCCCCACCCCCTTAGAAATAAACCAAGACCAAAGGGTTGGATTAAATCGGCCACAGCAGCCGTATTTATTAACAAACAACAAATAAATAACAACAAGTATAACTTATTATAATTTGCATAACTTAAAATAATTTAACAATAAACGCTTAACCTGGGTAAGAGTCCTTGGAGCTACAAAAAACTATCAATCCCCCGGCCTGGCGCTAACATAACCACACCATAAATTTACCACCAGCCGCGACCACCGGCTCGGCGGCACCATGAATAAAGACGAACTCCTTCTTCCATGTACCAGCTCCCAGGGCCAATTTACCCTGTAACCGTTCACCGTGCGCCAGGCCATCCACCAAAATGTGCAATTACCACCAAATGTATAGGTGGAGCCTACCTTTGACTCCACCCTTTTAGCCAATTGACCACCAACTCCAAGGACCCCACCCGCCACTGCGAGCACGCCTTAATCCCTTAAGCGTGAGAGACCCGCCACACTTCCAGGGCCCTCTCAACACCCTCCTGGATACCTAGCGTCCACAAATCTATACCCCACCGCATTCAGATGGACCCCGTCCCGCAACCAAAACTCCCCCCTCCCCAGACTCCAACTCCTTGTGCCGCACGCACACACCGCCGTTCCTGGACACAAACCCCGCAACAGCCCGGTTAACCTTAATCCTGGCCTTGTTGAGCCTTTCAACAGACCTAGCCTCCCGCCATGTTTTTCTCGGTACAATATCGGACCACACGGTAACAATCCCCGGAAACATGGACCACAACCTCAACAGGTCATACTTTATGTCCCTCACTAAATCGCGAAAGGGACGAACCCCCAGGTCATTGCCACCAGCATGTATCACGATAATGTCCGGAGACCGATCCAACCTCGTGCACCTGTGGATTTCGGGCATGACCCGACTCCACACCATACCTCGGACTCCAATCCAACGTACAACGACCGCAGCCCTGTCGAACCCCAGCTGCCGACCATTCCGCCGCACGCCGGCCCTCTCCGCGCCCCCAGAACACAAAAGAATGGCCGAAGATCCAGACTAACCGAGCAGAAGGGCCTACGAAAGAAGAAATAAAGTAGGGGGAGGGCGGAGAAAATACCCAACAACACAATGATTCACATTTGGGCAAGGTGTGGACGTATGTATGATCTATACCTCTGCGATTCCCACCTACCGATACGTCGGACCACCTCCGAGCTCAACCCCCAACTAGCTGCTTCTGTCGCTGCGCCAATGCGAAAAGAGTGTGGAGCATATCGAGAGGCGTCAAGGCCCAGCGAGTCCAAACAACCCCTAAAAACAGCCGAGAACTGATAACGGGAAAGGAACGAACCATCCTCATGACGCAGGAGGGGACCGCCCGCAGAAGCTGGAACCAACCCCCCGAAAAACAAGCAAACAACGCACCGGGCACATATCTGACCCTACAACCGCACCCAGGCGCAGATACTTCCCTGCCCCCGCCTGATCCGTCTTAGACCTGCGAACCCTGACCACTAGGACCCCTTCCTCCATGTACACATCATCCACCTGTAAACCACCCGGCCGCTTAGTCGACACGGACACCAACTCACCCACCCTGAGAGCCCCGAAAAAGGCTAGAGAAAAAGCCAGGTGAAACAAAACGCATTCATAGTGCGAAGAACAAAAACGGCCCAGTTCCAACCCCAAACGCTCCAAAAGCTGAAATGTAACCGGGCGCCGTGTGTCACTACTTCCCCTGCCCCTGCGGAACCCCTTAAGCGCACGTTGAACCAAGAAATGTTTGGTAAAGTCCGCCAAACCCCTCAACTTGAAACCAAATGCCAACGCCGCTACCGCACCATTAACTTTCGCCACGGACCATCCATCTGAAGACCAACGGCTTAACAAGAACAATAAAGCCCCAACCCTATCCTCATCAGTATGTACCTGACCTAAATCTCCCACCCAATCCTCCCAAAGCTGCCAAGCCCTTGAATACTTATCCCAGGTGCCGGGGGCCAACGATGCCTGAATCAATGTCCCTGCTTTTCGCAAACCAAGTCCCATAATTCTGGAGGACATGGAATCCCTTCCACTTCCGCCCCCGGAGCCAGGGCACGAAACCGCTCCCACTGGAAACGAGACAAAGAATCAGCAACGTCATTTTTAACCCCCGGAACATGCACTGCCACCACCCATGCATTCAGGCACAAGCAACGCAATACTAAACGCTGAAGCAACTTGATAACTGGAGGAGAAGACGCAGTCACATTATTAATGGCCGACACAACTGACATGTTATCACAATGAAATCTAACTTTTTTATCCTGGAACGCCCCACCCCATATGGACACCGCGACTAAAATCGGGAATAACTCAAGTACAGTCAAATTCCGCGTCAGACCTTGTTCACGCCACGACGCAGGCCAAGGAGCGGCGCACCACTGCCCCCTGTAATAGGCCCCAAAACCGTGGCCCCCTGCCGCATCCGTAAAGAGGTCACAATCGAACACATCGATCACTGCTGACTGGACCAGTGATCTACCATTGAACTGGTCTAAAAAAGTGTCCCATACTGCCCGGTCCTCCCGATGTATCACCCCCAGCCGAATAAAGTGTCGTGGATTTGACACCCCGTTCATGGCCCCTGCCAGCCGGCGACAAAAAATCCTACCCATGGGGATAATGCGGCAGGCAAAATTTAAACTGCCTAACAATGACTGGAGGTCGCGCAACGTAATTTTTCGCATGTGACGAGCACGCCTCACCCTCTCTCTAAGATCAACCAGCTTGTCACCAGGCAACCGGAACTCCATTGCCACAGTGTCAAGCTCTATGCCCAAGAAACTCAATCTAGTGCACGGACCCTCAGTCTTTTCCGGTGACAACGGTATCCCAAACTTACTGGCGACCCACCGCGCGGTTGCCAACAAAACCGCGCATACATCGGAGCCCGCCGGACCTATACAGAGGAAATCATCGAGGTAGTGTATCACTGACTCAACCCCCGCCACATCCCGAATTACCGACTCTAAAAAGGTGCTGAACGCCTCAAAGTATGCGCACGATATTGAGCAACCCATAGGGAGGCAACGATCCACGTAATACCCGCCGTCCCAGTAGCAGCCCAGTAACCTAACGCTGTCAGGGTGTACCGGCAGTAACCTGAACGCCGCCTCCACATCCGTCTTAGCTAAGAGGGCCCCTGGACCGCAACGCCGTACCCAATGCACAGCTGCATCAAACGAGGTATATACTACCGAACAAAGCTCGGGTGCAATACCATCGTTGACCGACGCTCCTTTGGGATAAGACAAATGATGTATGAGCCGAAACTGATTCGGCTCCTTCTTCGGCACCACCCCCAAAGGAGATACAATTAAACCTTCCAAAGGGGGTGATGCGAAGGGGCCCGCCATGCGCCCCAAGGCCACCTCCTTCCTCAGTTTTTTGGACACCACCCCCGAGTGTTCCGCTGCCGACCTCAAGTTAGTTATACAAAAGGGGACTGTGTGCGTCGGCAGGGGAATCCTAAAACCCTCCCTAAAACCTTCTACCAGAAACTTTGCACTCTCCCTGTTAACATAACTATTTAGGTACGGAAGCATGGCTTCCAGCTTCACCGGCGTCTGCCCCTTGTCCACTATTAGGCAAGGCCTTGGTCCTTTGTTTGCGCAAGCAACGTGCCGCACCATGGGACACCCCTCCGCAGAATGAACAGGCATGTTTGAATCTACAGTTGAAGCCGAATTTACATTGGGCTTCATTGAACTGCCAACACAGCCCGTAACGTTGCTGGGCCTGTGCACCTGCCCCCCCTGAGCCGTAACTGAGACCACCATGGCCGGTTCCACCGGCCGCCCCAGGAAAGGGCTGGCCAAAGCGAGCTGGCGCCATAACCCGAAGCCACAAACCTATATCTTTCTGGTCCCACCGTATGCTGGGCCGAACCGCCTTACGCTGACGGAACTGCTCATCATACCGCAGCCATGTCTGACCCCCCATACACCCGATACGCCTCACCTATAGAGTCCTGATAGCAAAAAAGCCCCGAACAGTTGTCAGGAGCCTTTTCACCAATGACACTCGCTAAAATGGCAAAGGCCTGAAGCCAATTAGCAAAAGTCTGTGGAATCAGGCGCCACCTACGTTTTTCTTCCTCCTCTTTTTTGCTATCCTCCTTCTTACTCTTGTCTAAGTTAAATTTAGCTAAAGGGAGCAAGGAAAAGATTTCGACGTACTCGTCCTTCCAAATCTTCTCCCTCACTTCCTTTTTTAAATGCGCCCCTAGAGGACCCTCAAAACACACATAAACCTCCCCCCGAGCCCTGTCGTCTAGCCTCACCGAATCAACCTTCTCTTTATCTGTCTGGACAGACACTGTGACACCCGCCGGAGCCCCTACCACCGGCGCACTCTGTGACGCTACTGACTGAACCGCAGGAGGGACCCACGCCGCCACCGGGGAACCGCTAACACTCTGTTCGCAGCGCGACAGTAGCTCCCTCACGCTACCCAATAGCTCCCTAATCCCCTCAGAAGCTACACCACCACCCACTGGGGACTCCGGCCTATCTATCCCTAACCCCTGGGACATTAGAATAGGAGGAAACGGACACGACAATGAATGGTACTCACCAGACTGCGTAGGTGCTGTGGGCCCACCAGTCGACGGTCCTGCATCCTGCTGACCTGGGTCGCTGTACAGGAGAACGCTGGCGCCTGTTGATTGTTGAGAACCATCCCGCTGACAGCTGCAGCACGACCGACATCCCTGGGAAGGTTGACCTGCACCCGCGTATGCACTTGAAACCACTGGATGCACCTCGGACCGGGGCTGTGGTGCCGTGAAGGAGGGGCCAGCGCCGTGCTGCTCGTCGTTCAGAATTTCCCGCTGCTGTACCAAGGGCACTTGGAAAGCCGGAACCGACGGGACTTGAAGACACAGTCCCCCTCCCGCTGGAGCATCACAGGAGGGGACCGCTGCACCACGTGCTGTAGCCATATGGAGACTGGATGTGGAGGTCCCCCCACTGAGGCCAGTGGCAGGGATCTCCACCTCCGCAGGGGCCAGGCGACTGGCAGGATTCCTCCCAGACCGGGACCTCCGCCCCTGAGCAGTGGAGCGGGGTGCCCGGCCTGGGAGGGGCCCGAGAGGGACTCCTATGTCGCCGGGCCCTAGGGGGCTCATCAGGGCTCAAACGTGCCGGCGGGCGAGTCCTGCGCGGCCGCCGCCGCTCAGACGCCTCCGGGGGTAGTGAAGGGTTAATGGGGGGGGGCGGCAGGCTGCATAATGTCAGCCAGCCGCTCCTGCAGCCAGGCCTCACCATGGACGCCGGCAGCAGCTCTGATCTGCTCCAGGATGGTATCGAGGGATGCCATTACAGTGAAAAGGTGGGGGGGGGGGGAGCTAACCGCTCGTTAGCATGCCGCGCAGCTCCGGAATGGCCGCTTCCCGGGCTGCGCGGCATAGTCAATTCGAATGGGGTTAAGCCCCGCCCCCAATTCTTCGCGCCCTAGCGCGTTATTTGTCCCCCCTACAGCCCGCCCCCAGTCAAGATCCCTGCGCTTTACTGCGCAGCGCTCCGGTCTCCCTTCTTAAACCTTTAGGGAAACCGCTTGCGTTTCCACAACTAAAATTGACATGTTCAGTTTTTCAACAATACATGTGTTTTTGAAAACAGGACAGTAGTACATACATGGGTGTTACCTGTACTTCCTGTTGAAACTCTTCCTTAAACGGATTTGCTTCATATTAGATCAACATGGCCTAAACTAGGGAGTCAAAATATGCTGCATAAGATTACGTGCTTGTATTAGGATCCTAAGGAAAATGAATAAATCAGCTTTAGGGTGAGTGAGCACAGCGGACGTTTCTGTGACCTACAAGTAGTGTTGTGGATGATACTTAGAGAGTCTGTCACCAGGGTCAAGCATATTAAACCACTTTCCCTGATACCAAGGGTATTGATGAAAGTCTGACAGGACCAAGTCTCTGTGATAGCCATTCTACCGTTCTGGCCAAAAAGAGCTTGGTTTTCCCAGCATATGTACATGAGTCGAGGGATCTATTGGAGGCTTCCCCCCACCCAGAACCTGGTTTCCCAAGGAACTCAGAAGTACCAGGATCCCAGGAGATTCAACCTGACAGCCTGGAGGTTGACCAGTCCTTATGGAAATCCAGAGGACTGTCAGAAGCCGTCTTAAAGACTCTTTCCTGCGCCAGAGCAGAGTCTACCAATTAAAGCTACCTAAGGATAGGTAACATCTTCAAAGAATGGTGCTCCAAACAGGAAGTTAACAGTTCAAATCCTACTTCGGGAGAGATTCTAAAACTTTCTTCAGGACGGCTTGGATAAGGACCTTTCCCCTGCCACACTCAAGGTACAGGTTTCAGTCCTATCCGCCTGTTTAGGCAGACGATTGTCTCAGAATCCCTTAATTTCTAGGTTCCTTAAGGGTGCTATGAGACTTACACCGCTGGTTTCAACTCCTGTTCCCCAGTGGGATTTTGCTACAGTTCTCTCGGGTCTTTGTGGTCCTCCATTTCAGCCGTTAGAGGACGTGGATCTTAAGTATTTGTCCTTTAAAACCACCTTTTTGTTAGCCATTACTTCAGCAAAGAGAGTGGGTGAGCTCCAAGCTTTTTCTTCCAAGGAACCATATACTTCGTTCTTGCGGATAGCGTCCAGCTCCTATTTTCTTCCTGGCTTTAACCCTAAGGTGCCTTCTCGTGCCAGTGTCCACCTGCGGTATCAAAGCGGATGTTTAGTAGTTTTAGACTTTCACTTTGAATAAATCAGCGCTATAAGCAAAGATAAGGAATTTTGCCATTAATATTCCCATCTTAACAAGTTATGGATAGAGCATACCTTGCAGACCAGTGGGGGTCTCAGCGATCAGGAGAATGGGGGAGATTTTTGGGAGGCTGATTGTTTGGACCCCTGTTGCTTCAAGCTATCCATACAGGTTATAATTTGGTAAGATGCCTCTTTCTTCGCTTATCAACCCTTCTTCTCCTCTCACCACTTCCTGCAATGATCATTCTCTCTTAATCCACTGCTGAAATCAATCAGAAGATTTTCAGGAATAAGACACGTGTCTAGTTTGACTTGAGGGTTGAGGTTACAGCTGCTGCCCATATAAGTGGTGTTAGTAAGTAAGTGTTTTAATATCTCACCCCAGTGACTAATGTATAGCAAGATTGCTCATTACTGCTCAGGGGAAACGGATAGAGAGGTATAACTGGTGGTAGGTGGAGGAAAGCAGTCATATTAATGGTGAAAAATATTATTACTCATGTAGACGCACGCTGCTTGATACAGAAGATTGACCTGATACAACAGTTGCCCTTTAATTATTTGTACGTAGGGGTAAAAAATGTTGGGAAGGTACACATGGCTAGCTGGTGCCCCACATTCCTACACAGGCTGGCTGGCTAGATTGTACATGAAAGTGCTACCATTGCTCTCCCTGGCTGGCCATGCGTGATCTATCTAACTAGCTCACAACATTGCTGTCAGGCTCGGCTGGATGTTCAGATGGTTAGATGTTTATATGGATGCATTTCCACCGCTCCTCTGGGCTGATCCCCCTGGCAGTCGACCTGGGACCTGGCTGGCAACACGTGTCATAGCTTGGCTTAGCTCTCCTTCCCATGTATAGTGGTAGACCTCGGCGCTATTTATGTGCCACTGATAGGAGGCGCTGAAAGCTTAGGGAGAGGTTACTTGGGTGAAGAGAAGAAAATGATGCGCCCCTGCTGAAAACCCTGCTATGTGTTTTTAGAAAGAGCCAACTCGACAGAATATTAGGAAAATGGAAGGAAAAAGCGCTTGCTTGTGCTTCTTTTGCCACCAGCTCATCTGCATATAGGACTGAGCGAGCATTCTGATTGGCTGGCGCTGTAGGAGGCTTCAGCCATTGATGTCTTTAGCCATGTACTGGCTGCTACAATGTGACAGACTTGTAGGTGGTAAAAGTCAGGGAAAGATCCCTTTCCTTCTGACTCCTAAGACTGTAGTAAAAGTAATATCGGCTTCTGGTTGTTATGAAACAGCAGTACTAACATGCTATTGCCATGGAAGATCTTCCCTAGGGTGCGGGTGAGCCAGCAGTGCCAGGAATGCCATCAGGGATGTTCACGTTGTTAAATAAGTACCCTGAAGATAATCCAGTATTAGGTGTGCTCAGACATGGTGGATATGTGGAGCACAATCTGCACCTCAAATCCACAGTAAACTATATGTAGGCTTTTATGGGACTGACACAATGCTGTACTAGGCTGCCTCCTGTTAGTCCCATAGGGAATCTTAGATTGGGCGATACTTGGGACAGTAATGATGATACCTGTTGGCGCTATATAAGCAAACAAGATACCATAAGTGAATGGAGTGATAGTCGTGCAGGCATTCTGCATATTCACAAGAGTCCTGGGAACCCTGTTCTTGTGATTGCTGGGGGTTCCAGTGGCTTAAGGGATAAATGATTATTATTGGAAAGACCCCCTTAGGCTAAGGCCCCATGTAGCAATCTGCAGTTAAAAAAAAATAACAAAAAATGCTGTGGGTAAAACGCATCGCATTTTTCTCTGCGTTTTTTTTCTTCCCTTCTTAAACCTTTAGGGAAACCGCTTGCGTTTCCACAACTAAAATTGACATGTTCAGTTTTTCAACAGTGGATGTGTTTTTTGAAAACTTTTTTTTTTGTTTTTTTTTCCCCACATTGTGTGGATGGGATAAGCCAGAATCTCATTTACTTTGCTGGTACTGTAAAATGCAGCTTTTTATTTATTTATTTATTTATTTTTTAATCTATCTCCTGTGTTTCTGCAACGTAGGGTCTTTGCCTTAACAACTGATGTGCACTATGCAGTCAGGGCAGTAGTACATACATGGGTGTTAATTTTTCTTCCTGTTGAAACGGTTCCTTAAAGGGGTTTTCTGGGCAAAAAAATTATTTTTAAAAAAGGTTTTTTAGTGCTATCACTGGGTTATTAAGCGCACCCATACCTTTAGCAGTGTTTTGAGTGATTTCTGGCTTTTTCTGGGAGCTCCTGGTATCCTCTTCATTTGTTTACATGGGTAGCTTCCTGCTCTCTTAGCCTACAACTACCATTATGTATTGCAGTTCACTCAGAGTCCCCCCCTCCCCCCTGGAGTTAATGCCTGCGCTCAGTGTCTACCCTGATCACGGGCATTGTTTAGCGTGACCCCCCCCTCCTTCCTTCCTTCCTTCTCGCGTGGCGAGATCGCGGGAGCCGACCTGTTCCTTTGACTGCTGGTAGTCTTATGAAGGCTCCCAGGCCTGTCATAGGAATATTACTATTGAGGTCCAGCCTCAATAGTAATGTAGATAATCTCCCACTTTCACTAGAATACATATAAAACTAAAATATTACTGTGAAACACATACACATTAGGAATCCCTGTGTCCGAAAACGCTCGATCTACAAACTTATAAAAATATTTTACCTCTATGGTGAATGCTGTAGCGGAAAAAAAAAAAATCAAAAGTGACAAACTTCTGTTTTTTCGCTGTTTCACCTCTGATAAAAGTTGAAATAAAAAGCGATCAAATGTATGATTGTTGTTCATGGAAAAAATTAAGACCTACCCCAAAAATAAGCCCTAGCCCTTTTTTCGGAGAAAAAAATAATATAAAGACATTGTCTTATTTTTGGAGAAACATGGTATTTATTGCATCGGAGCCAAAGCCTGAGGTCTAGCCGTTTATAGGTAGGAGCACCATGACACACAATAAGACTCATATAGGCCATAACATACCACTCGGCACTCCTACACCTGGGACACGCGACATTGAAGGCCCTAGAGCAGTGATGGCAAACCTTTTAGAGACCAAGTGCCCAAACTGCAACCCAAAACCCTCTAAATTATCGCAAAGTGCCAAGACAGCAATTTAACCTTAATACTGTGCGGATTCACAATTGTGGACAATTACAGACCCGCAAAATACAGTCATGTAAATGGGGCTTTACAGAGCTTTCAGTAATACAAACAACTTTGTACTGGCCCACACACAGTATTATACACTCCACAGTGGCCCCCACACATGCTGCAGTTCAATCTAATTGAAATGAATGGGGTTGAGCTGCAATACTAAGCACAGCCTCTATACAGTGTACGGCGCTGTGCATGGTAAGTAGAGAAGAGACCACAGCAATCAATATCGTAGTCCCTATAATCCCTTTAATTAGCACCTTCATGTAACTCTAGGGTGAGGCCACACAAAATAGGACTGATCCAAGATACATTCAGCACAGTTTACTAAACAATTGTGTAGTGAATGCTGGCAGGGCTGGTTTTAGACAAAGTGGGGCCCTGGGCAAAATTAAAAGCGGGGCCCCAAATGCTGATATGCAAACAACACCATCGCCTTCCAGTGGCAGCCCCAATAATAACGCCTCCTTTCTGCCAACAAAAAAGTAAAAACAAACCCCATTTTACCACACACAATTCAAATGAGCACCTTTGTACCACCTAATAGATTTTTGCACCCAGTCATCAGTTATTATAGCGCCTCCTTATATATATTACACCTTTATCAGTAATAGCTTCCTTATAAATGATAAATAGTGCCCTGTATCAGTAATATTCCCCCTTATCAGTAACAGTCACCCCGTAAAAATAATAGTGCTCCCTTATTAATAATAGCCCTCTTATAAATAAGTTACCCTTATAAATAATAGTCCCCATTATCACTAATAGCCCCCTTTATAAATAAGCCCACTTAACAATTATACCCTCCTTATAAATAGTTCCCCTCTTATAAATAATAGCTCCTCCTTATAATGGATGCCTTATATGTAATAGTTCCCCCCTTATAAATAATAGCCCGTCTTATAAATAATAGTTCCCCTTTATAATAGCCCCCTCATATTTAAGTTTCCCAATTATATATAGTAACCCACCCTTATATACAGTGCTGGCCAAAAGTATTGGCACCCCTGCAATTCTGTCAGATAATACTCAATTTCTTCCAGAAAATGATTGCAATCACAAATGCTTTGGTAATAATATCTTCATTTAACTTGTCGTCAATGGAAAACCACAAAAAGAATTGTCAAAAAGCCAAATTGGATATAATTCCACACCAAACATAAAAAAGGGGGTGGACAAAAGTATTGGCACCCTTTGAAAAATCATGTGATGCTTCTCTAATTTGTGTAATTAACGGCACCTGTTACTTACCTGTGGCACATAACAGGTGGTGGCAATAACTAAATCACACTTGCAGCCAGTTGAAATGGATTAAAGTTGACTCAACCTCTGTCCTGTGTCCTTGTGTGTACCACATTGAGCATGGAGAAAAGAAAGAAGACCAAAGAACTGTCTGAGGACTTGAGAAGCAAAATTGTGAGGAAGCATGAGCAATCTCAAGGCTACAAGTCCATCTCCAAAGACCTGAATGTTCCTGTGTCTACCGTGCGCAGTGTCATCAAGAAGTTTAAAGCCCATGGCACTGTGGCTAACCTCCCTAGATGTGGACGGAAAAGAAAAATTGACGAGAGATTTCAACGAAAGATTGTGCGGATGGTGGCTAAAGAACCTCGACTAACATCCAAACAAGTTCTAGCTGCCCTGCAGTCCGAGGGTACAACAGTGTCAACCCGTACTATCCGTCGGCGTCTGAATGAAAAGGGACTCTATGGTAGGATACCCAGGAAGACCCCACTTCTGACCCAGAGACATAAAAAAGCCAGGCTGGAGTTTGCCAAAACTTACCTGAGAAAGCCAAAAACTTTTTGGAAGAATGTTCTCTGGTCAGATGAGACAAAAGTAGAGCTTTTTGGGAAAAGGCATCAACATAGAGTTTACAGGGAAAAAAAAGAGGCCTTCAAAGAAAAGAACACGGTCCCTACAGTCAAACATGGCGGAGGTTCCTTGATGTTTTGGGGTTGCTTTGCTGCCTCTGGCACCGGACTGCTTGACCGTGTGCATGGCATTATGAAGTCTGAAGACTACCAACAAATTTTGCAGCATAATGTAGGGCCCAGTGTGAGAAAGCTGGGTCTCCCTCAGAGGTCATGGGTCTTCCAGCAGGACAATGACCCAAAACACACTTCAAAAAGCACTAGAAAATGGTTTGAGAGAAAGCACTGGAGACTTCTAAAGTGGCCAACAATGAGTCCTGACCGGAATCCCATAGAACACCTGTGGAGAGATCTCAAAATGGCAGTTTGGAGAAGGCACCCTTCAAATCTCAGGGACCTGGAGAAATTTGCCAAAGAAGAATGGTCTAAAATTCCAGCAGAGCATTGTAAGAAACTCATTGATGGTTACCGGAAGCGGTTGTTCGCAGCTATTTTGTCTAAAGGTTGTGCTACCAAGTATTAGGCTGAGGGTGCCAATACTTTTGTCCGGCCCATTTTTGGAGTTTTGTGTAAAATGATCAATGATTTGACTTTTTTTTCATTCTCTTTTGTGTTTTTTCATTGCAAGCAAAATAAATGAAGATATTATTACCAAAGCATTTGTGACTGCAATCATTTTCTGGAAGAAATTGAGTATTATCTGACAGAATTGCAGGGGTGCCAATACTTTTGGCCAGCACTGTATAATAGTTCCTCCCTTATAAATAAGAGCCTCCTTATATACAATAATTCTCCATTATACAGTGTCGGACTGAAGGGCTTTAGGCCCACCAGAGGAACTTGTTCTGGGACCCCACCCAACAGCTTCCTGCTAATAGCCTACACCACGGCTCCTTCACTGAAGTCTTACATATGTGCTGACTATCTGGTTTTACTGAGTATGTTCCCAGTATAGTCAGCCCCTATAGTACTGTGTAGGCCCAGATAACTCCATGGCCAGTTCATGCACAGTACTGTATGGGAATGACATGGCCATGGAGCACTACACGTATGTGCAAGATTATAGTGAGGGAGCTGTGATGCAGACATAGTACACAGGGCTGCCAGCAGGAATTTTGAGCCCCCCACAGTATAATGCTGCACATGGTATATAATGCTCCACAGTATAAAATGATCCACTGAGCCCTCAATAGTTTCCCCACATGGTATATAATGCCCCACAGTGGCCCCACACAGTATAAAATGCTCCCCTGAGATCCCTATAGTGGCCCCACATGGTATATAACGCTCCACACAGTATACTACCTCTTAGTGGCCCCAGACAGTACAATATGCTCCCCAGCAGCCCCACACAATATAATATACTACATACAGTATAATATGCATCCCACAGTGCCCCCCCAGTATAATGCTGCACAGTGGTCCCCCACAGTATAATATGCTCCCCACAGTCCCCCCCAGTATAATGCTCTATAATGGCCCCACAGAGTATAATATGCTCCCGAGAAGCCCCACACAATATAATAAACTCCTCAGTGGCCCCACATAGTATAACAGGCTCCCCACACTCCCCTTCCCCCCACTATAAAGCTCCACAATAGCCCATAGTATAATATGCTCCCCAGAAGGCCCCCGCTAGTATAATGCTCCACAGTGGCCCCCCCAGAATTTTGCTCCACAGTGGCCCCACGCAATATATTATGCTCCCCAGAGTGTCCCCCCAGTATAATGCTCCACAGTAGGACCCACGCAGTATAATATACTCCCCCTAGTATAATGCTTCTTAGTTCCCCCCTGAATAATGCCCCACAGTGGCGCCACTCAATATAATATGCTCTGCAGATGCCCCCCCCCCCCCAGAATAATGCTGACGGATTGTTTATTTCCTGACCTGTTGTAAATAACTTCTCTACTTATATTGCATTTTGTTTTGTTTTTTTAAGGATTCTAAGATCCTTTGAAGGTCCATGTCTTTAACATCCTTTGAAGGTCCATGTCTTTAGGGTATAAAAAATCTGTGAATTTTCAGTTTCTTGTATAACACAATGTCTGATGAAGAGAGCTAGTACTTCCAAAAGCTTACCATCAAATATACTTAGTTAGCCTCTAAAAGGTATCGCCTGATTTCTTCACTCTTCCACTGTAAGAGTTCAGGACCGACCAGTAGGGGGCAAAAATGGTCCCTACAAATGATGGATAATAGACGGCTCACATAGAGTTGGCTAAATAGTGTCACTGGTGGGGACCTGGTTCTTCTGAGCAGAGGATTTAGCCAATTCACTGTGAGCCGGCTAAATACTACTTCAGTTCAGGACCTGACCACTAGGGGGCAAAAAGATCCTTACCAGTAATGGGAAATAGACAGTTCACACTGAACCGGCTATTTGCTATAAGTGATAAAGACCAGGTCCTTACAGAGTACAGTATTTAGTCACAACCCTTCCAGTTATGCCTCGGGGTATGAGGTAAACACAGGGCAGTGTGCACAAGGCCTAAGGCTCTGATAAACTCTAAACCCATGATTTCCTTCTGAATGAAGAGTTTTTATTGCTGCTCATGTTGTGTATTACACTGAAGGATTGCTATGGATAGCCCTCCGCGACTACGCCAGTATTTACACAGCTGCTATTCACAGAACATAGATACGAACGTTCTTCACTGTCGCAAAGCCTCCTCCCTGCCGTATTCCGCGTACGTCACTTGTGAGCAGAAACATGGCTGACAGCTGGCACCTGGCGTGTGATGCCTACCAGCGGGCCGTCACTGCCTCCGAGGTCGAGTCCAAGACTGACCCGGAGAATGAGCCGTACCGCTCCAAGTACCGTGCCCGGGAATTACTGCGGGAGGTGCGGGCCCTGCTGGCCCCGGGGGCGGAGGAGGAGAGCGGCGAGGGGCAGGGGGGCTCACAGGGAGGCGATGGGGAGGACGGGCGGCTGCAGGCTGCAAGGCTGGCGGTCATTGAGTTCAGGCTGGGAGTGAATCACACGGAGACTGAGGAGATGTCAGCGGGAGAAGAGCACCTGGTGAAGGGGGTGCGGTTACTGGAGCGGTACCGCCTGTCACATGAATGTGTCTCTACCTACATCCAGGCTCAGGTGAGTGCGGTACCTGCAGGAGTCTTCACATCTGCCATTCCTTATCAAGATAAGTGAATGGACATCTGCCCTGACCATGTCTGACTGGCACAGGGGCATGACTTCTTAAAGGGCTTGTCCCTTGGTACCCCCAGTGATCGGCTAGAATACTATTATAATTATTATAGATTTCTAGGAGGAATAACAGAGGAACAGCACAGAATTAAAATAATAATAAATAATATTTATTATTTATATTTATAATATTTATAATAATGAAATATCTTATAGAATTGTTATAACGTGGCGAATTGACAGGTGAGGTGACACCTCCTCAAACTCCTCATGCTTTTTTCTTGACATCTATTCTTCTTGCCCCCCCCCTCATACACATGCATGCTGGGCTACACCAGGTGTGCATGTGTTGTCAACAGGAGTGGTGAGTGAGATGCTGCTGTACTCCTCTGAAATGTAAGATGTCTGATCCTTTCTTCCACTGACATCTGTCATCAGGACACCCCCATACACATTAGACAAACGTCTTCTGAACCTGTGAAATGTCTAAATAGAAGGATTGGGCATATTGGATTTTTAGCATGCCTGATCCTTTGTGCTCATGGGAGAAAAGTCAGCAGCAGCTTAGGATACATTCACATTTGCGCTGGTTCTCCATTTTTGACAGATCCATCAGAGAGAAAAAAATGGAGCAGACCAAAAACAGATGGGCCGATGGATACTCGAGTGGATCACCTTCCTGTTGTATCCGCCTGCCATTGACTACAGTGTATAAAGAACAGATCCGGCGCTTTCTGTTGTAGATCCGTTTTTTTTGGACAGAGTAAAAAGTACGGCATGCACAGCTTTTTTTTTTCTCTGTTTAAAAATATGGATTCAGAAAAAAACACAAACTGGTCACAACAGATCTGTTTCAATGAAACAGAAAAACTGATACACCAAAACAGATGTGAACATAGCCTTATTCGCCTCCCCTCAGAACATCTCTGTACTGTAATAGACCATATGGACAGTGGACACATGTAAGATCTGTAAAGTATAGCATCTTGCCACAGGTGATGTTCACACACTGCAGATTCTGTTCCAGAAATATCTGCAAATTAAAATCAGTACATGAATGGAACTGGTTTTTAATTGTAGAAATTTCTTCAACAAAACTGCCACATGTGAATGCATCCTTATAATTACCAGGGATAGCTCTAAGTTTTAGGTCAGGGCTATACAGAGTCTTTTGTTGGATGATACTTAGGCCCCATGCACACGGCCGCAGCGGTATACAGTCGGATAACACTTCCCATTATATACTTACCTCGATTTGGGCTTCTGATCCATTCCGTTCCGATGACCGGGATGATTATAGAACAAGTCCTATCCTGCTCGGTGCCATTGGAATAGAACAGATCGGAAGCCCCCTCCGAAGTAAGTACCTAATGGAATGCACTCGAATGACACTTGGATATCACTCCGAGTGTTATCCGGCCACTGCAAGCTCAGCCCCACATTGGAAGCGCACTCTGTTGTGTGCATGGGGTCTTAGATCAATGTGTCACATTGCAGTTGTTACATCTAGTTACTGTCTATGGAGTTTGTGTTGGAAGCTGTGATCTTCTGCAACCCCAACACGACAACGGAAGAAAATTCCAACCTGCTGGTCATAAATCACATTCAACTTTACCTCCATGGGCTTAGAAGTTGCATGCAACATGTTTGATTTTGTTTTTATTTTTTTGTTTTTTACAGCCAAATTGCAATTCTAACCAAAGGTTCCACAACAGCAAGTCACAGATAAGTCAAATGTTTTTGGTTGGGTGACTTTTCTGGGACTTGCTATTGCCATGCTGATGTGTTCCTTGAATACAAGTCTTAGACAAGTTGTGTGACCAAAAATATTTCAGTGACATGTCTGCCACTTGTTGTTGCAACATTTTTTTTTTTTTTACAGTGAAAGACAGCCACATAACAGACAGACAGCCACATAACAGACAGACAGCCACATAACAGACAGACAGCCACATAACAGACAGACAGCCACATAACAGTCTCAGGCAGGATGGAAATTGCAATGTTGTAAGTTCATGTAAGTGTCTTGTAAGTTCACAGGTGCAACCACATTGACAATCATTAGTGTCCGCCATGTCGCCCTAGCCTTAAAGAGATGTTTTTGGGAAACCATGATGCTGTTAAGCTCTGTGCACTCTGTGTGAGGAATGAGAGAGAAGAGAGGCCGACATGCTGCTTATTACTGACTGTACTGCACAAGGGGTAAACTGGATTGGCTAATCTGGACCATACATCCAGTGGTTTGCCCAGTCAGCCATTGTCATACAGGAGTTCCTATACAGTACGGACAATGAACCGGGAACAGGCAGGGTCTCCTAGCGTAATAGATCACTATCACGCAAAGAGTCCCAGTCTCTTGACAGGGTTTGGGCTGGGACCAATTTGGCTGATCTACAGACATTCCAGACCAGATTTGCCTGCGTACAGGAGACCTGATAGAACAACACCAGATGGGAAACATAGCTGAGCATAGACACCAGCGCTGGCTGCATTATCGAATAGATAGTGTGAACAGTGCAGTAGCTGAATAGCTTCTCAGCATTACTAATAGTCCAGCAGGATGATGGAGATGAAGCAGAGGCCATTCTGTCGGTTGCTTTCCTTCCATTAGTGATTCCAGAAGTGATGATCAGAGGAGAACGGCTGATGGACAGGTCTCAGCTACTGTTGCAGCACTCTTTCTTTAACTCTTTAAAGGCATCATTTACTGTACATGTCCCATTGAAAGCAATCCTGTCTAAAAATAAATTGACTTTTTTTTTACTATTCACATTACATTGTCAGGATTCTCTCTTTTCCTTCAGAATAATCTTGGGATTCTTTGGGCCGACAGAGGAGAGATCATCATCGCTCAGACTTACTTGGAGTCTGCAGAGTCTTTGTACTGCCAGTATATGAAGAAGGTAAGTCATGGTTCAATATTTCCGCCTTTCTCCTTACAAAACATGGCAAAAGTTGCGTCTTTTGAAAGCAAAAGTGGAATTTTTAAGTGCAGCTCCATTTCAGGTTATTAGCAATAACATGTGTAGCAATTTACACCATTAAAGGAGTTCTCCGGGATGGGCAAAAGGGGGTTAGGGGATGAAGGAATGTTAGAAAATAAAAGAAGTATTACTTGTTTATTTCTCCACCACTCTAGTCCTCCCTGCTGGTCTGTTTACTCGGCTGCAGCAGTGATGTAGCTGTATGCCCATGTTGCCATGTGGCTTACATGAGGGAGAACGGCACATGTCATGATAATGGACCCCCCATGGGAAAGACCACCCCTCCATTTGGACCTTAACATAATCCTTTTTGGGATGTGGTCATGAAATGTGCTGACCCTTTCCATGTAAAATGATGGCAGATGCAGCAGCATTCTTCTGGGCCCAAGATATGTACTTGCTCTTCCAGGACTTGGGTAGGTGACCCCATTATTTTTGGGAGCCTCCCAGATGTATATCCCACATAACCGCTATAGTAATATATGGGCCTCTGAAGGCTAGTGATTGGTGGCAGAGAACACATGGGTATACGGGTATGTCATTTCTATGGCTAAGAGACTGGAGACCGGCGTGGAGGACTGAAGCTTCAGAGGTGGAGCAGCGTGGGAATAAACAGGTAAATAATGCTTCTTTATTATGTGATCACATTTCGCCACCATAGGCCATTTTCAGTAATCCACAGATTACAAATATACCAATACCTTGACCATAGCATTAAATGAGCTGTTCAGGATTAGAAAAATATGACTTCTTTTTTTGAAACAGTGCCACACCTGTCCAATGGTTGTGTCTGATTTTGCAAGACTGAACTGCAATACCAGACCCAAGCTATGGACTAAGCTGTGGCAGAAAAATCCTTATAAGTTAGAGTTCGATAGGATTTTATTTTGGTAAAATCAAAGGCTTCCACAACCTGCCATGTGACCTAAATATTCCACAGTGTTGAAAAATTGTAGGCCGCTTGTGACTAACAAACAGAGGTCCTGGGATGTTCTTCATTTGTCTCCTAACAGATTGGGAAGCCCCCAGTTGATCCCGATGAGCATTTCTCATCTGAGGAACAAAACCTCACAGAGCAGGAGAGAGCAAAGAGGTTGGTTTTACGTCACCTTTTATTAATATCATGTTGGTTGTTAATGGATTTGGAATAAACTGTACTTTGCTGTTACAGGTTTGAGAAAGTTTATACCCATACCCTTTACTATCTGGCACAAGTCTACAAACACCTGAAGCAGGATGAGAAGGCCGCCCAGTACTGTCATACAACTCTCCAGAGACAACTGGAATATGATGGCTATAACCCAGTGGAGTGGGCCATCAATGCTGCCACGTTGTCACAGTACTATCTGGGAAAGGTATCAATCCTATTACATTATCCTATCTAGAGTGAGGTTCTGGTAATACTTCTATATAGGACAATATAGTAGTAGTGATTTCACACTATTAGGCCGCTATCTCATGAAGGGGCTGATTTATCAAGACTGGCGTTTTCTATGCTGGTCTTGATAAACCCAGCTCCACTGAAGTTTGCTTCTACTTTATGTTAGTGTGCACACCTTGTCATAAATTAGGCGTAATCTTTGGGGTCTGAGTACCTAAATAGAAATTTCTACCAGCTCCTTGCTGGTGTAGATTGCTGGCATTAGTTACACCAGAAAACTGATGTAATTGATCATAAATCTGATGGGGTGCACCCAGGGATGAATCTAGCGTATTTACTGCCTGAGGCGGATTATAGAAAGGTGCCCCCCCCCACCAAAAAATAAATAAATAAAGTTATAAAACAGTTTTTTAAGAATTCTTCTTCCTGTATTACTTCAGTATCAGATCTACAACACGACATTAACAATGAAAGTAACGTCACACATCTGCTTGGTGGATGGACGAGCCCACGTGGCCCCCATTCTCTATAATAGGAGCGCCGCAGATAGCTGAGTACTGTAGTTTGGCTATCTTTGGCACTCCTATCGAGGTGAATGGGAGCCACGTGGGTTCGTCCATCTACCAAGCAACACGTCTATATTCAGCCTGGCTGCTGTCAGGCTGAATTCCCAGAGGGTGGAAAAAAAACAATTCTCAGGCCCAGTGGGGGTCTCAACAGACAGAGCCCCATCACTCAGGTATTTATCCTCTATCATTTAGGTGAATACAGGGCAGTAACATTTTGTGACTTACAGGTGACATCTCTGACTAATCGGTCACATTTCCCTTCTCTTCCCTTTGGATCGCCATGACCACTTCTTCCAGCTGTGCCTTGTCTCTGTAAAGTTTGCAACACAGACATCTTTGGCTCCTCACTATTCCAGGCACCTGTTACACATTGTCCTCACCTACACAAAGCCCCCATCCTGCTGCTACCCCAATTATAAAATATATGATATAACCCCCCAAAATGAATACTCTCAAGTGCATCTTTATATTAATAATGTCCATGTGTACCCTGTATAAATAGTGCCCATTATTAATAATGCCCCAGGTGTTAACTAATTAAAAGGTTTTCCAGGTTATCAATAAAAAAAAAATCAGTGGGGCTCAAAAACTCTGGACCCCTACTGATCAGCTGTTTGAATGAACCCTGGTATTCGTGTAAGCGCCGTGACCGCTTCTCTGTTTACATAGTGTCATTCATCTCATAGCGGCCATGTAATGTAACTACAGCCTCGTCCTATACACTTCTATGTGACAAGACTGTAATTACATCAGACGGTCACTATAAACAGACAGCGTGTGATATAAACAGGAACCATAGCCCCTTCATACAGCTGATCAGAGGAGAGGTCCACTGGAGGGGTCCTAGGGATAGATCATCAATAAAAATAAGCTGGAAAGTCCCTTTTAATAAAGCCCAAGTGTCTGAGTAAGGTATCAGTTCTACTTCTCTTTAGGCTCTGTTCACATCTGTATTGTTCTGCACCATTATATGGGCAAAACAACAGAAATAATGAAAGTGCTGGGTCTGTTGCATAATAAACACCATTGATTATAACGGGGTGTGTCAGGTTTCTGTTATGGGGTCTCGTACAACATAGCAATGTGTTATTGCATCCAGCATTTATGATGAAATCTGCAATGGAGGATCCTAACAAAACCACCAACACGGTTGTGAATTTATTGTTTCACAATAGGTTCTGTAGTACTGTCATCTTGTTATGCTTTCCGAGGTCTCTTATCCTTTTCAGGTTATGTTTACTTGAATTTACAATGATGAATTATTATTATTTTTTTTTTTTTTTAATGATATTTTTTTTTCTTTTTTCTCTTTTCGTAGCAATGTTATATGGAGGCCAGGCACTGCCTTGCTGCAGCCAATGTCATTCTCAGCAAAGCAGGGCAAGTACCTTCCCCTGAAGCTGCAAAAGAAAGTACGTCAACTCTGCATGCCCTCCTACCGGTCAGATCCATAGCCCACCGCTATCCCCAGATCCTGGTTTATTGGCCTGTTTTTTTAACACTGTCATCTAGGATAGGCCCCTGTCCCCCTGCTTTACTAAACTGAACCCTATGCTGTCTCATATCTCATAACTATTGATCATTTACTTTCATCAGATTGATGCAGAAACATTGTGGTGGAAAGAAAGTTTTCTGTGTTTTTTTTTTTTTTTTTTTTCATTAAAGCAGATGAAGCAGAACAGGAGCGCCTAGAGCATCTGAGACAAAAGAAGTCTGAGATAGCCAGATGCTGGGTGAAATATTGTCTCAATTTATTGGCAGACGCACGTAAAAAGCTGGAGGTAACTTTTTTTTTTTTTTTTTATCGAAAGTCCTTGATTTTTCTATAACATATTTTTTTAGCAAATACAGGTGCATCTCAATAAATTAGAATATTTTTGAATGTTCATTCATTTCAGTAATTCAGTAATACAATCCATAATCAGCGTCTTCCATGTTTGTGTGTCCTACTGAACCAGACTGAGGGACCATTTAAAGGCTTAGGAAACCTGGCAGGTGACACACTGAATTTGCAATACTGAATTTTTTTACAATATTCTAATTTTCTTAGATTTTGGTTTTCATTACCTGTAATCCATAATCAACATTTACAGAAATAAAACACACTTGAAATAGAACACTCTTTGTGTAAAGAATCTAGAAAATATAGGAGGTCACTTTTTTAATTTAATTACTGAAAGAAATAAAACGTATCAAAGATATTCTAATTTACTGAGATGCACCTGTAGTTTCTTAAAGTCTCTATAGAGACTAGCAACCAGATTTTCAATGTAACAACCAGGATCAGAGAAACCTCTAGTCTTGGATATCCAATCCCTTAGATGTTACAATCAATAGCCACTTCTATGGTGTCCGAATGAGGGAGGGGGCTCAGCTCATCAAGTTCCTTCAGGTTCTCTCTTTCCAGCTATTTTAGTATTCAGTTTTCAGTTTTCTTTTCTTCTGCCTTAGGACAATATAGGTGAACTTGATGTTGACCTTCAGGAAGAACTTAAAGCTGAACGTAAAAAGCAGGAAGATGAGAAGGAAAAGGGTCGGAAGAAAGCGGTTTTGTTTGGATCGAGTGACGTATATGATTCCATCTTGGCCGTGGAAGAAAAAGTTGAATGTTCACTACCACTAGACTTTAAGGAAGCCAGGGAGGTATTCCTTGTGGGGCAGAATTATATTAATGAGGCCAAAGAATACTTTCAGCTGGATGGACACGTGACTGACCACATAGAAGTGATCCAGGACCACAGTGCTCTGTTTAAAGTTCTGGCCTTCTTTGAGGAAGACTATGAACGGCGATGTAAAATGCACAAGCGCAGAATAGATATGTTGGAGCCATTATGTAAAGAGTTAAATCCGCAGTACTATCTTCTTGTCTGTAGACAGCTTCAGTTTGAGTTGGCTGATACCTATTATGAGATGATGGATTTGAAGGTAGCTATAGGAAATAAACTGGACGAGATGGACTCTCACACAATCAAGAAGATCAACAGTCTAGCGCAGTCAGCCATTAAGTACTATGAGATGTTTTTAGATTCCTTAAGAAATCCAGATAAGAAGTTCCCTGAGAAACTGGAGGATGACGTCCTCCGTCCTGCATTGGTAGCCAAGTTCCATATTGCACGCCTCTATGGAAAGCTCATTACCACTGATGCAACGAAACAATTGGAAAACATGCAGAAATCTCTAAGCTATTACACATTCGTTGTAGATTATTGTGCAGACCATGAGGAGGCTATTAAGTCAGTGGAGACGGAGCTGGAACTTACCAAGGAAATGGTGGCTCTACTGCCTGCACGAATGGAAAGGTTAAGGATACAGCTGTCCTCCTTCGTTTAGCCTGCGCTGTGAGATTATATTATATTTATTAATCAGAATATTCCAAAGGTTAACATTACAAATTCTTGTCCTTCAGAAGCAAAAAATACATAATGGAGTAAGCCGTAGGAGCGAGTGTTTTTGGATTTCTTTTGTCGATGTTTTTACGTCATTGTATATTTTACATTGCATGCATTGAATACACTACATATATGTAGTACTGATTGAGGAAATGGGCATCATATAAAGTAACAAGCAGCCATTTTATGGCACTGTAAACATAACAATAATAAAATATTCATGGTCTGTAATTGATATATGTATAACATTTCTGAGATTTACAAATTCCGGCGAGATTGTGATGATGTAACATTAGTGCCTGGCATACTAATGGGGTTGTCCTCATCTGTATTCTGTTTAAAGGGAATCTGTCGTGTCCAAAATGCCCTCCAAACAAATATTGGTGCCTTGCAAGAGCCTTTAATAGAAGCAGAAACATACCAATGTGGCCACAAAGCAATGAAGCTATGTAGCAATGATCATCTTTTTATGGATATGCAAATCCATCGAGGGGAATTGGGGGTCTGATCTGCCATCTGCTGCAAGTGCTTTGACTCTGCTCTTGAATTGCTTCCCTTTTAGCTGTGATGGACATTTTTAGCCTCTGCCTGCACAATGGCTGTCTGTGGGCAAATCGGGCTCCGCCCCCAATGCACTTGCCGGCTGATTTGCATAAAGTAATGATTCTTTCAGCATTACTTCATTGTTTTGTGATCCCAAAGCTATGTTTCTCCTCCTCTTAAATGCTCATTTGTGGAACTATTTTATTTTGTGAGGCATTTTTATTTGATGGACTCCCTATAAAGAGGAGGTGGAGCATGCACGGTTCTCTCCAGTTATTCTCTATGGGAGCACCACAGATAGCAGAGTACAGTGGTTGGCTATCTCCGACACTTCCATAAAGAATAGAGATCAGCGAATCGATTCTGCAGAAGTGGAATTCGATTCGAATTTCAGGAAATCTTCGATTCTCCACGATTCCGGATTTCCTGATGCTTCGTGGTAACGAATATTTAGTAAGGACCTTTGTGACATCAGACGGCCACATGATATTCTCTAGTGATGTGATTGGGTAGGCGTGTCTTTGCTTGTTAGCAGATCCTTCCATATGAATAAAAGTTGTCCGTGCTGAAGAGAGAGAGAGAAACATGACCGCGGCATCCAAGGGCTTCCGGCATTTTGCCGCCCACCTCGGCTCTCTGCGGGCCGGAAATAGCTGTTTATTCGCCGTGAAGTAATTCGGATCGAAGCTCATTTTTTTGGAACTTCGAATCGAACTGCCGAATCGAACTTTTGAGAAATTCGCTCATCTCTAATAAAGAATGTATGGAGCGGCAGAACACATGCTAGGCCTGATGCTCCATCAAGACAGGGGTACCAGACTCCTGTTCTTAGGATTGGTGGGTGTCCCAACAGTCAGACCCCTACCATACAAAGAAGAATATTCCTCTGGACTGGTCAGTACCCCCTCTGCTGTCCCTGCCACCTATGAGAGACTGTTTCATGGGCTGTGTTGTGCAAGTCCCACATAGCAAAGTCCATACCCCATGAAGGGTATACAAGGTTTTCACCTAGTCCAATGGTAATCTTCGCTGATACTCCTCCTGTCTCTTTCACCTTGTATGCCATTGACTTTCGTCAACTTTAGGTCTGGTATTACATTGTAGATACATGATGTGGGAGGGATAGTCCATGGATTTCTGTGAATCACAGCAGATTCTTAGCTCCACTGCATCCTTCATTTCCTATTTCTATTGTTAAAAATTTGCCATATACAATGGGAAAAAAAAAGTCTTGTACATCGGCTGCTTATGGGATTGAAGCTGAACCACAAAGTCAGTGATCACTGCCATAGCATGCACTGCCTGAAGACAATTGTCATGTTGTTCCTGGAGAAAAACAGCAGACCTTTCTTTTCTTAGCTTACCCTGAATGGTTCACTTAAAAGGTTTTTAAGTCTGTGACACATCATAAAAAGAGGCAACACATGTGATGAGGAAGTAAGAAGGGTGTGCTACCTCACGCCTTGTCATAGAGCATTATATTATAGAAATAAGTATATCAGTCCGGGCTCTCACACAATACTACTTTTCTGCAAGAATTCACCATAATCTGTTTAATTCCAATGGACCTGTGGTAGTCTACCTTGAGCTCCACCATAGTTTATAAGAATATTTACAAATGCCTATACTAGAAGACATTTACTGTATATGAGAATACATTTATTACAAGTGTTCCTAAAGATCAAGGGCTTTTAAGCTGTAAGTAGGAAAGAAATGCAGCACACTGCAGATCCACTAGGTGGCAGCACTGCTATTTGGAATTTAGCATCCACATTGACTGTTTGTTTCAAGCTACTACTTTACCAGCCTTTTCTGACTGTGCTTCTGATCTCTGCCATCTACTTACAAATTATGACACCTTATTCTTGTGCAGGGTGATGTTAGCCACTATGTACACCAAACAGTTGCATGGGGCCCCAGATGTTATCCTGCACGTGACGCCCTGACGCTGGACTTTACATTCAATGAGGCAAGTGTGGGGACCACTAAGGGCACAGTATACTGTGTGGGGGTTGTATTAGAAGAGCCCAAACATGCCAAATCTGCCCATGTTTTTCTGTATAGTTTCTTCTTAAAAACACTTAGCATGGTTCTCTTTTTAGGGAACACCATATATATATATATATATATATATATATATATATATATATATACACACACACACACTATGTTCCAAATTATTATGCAAAAAGTGTTTAGGAGTGATAAGGTAAGAATTTTTTTTGTTTGTCAGTTAAACTCATTGATGGTGATGTGTGTCAGGGCTCTTTATATCACTGAAAGCAATTGCAGACACCTGTGCTAATTAGTTTGGCAGGTGTGTCCAATTAAAGGCAAGACTACTTAAGGCTGTCCCACATTATTAAGCAGCCTACATTTTCAGCCAAAATGGGAAAGAAACAGGATGTGTCGGCTGCTGAGAAGCAACAAATTGTGGAGTGTTTAGGTCAAGGCATGACTACAATCAACATTGCCAAGACACTTCATCGTGATCATCACACAATCAAGAAGTATGTAGCTGATTCACAGCACACACGTGTGCGTGCTGATAAGGGAAAATTGAGGACTCTTTCCAACAGGCAATTACGTCAGGTTAAAAGAGCAGCTTCAAAAATGCCTTGTCATAGCAGCAGACAAGTTTTTGAAGCTGCTGGTGCCTCCAACGTCCCCCGAACAACAAGATGCAGGGTCCTTCAGAGGTTTGCAGCTGTGCGTAAGCCATCCTGTCGACCTCCTCTATCCACTGCACACAAGCAGAAACGGCTCCAGTGGGCCAAACAATACATGAAGACTGACTTCAAAACTGTTTTGTTCACCGATGAGTGCCGTGCAACGCTCGATGGTCCAGATGGATGGAGTGGAGGATGGCTTGTTGATGGACACCCCATGCAAACACGGCTACGGCACCAACAAGGAGGAGGCGGAGTAATGTTTTGGGCTGGAATCATGGGGAGAGAGATTGTCGGCCCCTTTAGGATCCCTGAAGGGGTAAAGATGAACTCCATAATGTATGTGGAGTTTCTCAAACAGCACTTCCTGCCATGGTTCAAGAAGAAGAACCATGCATTCCGCAGAAAGATCATTTTCATGCATGATAATGCACCGTCTCATGCTGCAAATAACACATCTGCATCTCTGGCTGCTATGGGCATAAAAGGGGACAAACTTATGGAGTGGCCCCCATGCACCCCTAACCTCAACCCCATTGAGAACCTCTGGAGCATCATCAAAAGGAGTGTCTATGATGGCGGGAGGCAGTTCACATCTAAGCAACAGCTCTGGGAGGGTATTCTGTCCTCATGCAAAACAATTGAAGCAGAAACCATCCAAAAACTGACAAATTCAATGGACGAGAGAGTTCAGAAGCTTCTTTCGAACAAGGGGTCCTATGTGCAAATGTAACATCACCTCAAATAAAGTTTTGGCTTGAAAACTGTTTGATTTCAGTTTGTAATAACCTGCTAATGCTTAGAATTTCACAATGACCATTTTTTTGTTCTTAATAAAAATGAAAAGGTTGCAAATTCTGCTGTGCATAATAATTTAAAACATGCATTTTGAGTGTTTATTTTTTTTTTTAAATATACTGTTATCATAGGCAGTTTGTTCAAAAACCTTTCAATTATACTCGAATAGTTGATGACTGGAAAATTACAATGACTGCAATTCATATAGGTAATTTTGGAAAATATGAGAAAATATTATTTGCATAATAATTTGGAACATAGTGTATATATACAGTCATATGAAAAAGTTTGGGCACCCCTATTAATCTTAATCATTTTTAGTTCTAAATATTTGGGTGTTTGCAACAGCCATTTCAATTTGATATATCTAATAACTGATGAACACAGTAATATTTCAGGATTGAAATTAGGTTTATTGTACTAACAGAAAATGTGCAATATGCATTAAACCAAAATTTGACCGGTGCAAAAATTTGGGTACCCTTATCATTTTATTGATTTGAATACTCCTAACTACTTTTTACTGACTTACTGAAGCACAAAATTGGTTTTGTAACCTCACTGAGCTTTGAACTTCATAGCCAGGTGTATCCAATCATGAGAAAAGGTATTTAAGGTGGCCAATTGCAAGTTGTTCTCCTATTTGAATCTCCTCTGAAGAGTGGCATCATGGGCTCCTCAAAACAACTCTCAAATGATCTGAAAACAAAGATTGTTCAACATAGTTGTTCAGGGGAAGGATACAAAAAGTTGTCTCAGAGATTTAACCTGTCAGTTTCCACTGTGAGGAGCATAGTAAGGAAATGGAAGACCACAGGGACAGTTCTTGTTAAGCCCAGAAGTGGCAGGCCAAGAAAAATAGCAGAAAGGCAGAGAAGAAGAATGGTGAGAACAGTCACGGACAATCCACAGACCACCTCCAAAGAGCTGCAGCATCATCTTGCTGCAGATGGTGTCACTGTGCATCGGTCAACAATACAGCACACTTTGCACAAGGAGAAGCTGTATGGGAGAGTGATGCGAAAGAAGCCGTTTCTGAAAGCACGCCACAAACAGCGTCGCCTGAGGCATGCAAAAGCACATTTGGACAAGCCAGCTTCATTTTGGAAGAAGGTCCTGTGGACTGATGAAACAAAGATTGAGTTGTTTGGTCATACAAAAAGGCGTTATGCATGGCGTCCAAAAAAACACAGCATTCCAAGAAAAACACTTGCTACCCACTGTAAAATTTGGTGGAGGTTCCATCATGCTTTGGGGCTGTGTGGCCAATGCCGGCACCGGGAATCTTGTTAAAGTTGAGGGTCGCATGGATTCAACTCAGTATCAGCAGATTCTTGAGAATAATGTACAAGAATCAGTGACGAATTTGAAGTTATGCCGGGGATGGATATTTCAGCAAGACAATGATCCAAAACACAGCTCCAAATCTACTCAGGCATTCATGCAGAGGAACAATTACAATGTTCTGGAATGGCCATCCCAGTCCCCAGACCTGAATATCATTGAACATCTGTGGGATAATTTGAAGCGGGCTGTCCATGCTCGGCGACCATCAAACTTAACTGAACTGGAATTGTTTTGTAAAGAGGAATGGTCAAAAATACCTTCATCCAGGATCCAGGAACTGATTAAAAGCTACAGGAAGCGACTAGAGGCTGTTATTTTTGCATAAGGAGGATCTACTAAATATTAATGTCACTTTTCTGTTGAGGTGCCCATACTTTTGCACCGGTCAAATTTTGGTTTAATGCGTATTGCACATTTTCTGTTAGTACAATAAACCTCATTTCAATCCTGAAATATTACTATAAATATATATGTATATAAATATAAATAATAACATCAGTTATTAGATATATCAAATTGAAATGGCTGTTGCAAACACCCAAATATTTAGAACTAAAAATGATTAAGATTAATAGGGGTGCCCAAACTTTTTCATATGACTGTATTATAGGTTTCAATAAGTTTAAAAGCTATCAGCTCAGAAAGAACTGTCGGATTCATGTAAAAGAACTGGAAATAGTGGAGGTAGTAAAAGATCCTCTTTAAACTGTGTTCATTGTAGGATTCGCAGAAAAGACTGTGCCAGGATCATACAAATAATTCTGTACACTGACAAACAGTGAAGGCAACTATATTTTTTATTTACTTTTATGAAACATTTCTAGTTAGAGTGTTTCTTTATGTTTAGGAAGGAAAGAACAAGTGATATAACAATTTAGGACAAACAAACCCTCCAACAGAACTAAGCAATAAAATAACTAACAATCTGGATAAGTGAAATCAGTCAGCTATGGGGAAAGAGCCCCACTTGGAGGCATACAAGAAGAAGGAGGAGAAAAGAAGAAAGAGAAATGAAAAAAGGGGAAGAGAAAGTAGGGGAGGGTATGGTAAGGGCAGTATGGGGAAGGGGTACAGGGAAAATAGTCCAACCAGATGTCCATACCTCCCCACCAAGTGCTAAAGATCATTACAAAATGAATCAGACTCATGAAAGGCCATCCAGGAGGACCATATGTGGATAATGGTATCCTCGCAGCTCCTATCTTCAGTGAAGTGTTCCTCAATCTGCATTAAACCATTCAGCTCTTGAGCCCACTCGCCATTGTCAGGGAATCCTGGTCTCAGAAGCAGCCAAGAACAAGTGCAAGACTGACAATAAGAGGCCCCATGAGGATCTGAGATGATAGAAGGGTAACCTTTGGGGGTTCTGTAGGGAAGGACCAACTGAGCAATAAATCCTTAAAATGCACTCCCAAAATGCATGCATCAGGGGCAGCTCCACCATGTATGAAATATGGTGCCTCTAATGGACTGGCACCACCAACATGTGTCAGGGACCCCAGGAGCGAAGGCATGGACCACCACTGGGTATTGGTACCAACATGAGAGGATCTTGTCATTTTTCTCAGTAGTGAGATGTGGGTAAGGATATATGCTCTGATCTTACATTGTGGATACAATGGTTGATTCAGTTCAGCAGCCCACCTCTCTAGCATGTCTGAGTGTCCTGTGTGGATTAGGAGCAAAAGGAGTTGGGAGAGGAGGGATATGCAGCCGAGGGGAGTCTTGTCCACTAAGAATGTAATCAAAGTAAGACATGTCTAGGGAAAATGAGTTGGCATGGAGGAACCTTCTTGTCCCAGTAGTCAGCTGACAATAAGAGAACCATGAAAGAGCTCTATCAGTGAACTCTGCAGCTTTGCTAATGAAGGGAGGGATGCCCATTCATAATGTGTGCCCAGTTGAACCCTAAGCCAGAAAGTCAGATATACCTACTGCAGAAGGAAGGTTGGAAGATTGTCTAGTGTTCCTTTATGTACAAAATAGCCATTCCTGGATACTGCCTATACCCTGCACATAATTTCTTCAGCCCAGTCGTCCGTGTTTGGACACATACTGACAAAACTTGTTGGATCCCATAAAAAGATAGCAGGGAAACCTTTTTGATGGGATCTGATCAATGTTTTTAGATGTCATATATTGTGTTAAATGAAATAGCTTTGTTTGGATTCATTATATGTTAGAGTTCATGGACAGGAGCATTTAGTCGATTCTTTCTTATTTCAACAAAGCAACAAAGATCTATATAATCTTTCTAAGGATTTCCGTTTGTACAGTTATGGCCTTATCTTTATCTCATGTTATATCATTCCCTATATCATTTTAAGGAAGCCCAGAGCAATGAAGAAGGTCTGAAAACCACTGTTTAGCTAAAAAGATCAACTGTCTTGGTTAGGTTCTGAAATATCTGTAAGGCCTACTCTATATTGTCTTCAGGCCAGGGACCAATAGACTAGCCAGAAACCCCACCAAGAAACCATAACCCTGGTCATAAGGGAAAATCACAGATCACTGTGCTGACATCACTTTAGATGACATATCTGTCACAGGATGGTGACATCATTTGTATGTAAAGAGAATGTGTATCCAGACTGGACACCATGAGCAGCTGTCAGAAAAACATAATGGAGAATCATAGCTAGAATACATGTAATCTTCCATTGGCCATATCTTTTGAATGGGTGGACGGATTTTAGAAAGAAAAACACCAAACTGTTCAGGGGAATAGTGAGAATTAGATGATGTATTTATTAATTTATTTAGCATTTTCTCACTTGGTGACAGGTTCTCTTTAAGCAAGCTTTTTAGCCATTTACTAAATACTCATTTTGCCTGATAACCATGTGACCTGCTGTTCTACCACCCACATTTTAGGGTGTTGGTTTCTGTATATAGAATTATTTCATCATAACTTCCCACTAATTTCTGTTATTTCCTGAAATATTTGTTCTGTTGGTTTAATAATAACTTGACGTTAATAATTTTTTATTATGTCTTTTTTTCCAGGGTCTTTTCAAATTATAAAATAGTTAATAATACAATTACAATTTACAATTTTTGTACAATTTTCCAATATACTTTCTGTATCAATTCCTCAGTTTTTTAGAGCTCTGCTTACTGTCATTCATTCTGCTTACTTCTAGCAGATAAAAATCAGTCTATGGTCATGTGATTTACAGTCCATGGTCATGTGATTTATAGTCCATAGTCATGTGATATTCAGTCCATGGTCATGTGATTTACAGTCCATGGTCATGTGATTTCTGGTCCATAGTTATGTGATATACAGTCCATGGTCATGTGATTTACAGTCCATAGTCATGTGATATACAGTCCATGGTCATGTGATATACAGTCCATGGTCATGTGATATACAGTCCATGGTCATGTGATTTATAGTCCATAGTCATGTGATATACAGTCCATGGTCATGTGATATACAGTCCATGGTCATGTGATATACAGTCCATGGTCATGTGATTGACACACGTGCGCAGCTCGTTACCAGGCAGACCTCTGATTACTGTGCTGTGACTATAATGAGCGGCACCTGTGTGTTCCTCACATGACCATGGACTGTATATCAAATGACCATGGATTCTATATCACATGACCATGGATTGTATATCACATGACTATGAACTTAGTTTTGTGCACTGGATTTAAGCAATGAATGATAGAAAGCAGAGATCGAGAAAATGATACAGAAAGTATATTAGAAAATTGTACAACATTTCTATATACAAACAATAACATTTAATTACTGAAATTGGACAAGCCCTTTAACCTTTGCTCCTGAGCTGCCTTCACTGACTATTGATTTCGCCTGCATCCAGATTATCCGTACCCTGACCCTTTCTACACCCTAATTCTCTGCCTCCTAAAATCTCCATCTGCTTGCGCTTCTTCTGTGCTGTATACAGTGCCCTCCTTCTGTATCCCATGCCCCTGCAGTGCTCACCCCCATAGACTGTGACTGCGCTCTTTTTCTGTTTTCCATGGGCCGCCTACCTGGTTTTATTCTGTTATTGCTGACAGTGTGTGACATTGTGTATGCATACACTCTATTAACAAGGTAAATTGTCAATTCATATATTTCCAGAAGGATTAACAGATGAGTAGCACAAGGCTCAGTTCTAAGAAAAGATCCAGAATTCTTATTTTATGTAGAATCCAAGTATTTTCTAATGCAGACCAGTCAGGAGGAGAGGCATATGGGTATCTAGGTTTATTATCACATAGGCAAACAGATCTTGGCTGTGAGGCAGCACTGTATCATCGTTCTGCGTAGATATGGAGGAAGTGGTCAGTTTCCATGCTAATCTGATCTCTTACGTGACTGTTCCTCATTGGTCACATGTTTTGCTTCCTCTAGTTAATCACTGTCAGCAAATCTATTTTATTGAGATCGATAGATTCAGGGCACCAGCTTGTCAATATTTCCTGCACATAACAGACTGTGCTGTCATGTTTGTAGCTCTCTATGACAGATAAAGAATTTAGAATATACAGCACAGAAATCTGAGATGTTTGATTGTCCATGGTTTCAGGAATAATGATCAAAATTCATGCAAACAAATTCCTAGCTGTAGATCCATCACTCAAATTGTTTAGAATTTTCAAAATTATATATTTTTTGCTGTACAAATAAAGTTAGATTGTTTAGCTGTCTTGAACAGATTATATGGCATTCATGGCATAATAAGGGTGTCATCAGATGACCAGCTTGGGTGAGAATAAGCACTGGACACTGGAAATAAAAACGTCTAAAGAACAGCATTTGGCCATTCTGCAACGCACATGCTCGACAACCAAATCATTTAGGCTAAGGCCTCACTTTGTGGAAACGCAGTGTTTTGGCATCCTGTTGAAACACAGAGGAAAAATACACTGTATTTTAAAGCAGGGCCATTTTAGCCATAGGGTCAATGGTAGAGGGGACCCCATTGGGACAGTCCTGCATTTTGAGTGTTGTCTCGTCAGTGGGTCCGGGGTGCCCTGACTCCAACTCATCAGCGTCCTCCACTGCCTGCTTTACCGTTTGGTCCCTGTCTCTGCTCCCAGTGTCTTGGGAGCAATAGGGAACAATGTAGTGACATCACTTACATCACCTCTGCTGCTCTCTGAAACCTCCAGGACGGACTAGAGACAGAAAAGAACAGAGGACAGGGGAACGCAGAAAGGTGAGTATTAGTTTTTTTTCTTTATTTGTTTGATCCATTGTACTGGGAGCAACTGGAGGGGGACAATGTATACTGAGGGAGACAAGAAACTGTGGGGCAACTGGAGGGGAGAATATATACTGAGGGGAACAAGAAAATGTGGGGAACACTGAAGGAGGGCAGTATATGCTGTGGGGACAGCTGGAGGAGAACATAAAACTGTGAGGCGCAACTGGAGGGAGACATACTGTGAGCGCAACCATAATATTTTTGGAGGGCCACTTGGGAGGGCAGATTAATGTCTTATGGGCGATAGGGGAACAGGTTAATGTCTGAGGGGCCACTGAGGAGGCCAGTTTAATGTCTGAGAGGCCACGGGGGGGGGGGGGGCAGGTTAATGTGCGATGGCCATTATATTATATGGGACTACTACAGGGTCATTTTACTATGTGATGGACCACTGAGGGGCATTAGATTATATGGGGCCACTAAGGAGGCATTATACTATGTGGGGGCCACTGAGGGGGCATTATAATTTGGGCGGGTCAGGTATGGTGATGAAGAGGCTCACTTGTGAAACCTTTGTACTGGGTCCATCAATGGGTTAAAATGGCCCTGTTTTAGCAACAATGTACATGAGATTTCATTTCATTTCATCCACACTCTGAAAAAAAAAAGTTGCGGAAAAGTGACTTTTTCACAAACACATTTTGAAAATTGCAGCATATTAATTTTAGCAGCCTTTTTCCTATAGATTTAATAGCTGAATGAAAAACTCAGAGCAAAATGCTGTTCTTGTGATCAATGGGGGTCTCAATGATGGGGGCCTCAGTGATCAGGCATTTATTACCCATATGGGGACAACCCCTTTAATAAACTTTGGTAAGAAGTTAAAAACACCCACAAAAAGTAATGCAGGTGTATCTAATAATTTAGTACTATGTTTCATTATGTGGCTTTAATATAATAATATATAATATAAAGGCAGCTCTTACACTTCTCCCATTTGCTCAATCCACTCCTAGCTTTGGCTAAAAAAAACTGCAGCAAAATCTACATAAAAAAGAAATGTTTCCGCAACGTGAGGTCTCAGCCTAAAAGAACTATATAAAATGAAGGAGTGATTTATTTATTTTTTTATTTAATATTACTAGGTACAAATAAAAAAACGATGAATAACTAGTTTGATCCACATCCTCAGTTTTTTGAAAATATAAGGAGGGTTTAAAAAAATACAAGTGAAGAAGAAGTGAAGCTCCTAGAAGTGAATAGAGCGTTGGCCATGTATTCACACTACCACTTCATTCACTGTAACAGTGCCAGTTGGATACTAGACATCAGAACTGGACTTCAGCTATAGCAGTCACCTTTCCTGGGTACTAGCACTAACAGTGTCTGGTCTTCACTGCATTATGGAAACCATGAGGTGCAGATACTCCATTTACAGCCAGGGACATAACTAGAAGGTCTTCAAAGTAAAATCTGTAACAGGGTGCCCAACTATCGTGTCATTTATGGGGCAGAGACCTTTTGGACCTCCTCGGGCTCCAGGGCCACAGGTTCTACACTCTATATAGTTATATCACTGTTTTTGTGCCACAGCCTTATTGAAAGTCTAAGCTCCCAAAGATCTCCTTTACTGTATATAGTAGTACCTGTATAAGGAACAACATGCAAACTTACACAAGTAGATGGACCATTGTTAGGTTTCCCATAAATCTACTGTCACCCTTATTGGCCCAGTTTCTTCCAAACTCTTGTGATGTGGTGAGAAAGAAATGTTATAACCTCTCCTAGAAAGAAAGTATTTCTTTTATATGTTATTTCTACGCCAGATTAGAATTGCTTTGTGGGTTGTGCTTCTTTTACTTTATTTCACAACTTTTTCTTTCCAGAACTGAAACCACTGAAGAAGCAATCGAATAAAAATATCTGCACATTTCTACATATTCCATGAGAACATGAAGTCTTGTGTTTCTTATCGCACAAGTTATTTCCGCTGAATTTGTCACCTTTAGTTAAGTATACTTGTGTTTTAACATTTTGGCAGGAAGCTGTGACAAAATTAGGGTTGGTCATAGTGGTTTGAGTTGGAAACCTTTAGTAGCTGAGGAACTTGTTACTCTTATTTCGAGATCTCATCTTCGAGCTGAGAAGCATTGCTCTAGAGATGATGGGACTTCTGCTTTTTAACAGCAAGAAAATGTTCCTCTTATTCTTTGTTCTCCTTGTTGCTGGAAATCTTGTCCAAGGTAATTTATTACTTATCACTTTTTCACGCCCACCATATGGGCTTTATATACAATGAATTGGAAGTAATGTGAGATCTGTGATTGGGATCTTCACGGTTATAAATCATAGAATCTCTGACTGAATGTTCACTTTTCATTGGGAATCTATAGCACTGTTATAGGAACAATGGGATAATGTGGTAAAAAAAAATACAGGCCCATAGTCTTAGTCCAGGCTTATTATAAGATAAATCTAATTTTGCTGGTGTCTTCAAATATGGATCACATTGTTAGTTATTGTGTAGTTTATATCACCATCTTCACACATTTAACATAGTCACTATATTAAAGAGGGCAGCATTGATATGGATTATTTCAAGTATTACTTGTCTAAACTTCCTTTTTCCAATTTCAATATTTGTGCGAAAAAGTTCCAACATGTATTTTATTTAGGATTAATGCAGAATAATCCTGAAAAAACAAAAATTTATGGTAGAATGCTTCAAGGGCACAATCCCATAGGATGTCAGAGGAGCTTTAGTGTGTAATACAGGCAATGTGACAAAAGGTATAAGTACAATCTTTGTAAATATAAATGAGATCAATAATTGTATTTGTTACGGCTGTTGCTATAGGATAAAACTATATGTTCATATAGGATTTATATGCTGTAGATTTTCCACTATGGAACTGCAAGCGAAAAATTTACATTTACTGTAGCAGCAAAGTGAATCGTGCAATGGTATGGATTTAAGGCTGCATTCACATGATGGTTTTTACACCCATTTAGCAGATCCATAGCTGTCTGTCCTCTTGACAGACACATACATGTTGTATATCCACAACAAAATCTGTGACAAATCTGTATCTAACACATGTGGATTTTGTCGCAGATTCAGCTAGGACTTTAATCTCTCATATTTATGCCCCACATAGACATACTCTTTTTTTGTGCATTTATTATGTATTAAACATGTACCCTTAGTGGACCTACTTACGTTAGGTTCACACTAGCGTTTACTCTCTGTTGTTCGGGTCTGTTGGGGGACCCAAACAACGGAGAGGCAGACCACTAACACAGAGGTTACACATGGAGCCCGCCGGACCCTATTGACTATAATAGGGTCCGTCTGGTATCCGTTGTTTTTAAACTGAAACTGGCGGAGGAAAAAGTCCTCCATGCAGGAGCTTTTCCTCCACTTCAGCAGCGTCTCCGGTGCAGATGTGAATGTAGCCTTATTGTATGTCTGCCAAAAGTCCATAAGAAACAGAATCATCTACTAGTTTGACCTATATCGTACATTGAGGACACATACTCACAACTGTATTTTTAGCCCTTAAATTGCAAAATAAGTTATTGCGGGAAATTGAGCAGAAGGCTGATTCATGTCATGACGTCATTCAAGGCTTATTTGAACCATTAATGTTTTTGTCACTCTCATAAAGCTCATTCTGTCAGCTCCACCTACATCCTCTTTTGGACCTAGGTTAAGATGTGCCCCATTTATTAGTCCTAACACTAAAGGTTAGTTTTAGGTTTCCAGTGTACAAATACGTAAGATTTCAGTAGAGGTAGACAGCCCTTGAGATTTGTAAACATATTACAATAATATGGAAGATCTAATACAATAAAATTTAAAGTAGACTATGCTAGCCCACAAACTGCTTATCGCTGTACCCTACCATCAACGCTCCTCACTGGTCCCACAGTACCAATTTGGAGTTTCTGATATATGAAGATGGATGCTGGTGGTGTGGGAAGGAGACCTAACCCTGATGGGTTAGAGAGGCAGAGTTGGATTTTAAAGGGACTGTATTTATTTATTTAGCACCAATATAAGTAAGTTTGATGATGCATGTGATCCATGCTTCGCAACAACATGTAAAAGTTCCAAGTAAAATCCAACAATTTTTTGAATATTCTTTAAAAACATCAAAGGGTAGTAGCAATAACAAACCAGTGGGTAAGAAATACAGTGGGTACGGAAAGTATTCAGACTCCTTTTAATTTTTCACTCTTTGTTTCATTGCAGCCATTTGCTAAAAGCAAAAAGGTTCATTTTATTTCTCATTAATGTACACTCAGCACCCCATCTTGACAGAAAAAAAACAGAAATGTAGATATTTTTGCAAATTTATTAAAAAAAGAAAAACTGAAATATCACATGGTCATAAGTATTCACACTCTTTGCTCAGTATTGAGTAGAAGCCCCTTCCTTTTGAGCTAGTACAGCCAGGAGTCTTCTTGGGAATGATGCAACAAGTTTTTCACATCTGGATTTGGGGATCCTCTGCCATTCTTCCTTGCAGATCCTCTCCAGTTCCGTCAGGTTGGATGGTGAACGTTGGTGGACAGCCATTTTCAGGTCTCTCCAGAGATGCTCAATTGGGTTGAGGTCAGAGCTCTGGCTGGGCCAGTCAAGAATGGTCACAGAGTTGTTCCGAAGCCGCTCTTTTGTTATTTTAGCTGTGTGCTTAGGGTCATTGTCTTGTTGGAAGGTGAACCTTCGGCCCAGTCTGAGGTCCAGAGCACTCTGGAAGAGGTTTTCTTCCAGAATATCTCTGTACTTGGCCGCATTCATCTTTCCTTCAATTGCAACCAGTCGTCCTGTCTCTGCAGCTGAAAAACACCCCCCATAGCATGATGCTGCCACCACCATGTTTCACTGTTGGTATTGTATTGGGCAGGTGATGAGCAGTGCCTGGTTTTCCCCACACATACCGCTTAGAATTAACGCCAAAAAGTTCAATCTTCGTCTCATCAGACCAGAGAATTTTATTTCTCATAATCTGGGAGTCCTTCATGTGTTTTTTGGAATTTGCTTTTAGCAAATGGCTGCAATGAAACAAAGTGAAAAATTTAAAGGGGTCTGAATACTTTCCGTACCCACTGTATAATTTCCTTGAGCACTGTAGATTTACATGTTTCAGACACCAATATCTGTAATCATAACCTCACCAACATATTCTGCAGTGCCTTTCAGAGACTGTCCAATTGGGCTCATAGTCTGAATTCCAAATTAAGGCTAAGGTCCCACGTAGCAGGCCGCAGCGAAAAAAGCGCTGCTGGAAAACCCGTGGCAGAAACGCATTGCGATTTTTCCTGCAGTGCTTTCACAAAAAGTCCTCAGAGGTTTCCTCTATAGACTTTCTGCTTCAATTATACCTATAGGGAAACCACCGGCGCTTCCATAGGTATAATTGACATGCTGCGATTTCCAAAAACACAATGGTTTTGAAAATCTTCACATTTCTGCTGAGAGTTTTTTTCTACAATGTGTGGATGAGATTCGCTGGAATCCATTTACGCCATGAGGGGCCCCAACCTAAAGTAGTTTTTTCAGGGCTAAAAATATTGATAGGCCATCAATATCAGATCGGTGTGGTTCCGACAGTGAACACTCTCATCGCTTAGCTGTTCACCTTAGCAGGTGATACAGAGATTATGGGCAGAAAGCAGACTGCTCTGTTCTTTGTGTAGTGGTAAGATCTGCATGTTGCAAATCATCTCCCATTCACTTGAATGGGAGTTAAGCTGCAGTACCCGGTCTGGCCACTACACAGAGAACAGAGCTGTCTGCTTCCTGCTCATTCTCTGAGAACAGCTAAGCAATGAGGGGTTCTAGGTGTCAGACCCCTGCCTGATATCTGATATTGATGACCTATCCTTAGAAGAGTTAATTGATATTTTTAGCCTGGAAAACCCCATTAACCTATTACTAGTATTTTTTTTTTTTTTGAGGCAAAAAGGAAGCAAAACATCTAAGCATGGGTAGAGCATACCACAGACATAGTTGATTGTTTACGTTTTATTTACGTACAGAGATGTTGGCATGTTTCTCCTGTGTTGCTGAGGTCACAACAGGAAATGTAACCATTCTTGGTTCTCACCTTTGTCAGCAAGTTTTAGCAGTAGTTCATCCTGTTCACAACATTTACAATCATGAATATCACAGCAAAACAGAAAGCTACCAATGTATCTGTATAAAACATAGCCGCAGAACATTGGCCACCGCTTTAACTTCTGATTTACTTTTGTATGCAAATCATTTTTAATAAAAAATAGACATTATATTCTGTTCCTTTTAGGGCACATGCACACTCTGCACATTACACACAGATTTTCAGAATAGAACAGTAGCATTAAAGCCAATCATATTTTCTTAATATCATGTATACAGTGTGGGGGGAATTCATTAACACTGGTGTTTTATACGCCAGTCTTGATGATCCCTACAATAGTGGTGGATTTATTAAATCAGACGCCTCCTCCAAGGGGCCATATGCCACAGAGACCAGAGTGGATTCCAGGGGAACATTACTGGTGTTTTTGGGATTATAATGTTTGGTGGCCATTGGGAGGACTGAGGAATTATAATGTGTGGGGGCCACAAAGAGGGGGTATAATAATTTGTGGGGGTCACTGTGTAATTTGTAGGGCATTACACTGTGTAAGGGTCCCAACAGTAACATTATACTGTATGGTGGCTACAAGGGGATATTATACTGTGTAGGTGCCAAAGGGGTGAATTATACTTTGTGGTGACCACTGGGGGGGATGTTATACTGTGTTTTAGCTATTGGGGGACACTGAAATGTGCAGGAGTCACAAGTGGGTATGATACTGCATGGGGGCAGTAAAAGGGCATTATGCTGTGCGGGATCACAGGGACTAGTTGGCATTGTATGGGATCAAAGAGAGCATGGGTGGGGTAGAAGCTGTGGTTTATCATACATAAATTTGCAGGAGGGTGCTGCACACTTCAGGTTATGTTCACCTGAAAGTTGGGAGGTATGGAAATACCTCCATGAAGACATACGAAGGGGAAACCAGACTGACATTGGCAAGCTTGTGGGAAAGTACCTGAAGGTGGACATCCCCTTTAAATTACTCACATAGAATGGTAGTCTACCTTTAGTAATCTGCTATCACAGATCTGTCACTACATAACTGTACAATTGGGGTCTCCTGGGGAGTCCTGCACCTCATGTGACCGCTGAGACCAATTAGGTACAGGATTTCCAGAAATGAGGCGCCACCATGAGACCGAACAGACACAGGCAGGAGACAACGGGGTGCTGGGGACAGGTGAATATACTTTTTTGAAATTTTTTTATTTTTACACCTCCCTGGCAACCGCCACAGTGGTTGTTCCAGGTAATATACAACCTCTTTTAAGGGGTTGTCTGGACCAAATTTTTTTATGGCCACTTCACTGGTCCCCACATACAGTGGCCTCTTCACTGGTCCCCCATACTGTATGGGGAACAGTGATGGGGCCATTATATTGTGTGGGAGCAGTGATGGGGGCTAACATTCTGTGGGGGGAACATTAAACTGTGTGGGACACATTAAAGGGATTGTCCAGGGTTAATCTTTTTTATGGCCTATGCTCAGGATAGGCCATAAATACCAGATTGGTAGGGGGCTGACACATGGCACCATCAGCTGTACAGCGTCACTTCCGGAACCCGCCCGTTCTGTACAAACACAGGGCCGGAAGCAGAAAGCTCCATCTGCTGTATAGTTGCCCGGTGCTGTCACTGCAGCTCCCACTGACTTCAATAAGTGCTGAGATGCAGTGAAGGTGCCCGGCTAATATACAGTGAACAGAGCTTTCAGCTTCTGGCCCCATATTGTGTGCAGGACGGGCACCAGAAGTGGCTCCGTACAGCTGATTGGTCCAGGGTCGGCCCCCTACAGATAATGTATCAAAGGCCATAACAAATTATGCCTGGACAACCCCTTTAATATATGTCCCTAATGCGCCACACTTTAAAGAGGTTGTCCAGTATAATTTTTTTCTTTTTTATAATTAGTCTGGGGGGAGGTGAATCCCCCCTCCAAAAAAAACAAAAACATACTCACCTGTCCCCGATGCTCCAGTGTCAGCAGGTCCCAGCACGGTCCGGTCCTGCAGCTTCGCTTTCTTCTTTTGCCGGAGGTCCTCACTGGCTGTGACGTCCCAGGTCCCTTCCTTTAGGCCACTGATTGGTCTCAGGGGGTCACGTGACGTCACAGGTAGTCATGTGCAGGGGGTAATTGCGCTGGAAGAAAACAGAGCTGCAGGCTAAACCGTGCTGGGAGACACTGGGGACATGAGAGAGAGTTTTTTTTTTCACCTGTGTAACTAAAAAAAAAAAAAAAAAAAAAAATGTTATCCTACACAAGCCCTTTAATGTCCCCCAGGCTATTGGCATCCATTAGTTATCATTTTGACATTGCAAATGCATTGGCAGAGACGTAACTAAGGTCTTGTGGGCCCAGTGCAAACTTTTATCCAGGGTCCCCTACCCCCTCCCTAGAGAGAAGTCTTGATAGTGGTGGTTACGGGTGCTGCAGCGATATCTCAAATACTTGAATCTCCTCTTCCTGTTATCCCCACAGTATAATGTTCCCTTAACTTTGCCTCCAATGTATAAAGTCTCTCACCTTTCCCCATTCCTTGCTGTCTCTGCTCCCATGGGTTTCAGGGAGCAGCAGGGCCGATGTAAGTGATCTCACTACATCATGCCAACCGCTCCCAAGACACCAGGCGCAGAGACAGGAGCCGAATGGTGAAGCAGAGAACGGACAGCTCCCTGCTTCACCATTGTATTCAACTCATCCGTGCCAGGAGAAGCAAATGAGTTGGAATAAGGACAGCTCGGACCCACTGCCCAGAACAATGGGACAGCACTCTAAATGCTGTCCCAAGGGGGCCCCCACTACCATAGGGCCTGGTGCAAGTGCACTGTTTGCCTTATGGTTAAAGCAGCCCTGGTTGTACTCATATAAATGTTTATTAAATGTAGCCCTATGACAACGGCAAAGAGTCTATAAACTAAGGAATATATGTGTTTACATGGTTATATGAAGGTACTTTGTATTGTTTGCATTACAAATCTTTATTGCCAGTCTATAAAAGTGCTCCTACACTGAGTCGGCCAAACCTGTGTACTGTGTATTATGTGTATGGGGGTGTGGCAGCTCTTCCCTGATGGCAGATATAGTATCTGCAGATATAGTATCTGTGTACACGGATTTATCGCCATATAACCGGACTTCAGCTAAAACTGATTCTGGAGACATAGTCACTTAAAATATCAAAAATATGCCTATGTTGCCTATTAACCAGCATGTCATGTTGTGTCAGCATTATTATCCATTATTTCATTCATTTTTATAGTGCTAACATATTATGGTCATGTCACAAACTATACATGTGCAGGATACAAGTATTACATCTCATTTAACATCTTTATTTTGTAGCACATGACTTAGGATATGTTCACATCAGCATCTAAGGCTCCATTAGGCGTCTCCTCCGCAGGTTCCATTCGGAGTTCCCCCTGTCACATGTCTCTGTTGGGATTTCAGTGTTCCTATAACAGAACAGAAAAACAGCGATCCCAATGGAGGTGTGAAGACAGCCTTATGTAACTGTAGGAACCTAGCTGGTATTACACAATATATTACACAATGGATGTTTACGCAGGAGATTAACCCCTTAAGGACGCAGCGTAGTTTGGTTGTTAAAGCTGGGCAACTTTTTTCATGTTTTCCATCTCTACATTCTAAAATCCGTAACTTTTTTTTATTTTTCTGTTGACATGGCCATGTGAGGGCTTATTCTTTGTGCGACAATTTGCACTTTTAATTGGCACCATTTTGGGGTACATATAATATTTTGATTAGCTTTTATTAACGTTTTTTGGGGGTCCATGGGAAAAAAAATACAAATCTATCATTAGTTTTTGGAATTTGTGTTTACGGCTTTCTCTCTGCATTAAAAGTGACACGACAGCTTTACCAAAAAATGACATTTGTTGAAAATAAACCATGTGACTGGGTGCACTGTATTCTGAGGTCCATGACATTTTTACTTTTTTGTTGGCAGAGCTATGTTAGGGCTCTTTTTTTTGCAGGGAAGTTTTTATTGGTACCATTTTTTCATATATACAACTTTGTGATCGCTTTTCATTGTTATTTTGGGGTGAGGCGAGATGACCAAAATATATTAATTTGTGCATTGTGGTATTTTTTTATGGCATTCACCGTCCAGGATAGTGTAATTTTTGGATAGTCTGGACTTATATGCACGTGGCAATACTTGATATGTGTGTTTATTTCTTGCTTGCATTATTTATGTATAAAATAGGAATGGGGTTTTTAACTTTTTATTATTTATTTATTATACTTTTTGAAAACTTTTTTAATTTTACTTTTTAATTGTATTTCCTGTCCCACAAGGGACCTTGAACCGGGGATTGCCTGTACAATATCTCACAGTACATCTGTGTTGCAGTACATTGTACATCATAATCCCTTGAAAGCCTGCAAACTCATCGTGGAGGACCCCAGGGGATGATGGGAGGTAGCTTTCTTCCCTTAGCCATCCAGATGCTGTGATTGGTAAGGATCACAGCATCTTAGAGGTTAAGCTGCCATAGTCAGAGCATTTTTTCACCTAGTACAGGGTCCTTGCTGTATAATACAGCTGGTACCTGGAAGCCATATAGGAATCTATCACCTGTGCCTGCTACAAAACAACATTGTACTATTTAAGCACCGATTAACTATGAACTGATTAATTATATGTAATATTATGGCGCAGAATAAGAAGGGGTTAAAGCAATACTTGTCATACTATAAATACATAGAAGCTATCATAAACCTACAATTAAAAGGGTATTTCCATCTGGGACATTTTTAGCACCCCTTTAATGGAAGTGTAACTTATTTTGCCAATGTTACAATACATCTCATAGAAAGCAGTGACCAAAAGTGCTGCCGCTGTATGGCGAGGATATAACAGACAGTCAAGAGAAAAACTTGAATATTCCCAAATGTTATACTCTTCATGACCTTGATTTAGACATTCTTATACCCTTAGCTTAAATTATTATGAATTCATTTTATTTGTTAACCGGACACTATTGTTAATTTGCCTCTAGGTTTCCCTATGAAGAAAGAAAAATACCAAAGGATCCGTTGCAGGCCTGGAGATAATGACATAGCTTGTGCTCAAGAAAAAGCCATTTTTGATCAAACTGAACAAAGTAATATAATTGATCGCAGTCCAATGTAAGTGCCTGTGTAACTTTGTAAATACAATGGACTTCAGAAGGCCTGTGCCTATAGGCAGTCCTGAAGAAAGGGTCTGCTGAGGAAAAATATAAAATATAAATACAGTGTACATTCATGTATATGCTATGGGCATTTGTTACTGTAAGCATATATTTGAAAATTGTACAGGTATAGCTATTACTGTTATGTCACAGAACATTTATACTGCGCATAGTGATGTCATTGTATAGGGATAATTCTTACTGTTATGCCATAGGACATTCATAATGCACATAGTGACTCCACCACACAGATTAAATAACCACAGAGATGTGACAATACAGGTATAGTTGGTACAGTGATGTCACAATACATTAATAATAAAGAGAAATACTAGTGACAAAGATTGTGCAAAGATAATGCACACAGCGGCACATGATGTAAAATACTGTAAAGTCATACAAAAGTGCACATAGTGATAAAGTAGTATAATAAAATGATAACGCACATAGTGATGTCACAGTACACAGGTAATAACAATCTCCTTATGTGGCAGAGTGGCCACTAGCCATCCTCTGTACCAGGTATAGTCATACCCCTGCTAGCTTTATATATACAAAGCAAGGCAGCACGGTAGCAGACATCTGGAAGAACAGTTATGTAGATGAATAAATTGTATGAGGAGATAAGGAGATATGTGCTAGAGGACAGTTAGATTATGGAGATTAAGTCAATCAAGATAGTGGCCTGGGGGTTGGTCACTGCACAGACAGTTATGTTATAAAGGGTTGCAGAATATCAAGATGGTATCGTAGAAAAGTGAATTAAAGGATATGAAAATAGGCACAGGAAGATGATAGAAGGAGGTAAATATGACAGTGGCAGAGCTTGCTGCAGTTTCCTGCACAAGGGTGAATGGCAGTGCTTTGGGATCAGCAGGGTCTAAAAGAGTTGCACACCAATCATAGTGTTATTATATGATGTAAATAGAAATAAAATACATAAAACATCACTTGTCCGATAGTTTTGGGTTCTTTCCAAAAGGAATGCATGTTAGGCATTCCAACTGCAGTCACACCATATACATGTAGTTACTTTGTCAAGCCATATGCAGTAAGAAACTGAAAACTTTCACAAGGCGCACTTCCCCTTCTAAACAACTTTTGCAATAAACTTTTCATTCCAGTTACAGTGGTTAGAAGTAAGCCACAAATAAAAGTCACTTGATTATTTCATTATTTTATTTCAGATCCAAGAAGACCCAGTCCCATATAGCATCCATTCCGTTTTCTGCAGAAGATACCGGATCAGGCCTTTATTCTGGAGAAGATCCCGGGTCTGCAAGTGAATATGAAGCAAATTCTAATGAGATCAAGGATTCAAAGCAATATTTTTCTGAAGAAAATTTTATCATGTAATTGCAGCTGACCATCCTATGCACTAACCTGAAGGCATATGGAACAGGAAACTGTAAAACTATTGGTTCCAGTAATTTTTCATGGCTTCAGCATAATGTCTTTATGTGTGTGGCAAAACTTCTGTTATTGAGATCATGTTACATTAAAACATATGTAAGACTGTCTATTTATCCTGCTGTGTGCTTTCCAAAAAATAAAAACATTAAAAAAAATATCTATGCAAAATTCTAAAAAAAAAAAGGTGACAATAAATCCGTCAAGAGTTGTCAGAAATCCTGCAAGAGCTCTATAGCACCCTCTCTAGGGCAGAGAAGGGTAAGGCATAAAGTAGATCATGATGCACCAGTCGCTGCATAAAATTAAAAATTCACCTCTCTTCATGCATTTGACACTTAAAGCTACATACACATGTGATGTCTGTTAAGGCAGCATTAATTTCACTGTCAGTGAATGGGGGCTATTCACATGACCGTTATATGACGGTCCATTGTCATGAAGCATCAATATATAGGTCATGTCCTATTTTTGGCCATTTCCATAAACTGAAATCACTGGATGCAAGATGGCCGTGAAAAATGGACTTTTTTCATGGCGGTATTGCACCTCTTTCATGTGCATCCAGCCAGCTTTACACCCATTACAGACCCCATGTAAACATTTCTAACTAATGTTCAATGAGTAAAAGAAAATAAATCCTTCCAAATAGCACTGCGGTAAAAGAATGAGCACTGTGTTTGGGGGTATTTTAGCAAGCGGTGGAATGAAACTAGTATATGCCATCATTTCATGATAAAAGGGATCCAACTGCCTGGACAATGGTACAGGCGCACCTTTGTTAGTTTTTCTGCTCAATATGGTTTGCATCCACCCCCTATGCATAGCTCCCAACCGTCCCGCATCTGGCGGGACAGTCCCGGTTTTACACTGCTGCCCCGCGGTCCCGCATAGCTTACTGTTTGTCCCGCTATACCCCTGATGTTTTTTGCTATTAACAAACTTTATTAGGGTAGGGTAAAGGCTAAATGGCGTATGCTAAATCCTAGTGGCCAAAGGACCTTTGATGATGTCATGAACATGTGATCAGACTCTTGTGTGGGCGGAGCTATTCTGGATACTGCGGGACAGACTGCGATGTTACACAGAAAGCTGGGAACAGAGAGTGATCAAAGATAAGTAGGAGAGAAGAGAGCATGTGTGAGCAAAAGGGGGGAACTGCGGGCAGATATAGGGGGCAGTTAAACTGAAGGCAGATGTAGGGGGCAGTTAAACTGAAGGCAGATTAAGGGGGCAATTAAACTGGTGGCAAATAAAGGGGGACCTTAAGCTGGTGGCAGATAATGGGGGACATTAAATTGGTTGTAGATGGAGGGGGCAATTAAACTGCAGGCAAATGAAGGGGGCATTAAGCTGGTCACATGAAGGGGGACATTAAATTGGTAGCAGATAAAGGGGGACATTAAGATGGTGGCAGATAAACTGGGGGCAGATGAAGGGGGACATTAAATTGGTGGCAGATGAAAGGGGGACATTAAGCTGGTGGCAGATGAAGGGGGACATTAAACTGGGGGCAGATGAAGGGGGACATTAAACTGGGGGCAGATTGAGGGGGGGACATTAAACTGGGGGGGCTGATGGAGGGTGACATTAACCTGGGGGCAACTGAAGGAGGACATTAAACCATGGGGGGTAGCTGGAGGGGGACATGTCTGCCTCTAGTTGCCCCCAGTTTAATGTTCCCCTCCAACTACCCCCACTGTTTAATGTCCCCCTCCAGCTGCCTCAGTTTAACGTCCCTCTCTAGTTTCCACCAGTTTAAACTGGGGCACGAGGAGAGGGACTTAATACTGTGGGCAATTGGAGGGGACCATTATAATGTGGGGGCATATAATGTTAGGGTGACTGGAAAAATAGATGAGAATGGGCGGAGTCAACACAGAAGTGGGTGGAGCTAAATTTGCTGCGGCGCGCGCCGCATATTTTGTCCCTCTTTCTGTCCTTTGAAAGTTGGTAGGTATGCCTATGCAAGAACTAACATAGCTTCATTTATGTCAATAGGGCTTACAAGGCAGGTAGTTGGGAGCAGCACTATACAGTATAGTGCGCTACTACACTATACACTATACTAACTTTTGCAAAAGGACATCAGGGAGATTCTGAAGTTATAAAGTCAAAATGTTGCTTAGCATCCGGGCTTTGTGTGGAGTCGTGCCTGGGGGGACAGCGGGGTTCATGCCCATTGTCAGTACATTATCCTGAAGGGACAGAGAGGGTGGTGGGGAGATATGTTCAGGCAACATTCAAAGAATTTTAGCTATGTATAGAGACTGCTCTGCCATGTTCTCCATTCCTGGAGATTTGCAGGCTAGGAGTCTGGGAAATCGACCTTTTTAACTTGAGTCTGTTGCAGATTGTGCCAAGTATAACTGGTGCTACAGCCCCTTCTTTATGAGGATGAAGGTACTGTACATGAAGACAGCAATGTTTTCACAGATAGTAATGCTATTATAGCCTGATACCCTATGGGAACACTCATAGTTTTCTCTCACATAATCCATACAGATCCATGATAAAAAAAAATGCATCTTGGAAATCCTTCCGGGTTATCCTGGACCCAAAAGCAGAAGTGCAAAAACCACACCTGACTGAAGATGACACCAAAACCTGCAGAGAAGTTTACTCAGAAAATAGTCACTACCAGAATTTAGCTGAGGTGTCAGGAACTGTGGATTTACTGCAAAAAATACTATATTTCTTCTAGGCTGCAAAACGGATTGCACCATAATACCTTAACAAGTGTACATAGCCAGAACACTAAGGCCTTGTTCAGACTTTGGAAAATGAAGAGGAATTTGAGATGGACATCCTCCTTGGATTCCTCTTTATTTTCCAGCCCCCAGCTGGAAATTAATAGGCCTGATCAATGAGAAATCTCGAGCCGTGGACTTTGCGGCAAGATCGAGCAGAACACATTTTTTTAGCATCCTAATCTGGGAGGCAGAATCCATTGCAAAATTAGTTACAAATTCCGCAGTGTAAACAGAACCTTAGCCACCTGACTGTTCTCCATCCACAGACTGAATCCATTCAGGCAATGGTCAACCTGGAGACGTCCAGTCATAAGTACTACAAGTAACCAGGAATATGGTGAACGTGGCAAGAACAGCTCCAATAAAAGTCTTACCATATTACCTTAGTTTGTCCGATTCACTTGAATTACAATCATGGGGTCAACTGTGCAGAGCCTAGCATTGTTAAAGGGGTATTCCAGCCAGAAGCATTTATCATTTATCTAGATGCATAATGAATGTTAAAATGAAGGGGTTCAGTTCACAAGGGGTCCTGGCTCTGCATCCTCCTTTGGCACACAACCACAATGGTCAAGCGTGCACGCTGCAGCTCCATGCAAACCATATGGGAGTTACAGAGACAGCCAAGTATTGGACTTAAACCTCCAATGATCTAATATTTGTCACCTACCCAGTGCACTGATGATAAAAGCTTATTATTCTTACTGGAATAACCTTTTAAGCATAGTTGGCAACAAAATTCTGGGAGATTTCTGGTTCGGAGCTGCAAATGATAAAACACGTTAGCTCCACTTTCTTGTATCACTGACTACAGTTATAAATGTGAGGTTCTTAGCACACACCTTGATAGATTGTGCGAGCCCATCTGCCACGTCAAGGCGACCTCATTCAGATGGGTCCCCACACTAAGACTTTACTTGTATAATAAATGCTATACTCCCCCTATAGATAAGACCCCACAGATCCAGTTCATATAGACTGCACTGTTACTGCGAGTATATAAGAAGGTAATCTCCTGTTCTATATGTATAGTGTTAGTATAGGGACCCATCGTAATAAGGCCACTAAGTGGTCGATGAGATCAAAAATGTCATGTAAAATGTGTCATATCACACCACCGAGGCCTAGTTTATACACAGGATCAATAGATAAAAAAGTATCTGCTTTTACTAGTGTAACTGCCCCATTTAGGTGAATAAAGTAGGTGCAGGACCTATGTGGTGCAGGACCTATATAGTACAGGACCTGCGTAGTGTTAGGTCAGGCGTGGTGATGTGCAGAGAAAGTCTACAGCTGGGCTTCACTAGTACTGCATCTCCTTCATTATAGTGATAAGTGGGGGCACAAATCGTCCGGATCAGCATGCTATGGCTAGTAAGGCTAGATTCACATCACATCTTTACAATACAGTCCATGCCTCCATTTTCAAGAAAACGACATTTGCCAAAAAGGTATGTAAAAAGTTGTAAAAAAAACCAGACATTTATGTTTGTACATAATATATGTATCTATGTAAAACAATTGCACGTCCTCTTCTTGCCATCTGCTTATACATGTATTTTTGGCATTTATTTTTTTTTCCAACTGTGGCATGAACTATAGAAATAGTGTCTAATAATAATAATGTCTAATTTTACATATATATGTATATTATAACCAGCATACTTTAACCAGAGGAACAGTACACACCATACACATACTGTATATAAAGATACTTCATAATGGGATGCTGCTTACAAACTTGACTATATATATATATATATATATATATATATATATATAAAGTTTATCTACATATATGGATATAATATATATAAATAAAGTTTATATCTATATATCTATTTATATTTAGACATAAATGATAAGTTGTACCACTCATGAATTAATATTAAAGTATGTGAAAGGTTTAGGTACTGTACATATATATATATATATATATATATATATATTATATATATATATAAATTTATATATACAGTGTAAGTAGTGGCCACTACATGTATAGTACATCTATCTATTTTTATATTCATCTCTTCGATATATACTGTACATATATACTTGCAACTACATATATACCTTAAATATACATACCCTTTCTCTACTCTCTTCTATATATACTTTATATTGATATACAGTTTAGTACCACCATGTAAAAAGTATATATTTTCGGACATGTCTAAATAAACATATTTACATACATATATAGTTTTATGTATATGATGTACTGTATGTATGTATATATTGTGTACACACCTTAAAGGGGTTGTTGAGGAATTACAGGTTTCGGCAAAAAGGCCAGGGAAGGTGAAAAATATAAAAAAAAAAAACATATCCACCTGTACCTGGTGCTCCAGTTTGCCCCACCGGGCTTTTTCCTGTTGAAGTCCTCACCACACATGACTGCTGAGGCCAATCAGTGGCCTCAGCAGCCTAAGGAAAGGACCCCGGATGTCACTTACATACGTCACCTGTGACGTCCCGGTTCCTTTCCTTATTGTATAGATGTACAGTATATATACTGTACATATATAGTATGCACACCTTAAGCATACTTTATATAGATGTACAGTACGGACATGTATTTAAACATAAAAAATACATATATATATATATATATGTGCACAAAATGCATTTACACATATTACACATACTTAATATATAGGTATATACTTATATAATGGCACAACTTACAGATATGGCTAAATATATATATATATATATATATATATATATATATATATAACAAAACACACAATGTACAGTGCATACAATCTATATATCCATATATATCTAAGTATAGCTATCTATGATGGAGACATGACACAGGATATACATATAAATATATGACACACAGACATCACATACATGGTACCTTGATACCTCTATGTTTTCTTTGTCCTTTGCCCTATGTGGAAACAAGGATAAAACCAATTATATATGTAAGTTAGATATAAACAACATTCATGATGATAATGCCAGTGAGGGTCCGGGCACTGGTATATATCACACATAGGCCGCCACTGCAAAAACAAGTATTGCACAGTAGACATTTCCACTGCAGGCTGTCTGCACCAAAATTTGTGACTTTTGGTACATTTGCACAAAATCCTTTTGAAATGAGATTAATAGAATTAATAGAAATGAAAGATGGAGCAGAATAATGCACAGAAAGCTCATGTGAACAGACACTAATACTGGACATTTACTAACAGATTATGTAGCCACATGTTTTGTTTTGTATTTTTGCAGGACGAGTCATTCATTTTAATATAACATTTTGGGGTAAATTTATATTATTGATTAGCTTCTATTATTTTTGAGGGTGAAAAGATAGGAAACAGTAGTTTCCCACACTAAGGCCTCATGCACACAACACACCTTGTATGGAGGCTAAACACCCTGGGAAAGTAGCTGAATGCTCGATTTGTAACTTCCAATAGGGGGAGCTCACTGCATGGAGATTCTTACAGCTCCTACTGACTTTTATGCTAGCTGAATCACTATGTACCGAGCTGTAGAAATACCCTGCAAATATTCCATCTGAGCTGAAAGCCACATTTCTAAACCCCCTAAGCCCAGGCAGTATCAGCCTTTAAGAGGTTTTTGGGCCCCAACAGTGTTTTTTGTACTTATGACCTATCCACAGGATAATCCATTAGTATCTAATCAGTGGAGATTCAACAACTGGATCCAGCAGAGATCAGCTGCTCCGGCTGATCTGGGCGCTGTAAACTACTGCTGTGGATGGGGCCAGAAGCAGCTCTGCTGCAATTTAGGTAATCTGCGAAGTGCTGCAACCCATTCACTCTATAGTTTGGTGCCAGGTTACTGCAGCTCTGCACCTATTACATAGCTGCTTTTGGCAGCTTGATCAGTTGATCGGTGTGGGGTCCAGCTTGAATGGGTTTTTAAAGCAATGCGTGTGTGTGTGCTTACACCCTCTGCGCCGCAAAGCCGTTTTTTTTCGTCAAAAACAAAGTTGGACACGCAGGACTTTGTGTCCGATGAAAAGAAACGGTTCTGTGGTGCAGAGGGTTCCCCTTTAATAACTACTTTTTATCTACAATAAATATGGAGTTCTTTTAAAAACTATAATAAATCTAGTTTCCCTTTAACAACTACTTTTTTCTACACTTAATATGGAGCTCCCCTTTTTAATAAGCACTTTTTTTTTACACTAAATATGGAGTTCCCCTTTAATAACCACTTTTTTCCTACAATAAATATGGAGTTCCCCTTTAATAAACATTTTTTTTTCTACAACAAATATTGACTTCCCCTTCAATAGCCATTTTTTTACAGTAAATATATAGCTCCCCTTTAATAAACAATTTTTTTCTACACTAAATATGGAGTTCCCCATTAATAACTATAAGTATAGAGTTTCCCTTTAATAGCCACTTTTTTGTACAATAAATATGGAGTTCTCTTTTAAAAACTATAATAAATCTAGTTTACCTTTAACAACCACTTTTTTCTACAGTCATGGCCAAAAGTTTTGAGAATGACACAAATATTATATTTTCACATGATCTGCTGCCCTCTGGTTTTTATGTGTGTTTGTCAGATGTTTTTATCACATACAGAAATAGAATTGCATTCATATTATGAGTAACAGAAGCTTATATTGACAGCTAGAATGAGTTAATGCAGCAAGTCAATATTTGCAGTGTTGACCCTTCTTCTTCAGGACCTCTGCAATTCTCCCTGGCATGCTCTCAATCAACTTCTGGACCAAATCCTGACTGATAGCAGTCCATTCTTGCAGAATCAATGCTTTAATTTTGTCTGAATTTGTTGGTTTTTGTTTGTCCACCCGTCTCTTGATGATTGACCACAAGTTCTCAATGGGATTAAGATCTGGGGAGTTTCCAGGCCATGGACCCAAAATCTCTATGTTTTGTTCCCTGAGCCATTTAGTTATCACCTTTGCTTTATGGCAAGGTGCTCCATCATGCTGGAAAAGGCATTGTTGAGCGCCAAACTGCTCTTGGACGGTTGGGAGAAGTTGCTCTTGGAGGACATTCTGGTACCATTCTTTATTCATGGCTGTGTTTTCAGGCAAGACTGTGAGAGAGCCGATTCCCTTGGCTGAGAAGCAACCCCACACATGAATGGTTTCAGGATGCTTTACAGTTGGCATGAGAAAAGACTGGTGGTAGCACTCACCTCTTCTTCTCCGAATAAGCTGTTTTCCAGATGTTCCAAACAATCGAAAAGGGGATTCATCAGAGAAAATGACTTTCCCCAGTCCTCAGCAGTCCACTCCCTGTACCTTTTGCAGAATATCAGTCTGTCCCTGATGTTTTTTCTGGAGAGAAGTGGCTTCTTGGCTGCCCTCCTTGAGACCAGGCCTTGCTCCAAGAGTCTCCGCCTCACAGTGCGTGCAGATGCACTCACACCTGCCTGCTGCCATTCCTCAGCAAGCTCTGCACTGCTGGTAGCCCGATCCCGCAGCTGAAACACTTTTAAGAGACGGTCCTGCCGCTTGCTGGTCTTTCTTGGGCTCCCTGGAGCCTTTTTGGCACCAATGGAACCTCTCTCCTTGAAGTTCTTGATGATGCGATAGATTGTTGACTGAGGTCCAATCTTTCTAGCTGCAATACTCTTCCCAGTTAGGCCATTTTTGTGCAGTGCAATGATGACTGCATGTGTTTCTTTAGAGATAACCATGGTTAACAGAAGAGAAACAATGATGGCAAGCACCAGCCTCCTTTTAAAGTGTCCAGTGGTGTCATTCTTACTTAATCGTGACAAATTGATCTCCAGCCCTGTCCTCATCAACACCCACACCTGTGTTAATGGAGCAATCACTGAAATGATGTTAGGTGGTACTTTTAAGGCAGAGCTGCAATGATGTTGAAATGTGTTTTGGGGGATAAAGTTCATTTTCTAGGCAAATATTGACTTTGCAAGTAATTGCTGTTAAGCTGATCACTCTTTATAACATTCTGGAGTATATGCAAATTGCCATTAGAAAAACTGAAGCAGTAGAGTTTGTAAAAATTAATATTTGTATCATTCTCAAAACTTTTGGCCATGACTGTACACTAAATATGAAGTTCCCCTTTAAAAGCCACTTTTTTCTACACTAAGTATATAGCTCTCCTTTAATAAACGATTATATTTCTACAACAAATATGGAGTTCTACTTTAATACCTACTCTTTTTCTTCAATAAGTATGGAGTTCCCCTTTAATAACCCCCTTTTTTCTACAATAAATATGGAGTTTCCCTTTTAATAACGTTCCTTTTCTTCAGTAAATATGGAGTTCCTCTTTAATGACCATTTATTCTAAAGTAAATATGGAGTTCCCCATTAATAACTATAAGTATGGAGTTTAACTTTAACAGCCACTTTTTTCTATGATAAATATGGAGTTCCCCTTTAATAAACAATTTTTCTACAACAAATATGGCGTTTTCCTTTAATAACTATAATAAATATGGAGTTTTCCTTTAATAAACACTTTTTCTACAATAAACATGGAGTTCCCCATTAATAACTATAAGAATGGCGTTTCCCTTTAATAACCACTTTTTTCCACAATAAATATGGAGTTCCCCATTAATAAACACTTTTTTCTACAACAACTATGGCGTTTTCCTTTAATAACTATGATAACTATGGAGTTCTCCTTTAATAACCACTTTTTTTCTACAATATGGAGTTCCCCATTAATAACTATAAATATGGAGTTTCCCTTTAAAAGCCATATAGAGTAAACCTTTAAGAAATGATTTTTTTGTACAATAAACATGGAGTTGCCTTTTAATAACATTCCTTTTTTTACAGTAAATATGGAGTTCCCCTTTAATGACTAATTTTTCTACAATAAATATGGTCGTCCTTGTTAATTACGGTTTTCTACAGTAAATATGGAGTTCCTCTTTAATGAACGATTTTTTTCTACAATAAATATGGAGTTCCCCATTTATAACTATATGTATGGAGTTCTCCTTTAATAACCACTTTTTTCTACAATAAATATGGATTTCCCCTTTAATAACCACTTTTCCTACACTAAATATGGAGTTCCCCTTTAATGACCAATGGTCTACAATAAATGTGGAGTTCCCCTTTAATAATTATACTAAATATGGGGTTCTCCTTTAATAAACACTTTTTCTACAATAAATATGGAGTTCCCCATTAATAACTATAAGTATGGCGTTTCCCTTTAATAACCACTTATTTTCACAATAAATATGGAGTTCCACTTTAATAAACACTTTTTTCTACAACAAATATGGCATTTTCCTCTAATAACTATAATAAATATGGATTTCCCCTTTAATAACCATTTTTCCTTTACTAAAAATGGAGTTCCCCTTTAATGAGCATTTTTCTACAATAAATATAGTTTCCCTTTAATGATTATAATAAATATGGAGTTCTCCTTTAATAAACACTTTTTCTACAATAAATATGGAGTTCTCCATTAATAACTATAAGTATGGAGTTTCCCTTTAATAGACACTTTTTTCTACAATAAATATGGAGTTCCCCTTTAATTATAATAAATATGGAGTTCTCCTTTAATAAACACTTTTTCTACAACAAATATGGCGTTTTCCTTTAATATCTATAATAAATATGGAGTTCCCCTTTAATAACCACTTTTTTCTGCAAGAAATATGGAGTTCACATTTTAATAACTTTCCTTTTTCTACAGCAAATATGGAGTTCCTCTTTAATGATAAATTTTCTACAATATGGAGTTCCCCTTTAATGACTACCGTTTTCAGTAACAAGAGGCCGCTACGCAGCTCCTCTCTTCCGCCATCCGCCAGCCTTGGGGCTGTGTACATCACGCGGGTTTTTTCTGGTCAGCTGACCGGTCACAAGGGATCCGTGGCGTCAGGCGGTGCCCGCCCCCTGAAGTCACGTGACGGCGGCAGCGGGTGGAGCTGGGCTGTCTGTGCGGAGGGTCTGGTCCGGTCGGTGGGAGAAGATGGTGAGTGCACGGAGGCGCCGGGGGCAGCGGCCTGCGCCGTACACCGAGGACAGCTATAGCCAGGGCGTCGCGCCCAGGGAGAGGCCGGGGATAAGCAGAGGCCTAGTGCGGGGCGGGACAGCGGCCGGAGCTGTCATCACACTCAGCGCAGAAGTCCTGCACAACTTCCCATAGACTTGTGACAAGTCCGGGTAATGCCGAGCTGCGGGCTCACTACTACTGCCCCGGGGGTGCACAGTGCCCGGGATGAGTGTGCCATCTGCAGGGAGGGCAGTGTCCGCTGGCAGGGTTATGGGCAGGACACAGGGCCCGTGCCTGGTAATCATCACCCAGGTGCATGATGGCAACACCCATGTGGCAGGACACGGAGCCTGCAGGCATCCTTACCGGGACACGGGGGTGACACTGGAGACTCCCATTGTAATGACTTCTAGTATCTGATCTCACTGCTGGTGCCCTATTGGAGTGATGGTTGTCCATGTGCATTACACAGGGGAGTCTGAGACCCCCGTTCTCATGATCATTGGTGGTCCCAGTGGTCAATCCCTAATCAGAAACGTATCCCCTCTCTGTAGATAGGGGAGTAAAAGTTTATGGAAAACCCCTTTAAATATAAATGCAGGGAGGCTGGGGGGCACACAGGGCCCTGCCATGGGGACATTGGGTGAGATTCATCAAAACTGATGGCGCAGTCTCCAATGTCACCCATAGTCTCTGCGCCATTTAGCAGCCCAATGGAGGTTGTCCGGTCACTAGCAGTTCTAAACAAGTTGTCCCCTATTCACTGATTGTTGGGGGTCCAACCACTGGACCTTCACCGATCACAATAACTTGGGTGTTTTGCCCCCCAGTTTGAATTTAGAGGATGTTTGGAAAATTGCCCCGTCCCCCTATTCATTTTAATGGGATGGGCAGAGAGAGTGCAGCACTCGGCGTCTCGGACAATCCCACTGATATGAGTGGCGGTGCAAATTTCCTAACAGTCACTCTATTAGAACTATAGGGACTAACGGGCGCTGCTAGAGTGGACTGATCACGAATGAAGTAGTGTACAGGGGGCAGAGGACACAAACACCCCAGTTCTCATCAGTGGGGTCCCAGTAGTCAGACCACCAAAGGTCAGCAAGTAACCTCCTATCTTGTTTTGTGACCCCTTTGACTTTTCAGCTCTTACAAAGACAGTTTTGTTTGTTTACATGAGTCTTAAGTTCTGAATATCCTTATGAAATAGTCCCTTTTACTAATATTTCCATGACAACCTCACCAAACAGTTCAGGAGACCCCATCCCAGATAGAGGTGCAGGTCCCAGAGGTGGTCTCGTGTCTATCAGACGTTTATGGCAATAGAAAATGAAGGCCCTTGTTCGGCAGTGCTCAGTTCTCTGCAAGCGCGGGCAGTCATATGATGTATCCCCCCCACCCCACACACACACTTGTGCTAAAGTGTTTGTGTAGTTTGGTCTGTGCACACACTTCTGTGTATATATCTGTGTACAAGAACAGTTTGAAGGGTAGTGAGTTATGGATGAAGCAGTAAACTGTACAATATCCCTGTTCTTAATTCTGGATTTTCTGAAGATTGAAGGTGTATAGTGAGTGGCATGGGGTTGTGTTATAGTCTTAGGGGAAGGCCTCGCCTTCTCTCTCATCTCTCTGTCCTGTCATTAGTTCCTATATTGCCTTATTTCTCATATAATGGCATGTCAGGACAGGGTGATGAGGAAACTAGCACGATCCCTTGAATCCTAGTGATTTATGACATTGGCAGTCACTGTACTATAGTTTGGGACAGTGAAGCAGCGGGCAGGCAGGGACTCCTAACTTCATAGATCACTATGTCACAAGGAATCTTGGTCTCCTGATAAGTTTTGGGCCAGGAAATCCAGTCAATGTGTGGTCTGGATTGCGATATGTGCATGGGGCCCCTAGAGAGATCTTTGAAGAGAATCTGTAGCCAGGTTTGGGTTCCCCGTGTTCTTATGCTGGTAGAATTTGGGATCCCGAGCCAAGTCATCTCAGTCCCATCTGTTATCTGCTTTTTGATTTAAAGAACTTAGCAGGAGATGAGTCCTGGATTCTTCTGTCTGCTCCATCGCACTATTGAAACTGAGGAGGGTACATCTTGCTTTATTGTGCAGCGTACAATACCACCTTTGATTCTTTCATAAGATCTGAGAAGGAAAATCTCTGACCAACAGTTCTCTATTATTATTATTTATACGTACAGCACTATTAATTCCATGGTGCTGTACATTATTATATTAATTCCATGGTGCTGTACATTATTATATTAATTCCATGGTGTTGTACATGATTATATTAATTCCATGGGTCTGTACATGATTATATTAATTCCATGGTGCTGTATATTATTATATTCCATGGTTCTGTACATTTGAGGGTTTACATACAGTACACAAAATATACAAAGCAAATACAATATGAACAGTGACCAACTGAAACAGTGGGATTCTCTAGCTCCTTGAGCCCTATGACTATGACTATGACCTCATCAGAAGTTAAAGTGGGGTGTGAGTATGACCCTGGGGAAACAGAGAGCGGCTCTTAGATATGTTAGGTGCCTCCATGATTTCGCCAGAAATCCGCTGTTTACCACTCAAAACCACCAGGCCGTAAACAGTCAGGGTGTTAATGGGATATGATTTTGTTGTTGGAAAACTTCTGGCAAAATCATACCCTCACATATCAGTTAGAAAACTGTGAATGTGTCTTGACTGCCACCCCGTGTGGTCTTGGTGCCTAAAGGGGGTCTCCAGGGAGGGTTTCAATACTTACTTCCCCGGTTTGTATTGCGGCTGAAGCATGGGTTTCCCGGCTGGTTCCAACCCTGGGTCACATGATAAGAACCAGAACCCGGTCCCTGAGTCGCTCTGCCACCTCTCCTGTGTTCACTGCTAGTTACCTGAGCCATGGGGCTGGCTGAATACATCATTATAATAGTAAACCCAACTCACATAATACAGATAACTACTTGTGAGAGGAGTAAGGAGACGGAGTGACTCGGGGACTGGGTGCTAGTTTGTTACATAACCTGGATTGGAAATGGCCTGGAAACCCATGGTTTGTCTGCAATAGAGCCCCAGTGATGTAGGTATTGAAGCCCTCCCTGGAGAGCCCCTTTAAAGCGTAACAAAATAGAAGCAGAGGACAGCTCTCAATAGAGAAATAAGAAAAAGGGTAAAGAAATTAGGATTTCACAGAAAGGAACCAAAATGTGTTAATGTGTAGTACAAAATGAATGACACAAATACTGCCAGAAAATCAAAAGTTATTGGAAAGTTTAGGTCGGCTATAAATGCCGTCACATCAGCAAACCACTACACCGCATCTGGTGACACCCAAAATAATATAGGGACACCTATCTGATCATGTAATAATGCATATGGCCATAAAAAAGTATCAAAATGGCCTGTATAGGAGTGGTGGTTTTTGTTGCATTGTTCCTTTGCTGTGATTTTTGTGTTTGTGACAGTCTGTGCTGTTTTTTTTTTTTTTTTGTTTTTTTTACAAAGTAGTGCTGTTTTGCAGCAATTTTTAAAAAAGAATGTAGGAAAAACTATTTCTGCACTTGTGTTGTGATCTAATCTCAAACAACTCGTGTAAATACCTCCTAACTCCAGATTTAGCCGACATTCACACGACCAAATGCAAAATGGCCGTGAAAAATGGACATTTTTCAAGGTCGTCTTGCATGCGAGGGGCATCTGTTTTCAAAGATCCCTTATATACATTTGACTGTATGGAGGGATCTGTGAAAATGTACAAAAATAGAATATTGCCTATATTTTGACTAGCGGACTGACAAACATTCGGTTATGTGAATAGCCCCCATTCACTTGCATTGAATTTAGTGCAGCAGTGTGACAGCTGTTTAAAAAAAAAAAAAAAAAAAAATTTAATTTCCGCATCTCCTACACCTCACCTCTGGCCATCCTATTAATTGGAATTCCCGAGGAGTTGAACAAATATAAAAAACTACTCTGTAAAATCTTGACTATAGCCAAATTAATGTTGGTACAAAGATGGAAATCAATGCCCCCCCCGTCTGACACCACATTGTTGCAAGCCATTAATAATACATACACCTACGAGAGGATAATTGCATTGGGAAATGATTCCCATCACAGCTTCAAAAATATATGGGACGCATGGATTAATTCTTGATTTGTAGCATAAGGGGAACCAAGAGTTATAGGGAATCCGGTCTTAAGTATCGCACTGGGTGTGGAGGTGTGGTGAATGGAGGCGGAAAAGAACACAGGAGAAGATCGTCTCGGATATGTCTCACGCTAACCCCAGAAAAGTGCCCAAATGTTAATGTTGTTGTTAATTGTTTATAACATATATAATCTTTAATCCTTTGTCTGTTGGTATACAATTCAGAAAATATTCCCTGAACAAATTTTATTCAGAATGAAAATCGCAATGTATGTCAACAATGTTCATGCATCTATTCTGAAACCCAAATAAAAATTATTGAAACTAAAAAAAAAAAAAAAAATAGCCAATATGCACTATTTCATGTGCATATAGTTTAAGTTATAGACCAGGCTGTGCAGCAAGTTTCCACCAATTTCTGAATGTTGCCCCTCCACTTCTTTCTCAATTCTCACATTGCTAGAGTCGGGGGTCACTGATTCCTATGCTGTCAGATATTTTGTCCTTTTTTATTCCGTTGAAGTGCATTTGTCCCTGACTTTTTTTTTTTTTTTTTTATTTTATTATAAATCAGTTTGTATATGTAAATGTATTTGTTACTCAGAATAAGCCACGCCTCTTTCACCAGTAAAATCTCAAAATGACAAGGGACCGAGAAAACAGATGCAGATTATTAATTTCGTGCAAGCATGAAAAGTAAATACAAAGGGCAAACTGAACAAAAATGGCACAAAAAGCCTTGATAAATGACCCTCATTGTCTACAAGGTTCACTTTCTGATTCACGTGGCAGGTTGTGGGGTTAAATGCATGTGTACGTACATGGCTGACTCTGTATGACACGCTTTCCATCACCATACCATTACTTGTTTTCCACTGTATTTGTTTTCAAGAGGTTGTGTCTGATGTTATGTATATAATAGGAGATCATATACGTCTCTAATACAAAGGTATTTATAATTCCGCTCACATACCTTTATTCTATCCAGGTAATATGCCCCGTCTATAAAAATACAAATGGTATAACCTACAGATTAGTCCATATTAATGCATCCCATAGGATAACTGAATGGACTATACATGACGACACGTGGCCCCACCACTACACGTGCCATGTGATCCCTGCCAGCCAGGTAACACTGTCCAGGTATCTATCATTGTGTGTATAGGGTGGTGACACTCAAGCATTTATTTCAGCATTTTGGGGCCTCTTTAACTGTTTTTGCAGCGGTTTTTTTTTACCATTAAAAATGTTGTGTCCTGAAGTTACAGTTCAGGCAGTAATACAATTTATGGCTGCCTTTGAATCTTTGGCGTTCGCAGAGTATGCAGTACCTGGTGTACTATAAAGTTCACTATAGGAAAAAAGGCTAGAGAAACTCTGTACATAAAAAATACTTAAAAAAAAAAAAAATACTCTGCTAGTCCTATAGAGATGAATGGAGCAGCAGAGTACTTGTACAGCCATAGGTCCATTCAATCAGGGGTAAATAGAGACCCCTGTTCTTGTGGTCTACTACAAATAGGGGATAGATTTTTTTTTTTTTTTTTGTGTGTGTAAGAAAACTCATTTAAGGTTGGGGTTCCACATCACATAAACACTGCGGCAAAAACCTGGGATTCTAGCAAATCTAGCATTGCAGAAAAATACCTGCAGCGGAAATGCTACGATTTCCAACACCGTTGCATTTTTGGAGATCACAGCATGTCCGTTATACCTACGGAAACTCCGTCAGTTTCCCTATAGGTATAATTGAAGCAGAAAGAGTTTTCCTCTGCGGACTTTCTGTGAAAAAAGCTGCGGCCCGCTACGTGGGGCCTCAGCCTAAAGGGAGTCTGTCAGCAGTAAATTGGTTATAAACCTAATCCTGGTACCTGTAGAGGTGATTCTACAGTTTCCAAAAATGCCAAGTGGCATGTCTCCAAAGCACTTTCCCCTCATCTGCATAAAAGGGAAGTATACATGAAAATGGGGCTCCAAAGCCCACTAATTGCTTTGCTGCACTTGTGCTTCCCATTGTTTTAAATAGCAAGTGCAATGCAGCGTGTAGTACCTGCAGCTAAGGGTGGGTTCACACTTGCGGCGGAGTCTGTCCGCCGCAAATCCGACTGAAAATCTCGGGAAACTGTATAGACACTGGAAAGCGAAAGGTTAGCGACGCATTGCTTAAAAACCCATTCGTTTGAATGGGTTTTTAAAGCAATGCGTGGGCGTGCGCTTACACCCTCTACACCGCGAATCCAGTTTTTTTTCGCTGGAAACAAAGTCCTGCATGCCCGATTCGGATTCGCGGTGGAAGGACTCCAACGCAAGTGTGAACCAACCCTAAGTCATGTTCCTGTGCTAGCACTTTAAGGCCCAGGCCTCACACTATGGACACAAAAAAATTCTGCAGTGTGTTCCTCAGAAAGACCCCAGGCCTGTCATACTGTCTTCAGATTTAATATTTTTTTGATGTGGTTGAGTTCTACATTTTTGTCCCCTTGGCAGGGATCATCCCCCACCCCCATGACCAGTGCACTATAGCGCTGTATACCCCCTTTTTTCTCCCCTCTGTCATTGGTTACTTACCTTTTTATCCCTGCTCTTCTACAGAAAGCCTTATTTTTGCCCTGTTAGCATGTTTATGTACTATGCTTTGTATGCTGTATTTTCACTTGGAACTGTTTTATTTGCTACTGTTTTGCACTAGTGGTTTATTGCTGTAATTCAATAATAATATCTTTGAAACTGAAAAAACGCACCAAATCCAATGCTTTTTGCTGCAGCGCTTCTATGTGGGTTATGCCTGCTGCTGTTAAGCTATGCATTGAAAAGGTTAAAAGCTATAACCCGCAGTAATAGTTGACAGGTTGTGAGCCTTGCCCTATGGGTTTTAGTTGCAGCATATGGATGACATTTGGTTTACACCTTCCCGATATTTTCTGTACATATACAGTGGATTTTGGGACTTTAATCATGGTGCCTGCTGGTGGGAGCTGAGTGGGAACCATAGCCACTGGGTTCCCAATTTTACACAGTGGTGGCTTGTTGGCAATGTCCACAATCAGACTGTTTCCTTCTTTTCAGATGGAACCAAGGCATCCAATGAGGAAGAGCGCAAAAAACTGCCATGTTAACAATGATTGCATGGTGAGCTGCTACCATGAGAGCCTATGGAAACAGCCTAATAGAAGCCAATGGATTTTTCAATATATTGCAATACATTAATATTGCATATTGCAGTATATTGTATGAGTGATCTGCCCCTAGGGGTTCTAAAAATAAAGTAAAAAAAAAAACAACACAATTTTAGAAAGAAAAAGAAATAAATAAATGCGTAAGGATTCAAATCACTTCACTTTCCCTAGATCATATAACAAAAAGAAATCCATTTGGTAGCCCTACATCTGAAAATGCCTGAACTATAGGCATACAAAAATATAGTACTGTGCAAAAAGTTTTAGGCAGGTAAAGAAAGATGATGTAAAGCAGTGATTCCCAAAGTGGTCCAGGTGGACCCCCAGGGGTCCACGGGAGACTCGACGGGGGTCTACGTTAGATCTAATCTTCACATTGTTTGACGAGTTTTGGGAATATGGTAGAAATGTAGCAGCAGGGGGTCCACAGAAACCAGTAAAATTTTGAAAGTGGTCTACAAGAAAAAAAAAGTTTGGGAACCTCTGATGTAAAGTAAGAAAGCTTTCAAAAATAGGGGGCTAGGGCTGCATTGTGACTTTGGGCACAACTCTTGTCACATGACCAAAGATCACCTGGTCGATCAGCAACTCCTTCACTAATGTTAGTGAGTGGAGTCACACATGACCTAGCTTAATAGTTTATTTTTGTCAATTAACAAAATGCAAAGTGAATGACCGAAAGAGAAATATAAATCCCATCAATACTTGGTGCAAGCGCCCCTTGCCTTCCATCAACTTTTCTAAATTCTAACAAAAGGGAGACCCACTTGGTGTTGAAGATAGCAATTTGGTTTCTCATGTTGGTGAATACAAATCTGTATTTGGACCAGAATTCACCAACACGGGAAACTGGATTGCCTTACTGTGCACCAAAGTGGGTCTCACTTTTGTTAGAATTTGGATTATTGGTACTGAAGGTAGCGGTGTTCCTCCACCAGGAGTGACCAAGGTAGCTATTATCCTAAAAAGTGTTATATTACTTGAGTCTCTCCCCTTATTTCTTTTTTTCTATGCTTACATCAATTCTTCTATATACACTCGCAGACAGTTTTTTGACATAACTTGGTAAGGAGGTTGTTTCCACCATCTTGGGGAACTAAGCACAGATCTTCTGTGGATGTAGGCTTGCTCCAATCCTTCTGTCTCTTCATGTATTCCCAGACAGACTGGATGATGATGAGATCAGGCCTCTGTGGGGACCATATCATCACTCCCAGGACTTCTTCTCCAAAGGGCGCTCACACCAAATATTGTTGGGATTTCTCTTGTTTCTTCATTCACTTCATTCATTGTTCTTCTATATACACTTGCAGACAGTTTTTTGACATAACTTGGTAAGGAGGTTGTTTCCACCATCTTGGGGAACTAAGCACAGATCTTCTGTGGATGTAGGCTTGCTCCAATCCTTCTGTCTCTTCATGTATTCCCAGACAGACTGGATGATGATGAGATCAGGCCTCTGTGGGGACCATATCATCACTCCCAGGACTTCTTCTCCAAAGGGCGCTCACACCAAATATTGTTGGGATTTCTACTGTTTCTTCATTCACTTCATTCATTGTTAATTCTTCATTGTTAATTGACAAAAATAAACTATTAATGCTTTTTTTTCCATATTTGCCTTAAAATTTGCTCAATACTGGTTTTACCCCCATACGGTGAATGTTATTGCATGGAAAAAAAAAAAAAATAAATACTGAACCAATGACCTGCAGAACATAGGTAACGTGTCATTTTTGCTACGCAGTGAACGTAGTAAAAAAACAAACCCATATGAAAATGGCGCAAATGCAGGTTTTCTCTATTCCACCCCATTTTGATTTTTTTTCCAGCTTCCCAGTACATTTTTCATGTTGAAAAAAAAAAAAAAAAAAGTATGGAATGTGGGAGCAGTTATTCTTATCTATTACGGAGCTACTGTAGATCGCAGAGGATTAACCACTGATGACATCACAGTGACTTAACCTCTACAATAACGCACCACTTGGCTTCAGCCTGGCAGCCCTAATGTTTCCTTGTGTAAACCCAGTCTAAGAATTGCCCAGTAAGTAAGTGAAGCCGCTCATCTGATGTAGTGAAGATCAGTTATGTGGCTGTTATTTCTCATGTGATTCTCCACGCACAAGGATCTTATCTTTTATCTTGCATTCTACCAATTACATGCACAATTTCCCTCCGGTCTCCTCTGGGTCACATACAGCTGACAGATTTTTAGAGTTAGTACCCTTTTTATGGTTATTCATTACACGTAATTGAATGTTTATGTCACTTGTACAAAGTTTTTTTTTTTTTTTTTTTTTTTTTATATGTATTGCATTGCTTGAAGTTACTTTTGTTGCACTATTGCTGGTTTCTGAGGATCTACTGCTCTATTTCTGCATGGTAATTACAGACACAATGCATTAATAAGTAGTTCACCTGTATAGACAGTCTGGCTGTGTTGTTTTTTTTGTTTTTTTTTTTTGTTTTTTTTTGCCTGTGGTGTACTGGCACCTAAGAATACATCCTTATATATGATTATATGGTATTGCGTAATATTACATTTTCTTCCGTGCAGGGTAAATAGAGGCCTCACTGTTGCATTCAGCCAGTTTACCCTAGCTTGTACGTAGCCCCTGGCAGTGCTTACGTGTTGTGGTAGTCGGCACATGCAGGCAAAAAGTATCATTTCCTGTTGAGTGTACTTGGACGTGTCCATGACATTGGCCCACCATATAACTTCTTCTTCTTTTTTCTCCCCTGCAGAGTTTTCTGAGTGGTTTATTTGGTCCGATTTGTGAGATTGAAGTTGTTCTCAATGATGCAGACACCAGGAAGCTTTCTGAGATTAAAACTGAAGAAGGCAAAGTTGAAAAACACTTCCTGTTCTACGATGGAGAGTCAGTAGCTGGAAAGGTAAGCACGTCTATGGATTATACAGTTGTTAGGATATATTCCTGAAAAAATAAATTTCAGGAATTTGAAGCTGAATGATACTGCTTGACCAAATGCTGTACCAGCCAGGCAGAATTTTTGTGTTTTCATTCACTTCAGTTGTCAGGTGAAGATCGAGCATGACGCTTGTTTTTTCCACAAGCTAAAAAAGTCAGCCGGAGACAAAAATCAACATCTGCCTCACATTGAAATGAATGGGAGGGGGATTGCAGGCGGAATTTGGAACTGATTTTGAGGCCAAAAGTGCAGTCTTGCTGCCGAGAAAATCCATTTTGATTCCATGTGCAAATGAGGCGTCCATTATTTTATTTTTTATTTTTTTGTGCTTCAAAAACTTGTCCACAGGACATGTCAGTCTTTCTGTTTTCGGAAAGCATTGGGTGGCATGCACAAAAAAAAAAAAGGATGCTCTGGCAGGTGTGGCCACATCCTAAGTCATCTGAACAGCTCATTTGCATATGGAATTAACTTCTCATCAGCAGGCTTGCACTTTGATACAAGAAAGGTATGGTCGCTATGTCACTAAACAGGCCTGCAACAGCATATAAGTGGTTTGGAGGCAATTTTGGTGGTGTTAGACTCCTTTTAAAGCACACAAAGTTCTTTGCAATGCAATTATGCCAAAAACTTGACATTTGATAAATCTGGCCCTTTGGGTTTCCACTTTCTGTGGGTCTGTAACGTGCAAGATGCAAATAAGCCTTTAAGAGATAAGACATGAATCGCTGGCTGCAATTCCTGACCCCCAGGGCTTGTGGAAACACTCAAGCTGTGCTGTCCTATGTAGTTTCCGTAACTCGTGTAGAGACGAAAAGGGAGCTATGGAAACAGTGTAGCTAAATGTACTATGCTGTTTTTGTACCTCCCATTCACTTCTATGGGAGTTACGGAAACGGCAGAGAGCAGCGCTTCTCTGGCGGTCAGGACTTGTGGCCAGTTATTCTTGTCTTGGCAGTGATTTGCTGAGATGTCAATAACACTGTAAATTAGGGCTGAGCAATTATAAAATAATGGAAACCAAACGTCAATCTTAAAAACCGACGTGATTTTGTGCAGGGCTCTGGAGTCGGAGTCGTGGAGTCGGAGTCGGTATAAAATGGACCGACTCCCAAAATATATAATAAATTGGTACAGTTAGTAGTACAATGCAGTATGTGCTGAATATATTTTCATAAGAATTTGGGAAAATGATGAAATGTTGAAAATGATGAAATGTCCTGTAAAGGTCTGTTCTATTCCTCATATAATGATGGGACTGAGTTCTGAGTGAACCTATAAGGTTTAGCACCATTATCTGGAGTAAGCAAAAGATACAAGTGTTGTGATTGTGAGGACTGAAAAGCTTGACTTTATCTGTAATTGTGCTGGAGACCCACCCACAGCCCGAGGACACAGAGTGACTGCTTGTCAGCAAGTGAATCATTGTGCTGAGACTGAGAAAACTGTTTTTGTTGAAAACTGTTTTTTTACCACTTACTGCAGCGTTTTGCATATTTGCAATTTATTAAAGTTTTTTGTGTTCTAAAGTTGTATCCAATAAATATATTTTATGTTCTACCTAAATAGCTTGATTATTGTATCATAAGGATGATAAAAAGCTTAAATTAAGTTATCTCTTAAACATGCGCCATGTATGTCGGAGTCAAGGGAAATTGAGGAGTCGGAGTCGGGGCTTTGGCGTACCGACTCCACAGCCCTGATTTTGTGCATGTTGGTAATTTAAGTTCGGCTATTACAATATTCGTAAGCTTTTGCCTGCAGTTTTGTTCGAACTATTTCTATAGTTACTATAGTTACTCCGGCACTCGTCTTCATTCTTCTCTGGACTCCTGAATAATGTCAGGGACTGCTGATGCAAAGATGCAAGTGTGACAATGTCGGTCACATGACGTCATGTTTGCATCATGACGCCCCGTGACCACTGAGGCCCAATCACAGCCCTCAGCGGTTCTGATGTCGTTCAGGAGACCAGAAGCAGTGCTGGGCTCCAGGAAAGGTTTTTTTTTTTTTGTTGATTTTTCTGTTTTTTTTTTTAGCCAAAGCCAGGAGTGGCTTGAAAATATATAGGAAGTTCTTATACTCCTCCCTTATGCTCAATCCACTGCTGGCTTTGGCTCAAACAACTGCAGCAAAATATGCAACAAAAAAAAAAGCCGCGTTTTTGTTACAGATTTTGCTGCGTTTTTTTGAGCCAAAGCCAGGAATGGATTGAACAGAAGGTAGAAGTATAAGAGCTTCCTATATATTTCCCATTCCTATTGTAGCCATTCTTGGCTTTGACTCAAAAAAAACGTAACAAAATTTGCAACAAAAAAGCTGTGTTTCCGCAATGTGGGGCCTCAGCCTTAACCTAACACAGGGTTTTTTTTATATTTGATCACCTCCCCTGGGCCTCAGCTAATTATGTTGTAGGGTCTGAAGAGAGCCCAGAATATAATAGCAGTTGCGGTTGGTTTTTGTTCCAAATGAAACCGCCAGACGAACCTTGCGTTACAAATCTCGCAAGGTCCGCTCAACGTATACTCTGAGAGGAGCATTTAAAGGCTTAGGAAACCTTAGCAAGTGACACACTGAATTTACAATACTGAACTTTTTTACAATAGTAAAATTTTCTTAGATTTTGGTTTTCGTTACCTGTAATCCATAATCAACATTTACAGAAATAAAACACTTGAACTAGAACACTGTGTGTAAAGAATCTATAAAATATAGGAGGTCACTTTTTTAATTCAATTACTCAAAGAAATGAACGTTTCAAAGATATTCTAATTTATTGAGATGCCCCTGTATGAGCATATTGAGGTGACAGATCTGCTTCCAAAGGTGTGGATGAATCTCTGCTGTTCTATTAAGAAAAATTGGAACTAAAAAAGCTTTTCTTCCATCTAGGTTAACATAGTCTTCAAGCAACCCGGTAAAAGACTAGAGCACCAAGGAATAAGAATTGAGTTTGTTGGCCAGATTGGTAAGTTTGCATCATATCTGTACCATGTAATCTGGTTATAAAAACGCTTTATATAAGGCAAAAACTGAAAAAGCATCACAATAAGTAGGGTGAATACGAAATTTGTGGAAGATTGGTACAGATGCGGAAATTTCCACTATAAAATATCTGTATTACTTGGATCTGTACAGCCCTATTTGTGTAATCTTATCTCCTAAAAATGGCTGGACTACAGTATAAGTACTTTCACCTAGCGTCAACCGTCCTACCTTATAGATTGTAAGCTCTCACATAAAAGGCTGTCACTCCTATTGTGTGAATTGATGTATTACATTGTAATGTCTCATTTTGTCTGTACATGAACCCTATGATCTGTAAAGTGCTGCACAGTATGTTAGCGCTATATAAATAACAATTTATTATTTTAAATATCCATTGCTGTGTGTTTTTGTTTGGGTTTTTAATACACACTACTATAACAAACTTCCAATAGTAGTGTGAACGCCCCCTTGCGTATAGGGCTTTCCCATATAAAAGCCTTTGAAGCCGTTGCCCATAGTAATTGGTCAGATTCCATCTACCGATTTTCAGATCAGTATATATATTATATTATATTTTAAAGTGAAAGACTGGTTGTTTTTGCAATTCTGGTTTGCCTAAAGGCTTTGTTCGCACTGTGCATTTTTCTGGCATTTGACATTCAGTTTACAATCCGTATGTTAATTGTCATTGATTAAGAAAGCATGTGTTGTCTTTTTTTTTTTTTTCCTATATGCACATATTTAATATATAGTCTTTCAGATGCATTTTTCCTGTATTTCAAAACACAAGAAAAACACAGTGTGAACCCAGCCTTATTCACCTGTGTATTCACAATGCAGAAATCTCTTGGTTTCCTTCCTCCAGCTCATGACACTCTTGTGCAGATGACTTGGGTGCTATGATCTTAAGAGAAAGATGCCAAGGTAAGGGCTTATTCACCCGTCCATGTTTTGCAGACGTGTGATGTCCATGTAATCACAATTTTTGAGTTGTGTGTGGACTATGATGGATCAATTTATTTATTCATTTTTTTTCCAATACTTTGCAATGTTTCTGGGTTAGTGAAAGACGAACAGCACACGAATGGCCTCTGTGTGTTGCTCGTGATTTTTATAGAACCAAAGACTAGAATGGGACTGTGAAACAGACCAAAATAGAGCATGTCTCCATCTGCATGCAGCCATTAAAATCAATGGTTGCGCATGCAGTATGTGATTTAAATGGACATCACACATTTGCAAAATGTGAATACAACCTTACTTGGGAGGTCACCATATCACATGAAAGGAAAATCTTGAAAGTCAGATCACTCTGAATACAAGCAAAAACTTGAGGAAGTTTACCGACTATGGCCGGCTTCACATATTTAATCTGTGAAATACAGATGGATGTCTGTTACATTTTCTGGACCGAACACTAAGCTGGGGCTCACACTACAAGTATCCTATTATATTACATCATGGTATCTATGACTATGGGATTACTGCACTGTACTATCACCATGTTTTCAGTACCGGATAGTGGAGCTGTAGAGAGGCATTGACTCCTAACATTATAGATGACTGTGATGGTTGGATTCCAGGTCCAATATGGCCAACATCCACTCTTTCTTGTAGACTGTATGAAGCTGGGCTATAACAAAGGACCCTGCTTATTCTTTTTCTTAAAATTCAACCTCTCATGTCCATGGGTTGCATTTGGCAGCTCAGCACTATTCAATTTGACAAGAGTCTTGCAGTTTCCTGAAAAAAAAAACAGATCCTTTTATTTTTTTCTATTTACTCATTAGAGAAAATATCTCGCTAGTACAGACATATATTAAAATATAGAAATTGCAATGGCATAATCCTTTATAAGCTGATAAGTGGTTTATAGTTATCTTGTGATAGTGTGGCTACACCAGGGCTGTGCAGTTAGCCTGACTCCGACTCTTAAATGGCTGACAGTCAGAAAGAAGCAGTGAAGTTCCTCTAATTCATGAAAAAAAGCTACCGATCAAATTCCTATGAAAATATGCAGCAAAACAAAGTGGCCTTGACAGACTCCACGGCCCTGGACCCCACACATTTTTTGGCACTTTGTGAAAGTGGATTCAATAGTGTAGCTTAAAGAGGACCTTTCATGTCCTCAGGCACATGCGGTTTTATATACCACTAGAAAGCCGACAGTCGATTTTCCCGTTATGTGCCCCATGGTTGGAGATATCGGTGCCGTTAGTTTTCTGCCCATCGTCAGAAGGGCATTCCTGACAGTCTAGCTGGGCTGTGAGGAACGCCCCCCCCCCCCGACTGTACTCGTCCATAGCCCTGTACTGTCAGAGGAGGCGTTCCTTACTGCCCAGCAATGACACTGAGCTGTGAGGAATGCCCCCCCTCCCCAGTATAAGTCTGTGGACGAGTACAGTCAGCTAGAATGTCAGGAACGCCCTTCTGACGATGGGCAGAGATCGGTGCCAAAACCGATATCTCCAGCCCCGGAGCACATAACGGGAAAGCCGACTGCACTGAATTCAGCATACTGTCTGCTTTCTAGCGGTATATAAAACCGCATGTGCCTGAGGACATGAAAGGTCCTCTTTAAGTGTATCACTGTAATGTATAGGGATCTACTGTCAAAAAATGGTATAATAATAAAACCTGTGATTTATGGGCCTGTCCCCCACCACTGCTTATTTGCAAAAGCTGCGTCAAGACTTGTCATCTGACCATGGGTGCCAGTTGCTGCTGTGGGTTGAGATGTCAGTAAGAATGAGATCTCACCATTGTGGTATAACGTTAGCTGTAACAGAAGAAAATTGGTTAAGAGAAAAATGTGATTGACTCAAACAATTGTTATTTTATAAAGTCGAGGATGTTCTTGTCTCCTACAGAGAGCCGCATTTCTGACTTTACTATTTTCACTACTGCCGATTATTGATATATTTTTGAAGTCCGTAACCAAATCTACTTGTTTTTTTTTCCTGTTGCAGAACTGTTCAATGATAAAAGCAATACACATGAGTTTGTTAACCTTGTCAAAGAATTGGCCCTGCCTGGGGAACTGACACAAAGCAGAAGTTATGACTTCGAATTCATGCAAGTTGAGAAGCCTTATGAGTCCTACATAGGTTCAAATGTAAGGTTAAGGTATGTATTGTAGTCCTCACAATGGTAATAAATGCAAATTTACACCTGCATCAGATGTAGAATATTGCAATGGCAGCTGCTTATTTTCATGTGCATACATGCCGGTCAGCCATATCGTAAAAACCACTGACAAAAGTGAAGTAACATTGAATATCTCGAGATAATGGCACCTGTCAAACAGTGGGATTTATTATGTATAAAGTGAACTTGCTGTGTGATATGTGCGACTTTGAGAAAATGTGCTGGCTGGATGACTGGGTCAGAGCATATCGAAACATATCTCTGGTCCAGAGATAGGGCAACAGGAGGAACTTATTAAAACTGGGGTTTACTCTTCAAGCCTGCAATTCATTCCCCTGCTGGTGCAAGATGCATCTGAATTATTAAGAGGAGGCTCTAACTTCTTAATTCTGGTGCATCTTGCCGAGGTCCCATGCTCCAGTCAGAGACTTGCGTAAGTTTCAGGTAGAACTCATTCCAGTTTTCTAGCCTAGTAAATCTGTCTGGCATAGGCATGCCTGCCCGGCCCACTTTGCTAAAAAAAAAAAAAAAAAAAAAAAACAAAAAACACCACATTTGCTCTAAAACACTGATTTGACTTTCTTGGTTATTTCCACCCTTGAACTGGTGGTCCAAGACTCATTGGGGCTCATTTATCAATACTCTCAAAACGTTGCACTGTCTTAAACTACGAATGCCGTGCATGGTTATAGTCATATTTATCAGCTTCATAAATATGGAGTGTTTTCTAGAAGCTCCAAAATTCAGACTCAAATACCATCTGACTTAATGTCAAGCTTCACCATGAGACAGATATTTGGCACAAAACATGTAGACAAAATCTGTAGATAAAATACTTAACTTGCTGTAAGGAACAAATATTTGGTGCACACATCAAAAACCCTACAATTCTTGGCACAGCATAAATAGACACAAATCATCTCTTGCTTATTGAGGAGACAGTTTTGTGGCGCACGACTGGAATTTATGGCGCACAAAGTAAATTGTCGTAAATTCATTACACCACTTTAAGGTTTGTCTACTTTGCACAAGAAAATTTGCGACATGTTCATTCTTTTTTTGTTTCTTAAATGTGTCATAAAGTTAGAAACTTCGCCCCATTCTGGTGCACACTTTTCAAAATGCCTGTCGTATTTTTCTGTTCTTTCTGGTGCACACTGTTCATAAATATGTTGTAAATGCCATGCACCATAAATTTTGGCGCAAAAGTAGACAGAAAAGTGTCGGACTCCTATTGATAAATATGCCCGCTGTCTACAATGGGCACATGAGCATCAGAACTCGACCATGAAGCAATTAAAGGTGATGACTTGGTTTCCTTTTTACATTATGTGGACGGCCAGGTGCACTTACCGGGTAAAGAGAGAGCACATGGATGCTATATGGGGAATAAGCAAGCCAACCAATGCAGTGTAAGACCATATTAACATGACCGTGCAAAACCTTTGTTTGACATCCATTTTTTTAATGGTCATCACAGTGTCATTTCTAAACACGTCCGTCAAAAGAGCTGAGATGCCCTATATTTATCCTTTTTGACAGCCACATAGACTCAGAAGTGATTGGGTCAGTTTTTAATACCTGTCACTTGGATGATGATCTGTTTTGTGGCTGCATTTACATGCAACAGATTTATTGCAGAATTTCTGCGACTGTCCATTCATCTGAATGGAACTTACAGTAATCCATGCACATGCAGCAGAAACAACCCCATTCAGAGGCAGAATTTTTAGCAACAGATCTGCTGCATGTGAATACAACCTACTGCTCTGGGCAATGTTTTTGCTAGTAAACATTTGGGTCCTGCCATTTAGGTGGATATTACTTTCATATGTACCTGCTTCATAAGCCTTATTGTAGACCAAGCACATTCCTTCATTGCATGCTTCAAAACCATTGTTGTACATGATATCCTAAGTCATTGGTAAGTTTGGTTGTTTTCCAGGTATTTCTTAAAGGTGACTATAGTGAGACGTCTGACAGACTTGGTGAAGGAATATGACTTAATTGTTCACCAGCTTGCCACATATCCAGATGTCAACAACTCTATCAAGATGGAAGTTGGCATAGAGGACTGCTTGCATATAGAATTTGAATACAATAAATCTAAGTGAGTGCTCTACTTATCATATATGGAAAATAAAATATGCAAAACTTTTATTACTACCAACATAAATCTACTTTTAGTTTACTGCATTGTCACCAATGCAGTGTGATGATCCCCCTTAGTTTGTAGGCATAGCGTCTCTTAAATTATATGAAAATTGCCTGCATTCTTTATCACTATATTTTTCCAGTTTTGCTTACATATTTGTGTATCTTTACAGCTCTGTTAATAAACTTTTATAAAGTAGTACTCTGAGCTTATGATACTGCCCCCTTGTGGGGATTGCTGCAGATCCTTTCTAAAATTATACTATTAGCAATTGAATGCTAATTTGGTCATTTAGCATGGGCATAATAAAGTGCCCACTCCTCATCTTTATGACATGCAACCATAATATATATTAAACTGTGTCCTGTAGACATGCATAACCCTTGGGAAACTGACATTTCTATAGCTTAGAATTTTCATTGTATGTTTTAAAGGGGTATTCCAGTCATAGCAAATGAATGTTAAGATAGGTATGAACCCCACTGATCAAGAAAAGAGAGGGGCCATGTCTCCCTCTTGGAGTTTTCGGCCATCCAAACCCAAAAATGGCAAGTTTCATCATATCCTAGCTATATACCATAACCTACCTTTAAAAAAAAAAAAAAATTCTCTAAATTGCAGCAACTTTTTCTTGTCATTTTTTTTTTTTTTTTTTAATAAAAATAACCTATAAAGTATATTGTCATCAGAAATTCTGCTTTATTAAAATCTCTCTCCTGTTTTGCTTCAAAGGTACCACTTAAAAGATGTCATTGTTGGAAAGATATACTTCTTACTGGTCAGAATAAAAATTCAGCACATGGAACTGCAGCTGATTAAAAAGGAAATTACTGGAATAGGTAAAATGTATTTCTCGACCTGCTTTATACAGGCCACTAATAATCTCCCTATAGTGTGCGGACAGACAGAGTAGATACATGTTCGGCTGGGGGAATGGGTGGTAGCAGTTCCACAAACGCTAAGCACTGACTCCTCGTACACTGTAGAAATAAAGTTAATTAGTAAACTTAAAAAAAGGTCCCTTACTGCACTATACAGAAAAAAGGGAGACTCTAAACATACCTGTATCAATGGTCATGCAGGATTCATGATCGAGAAATACACGTTTTGAAGGGTTCTCCGACCACAAAATGACTTTTTTCATACTGATGACATCTGAATCCAACACCTGGTCCCCACACAGATCAGCTGTTGTAGCAGTCTCTGGGTGCCGGAAGTTTCTAGTGGATGGGGAGTTCATGTGGCACTACAATTCCCCAAAGAATTGGGCTGGTAGAACAGCTGATCTGTGTGAGGCCCCCTGGTACTGGATCACAACAGATCATACTAATGAAATATCTGGTTTGGGGCCGGAATACCTTGCGACTGCAAGTGTGCAGGAGTTGGCCCCTTCAAAGGCGTTGCCTGAGGTTCTCTGCACTGAAGGCTCTCAAGCCCCTCCCCTCTAATCTAAGTAACAACTCTAACATCAACACACAAAACCATTAAGAGTATCACTCAGAGGGGAGGGTCTGGGAAGCATTCAGTTTAGAGAGCCTTGGGCACTGCACAGAAAGTGACCACCTCCTAGGTATTTTGTAATTTTAGCGCTGGGATCTCTTGGTCATGCAAGTCCATCACCCCAGGTATGTTTACGCTGCTCTCCCCATTCTCTATAGTGCTGTCAGCAGTTTTTAAGATTTAAAACTATTGATAAACTCCAGGTAAATCTCTTGTTAGAATCTGTTTTTCATGGTAACTTAGAATTAAATGTAGATTTGCGCGTGATACTAGATGCCGATTCAGTAATATTCACCATGTCTGTCTTCTCTTGTTTCCTAGGACCCAGTACTACAACTGAAACAGAGACTGTTGCAAAGTATGAAATTATGGATGGAGCTCCGGTAAAAGGTAATCTTCATAAACCATCTTAGTTTTTCAGTTTGACAGATTTTTTTTAAAATTTTTTTTTCTGTCATTGACCCTGCGATTTTGTGGAAAGCACAAGAAGCATGCTGGGCAATGCAGCTGCCTAGGTAACTTCATGATGCCCCGAACCTTGTGCATGTATCTATCTGTAATTTTTAGTTCATCAGGTCCAGCATCACCCCAATATCAGATTGGGTGGGAGAATGTAATTATAAAGACCCGTAAAGCAATGAATGTGTTTCTTGGTTGCATTAGTTTGTACATTAGGGACCATACTACATATTAGTTTTACTACTGTACTCATATATGTCTTGTGTTGACTGTCAATATCCTGTGTTCTTGACGCTTAGATGTAGCATTACATTTCAGTAACAGGTGAACTATCACCTGGATCGGTTAACTAATTTTTTTGTAACTTTTACAGGAGAGTCCATTCCCATCCGGCTGTTCCTTGCTGGCTACGACCCCACACCCACAATGAGAGATGTCAATAAAAAGTTTTCTGTGAGGTATTTCTTGAACTTAGTCCTTGTCGATGAGGAAGACAGAAGATATTTCAAACAACAGGTAGCCTTTTGTATTCTCTCACTTTCTGTAAAGAACCCAATGGATATTAATTGATGGCATAAAATTAATTAGAATCTGTAGATCAAACTTTTTGCTGCTCTTAAAGGGAGCCCTGTAAATGAGATCTTTGGAGCATCGAGTGTGTTGTCGTTGCTCCAAAAAGGTAAGCGGCAATGCCCTCCTTGCTCCAAACAGCTCATTGGCATATTAACAAAAAAGGCAATATCTGCAACAGAGGCAGCGATTCACAAGGAGAAAACACCATTTGATGCAGGTGACCCTAACCTATCTATCTGTGGGACTGGGTTGATATGCTGGGTTCTGGTGGCAGACTCCATTTAATTCTGCTTCACATACAGTATCTTATACCTATTTACCATGTAATACTGCTGCCATTAACATTTACATGACAATGCAAACATTCAATTATTTGCAAGGGATGTTGGACTCCTTCAAAAGCCTATAAGTGTGATAGATGTGGGCCTTGACTCTGACTAATAGAAGGCAATCCAACTTTTTTTTTTTTTTTTTAATCTTAATACTTTTTATTAGAATTTTTTTTTTTCTTTTGCATACTCGCATCTGCATTCTGTAGCAAGTGAGAATTTTAAGATGACTTGCTCCCTTTATAAACACCATTTTTGTACATATTATTGCATTAAAATGGTCACAGTCTTATCTATCTCCACATGCCACACAAGCTTGTTTTAAATGGTTGCCCTGTATTAGAAAAATGGGCCTGCTTCTTTCCAGAAACTACAATCCTCTTGTCCATGAATTTCTGCTACTGAAGCTTAAGTTGAATGGGGGAAGAGTTGCAAAACCAGACACAACACATGAACAGAAGTGATGCGTTTCGGAGGGAGGAGGGGACAGGCCAATTTTTTTATTTTTTTTTATTCTGGACAACCTCTTTAAGATCAATATATTTAAAGTGCTCACCGGGCACACACCTCTGCCCTGTCTGGGCGATAGTTACTGAGGCAACCATGACACCCAATGAGTATTCCCTGCCCATTGATTAGACTTGCTAGGCCTCTTGCAGTCGCCTCTGCAAATGTATCGCCAATGTGCTGTTGTGTCTCTTCGTGCTGAGTGTCAGATCAGGCGGAAGAGTATGCGTGGCGGGACACTAAGATTTTACAAAATTTTGATTTTTAGACTTGTTTTAAGAGAGAGACTGAAATCCTAAAATTTTTGTATTTTATTTTGCTAAAAATCTCAACAGGAGATCATTTTGTGGAGAAAAGCTCCTGAAAAGATAAGGAAAAGAACTAATTTTCATCAACGATATGAAGGCCCAGATCCTCAAGCTTCAGCTGAACAGCCTGAGATTTAGAAGTGTGTACCCCCCCACTACAGATGAAGGACAGAACCAGACAGGAAAAGGCCAAACCTCCGTCAGATCGTCTTCCTTCATCTGACACTGTTCATTGTACCACACTAAACATTCTGCGGGTCTGTATGTAATTCCACTTGTACATATATAAATACCAAGTGCTTTTGCCGAAACACTGGACCTTTCTCAGACTAGCATTTTATATAAGTCATTTAATTTTTAATTTTGGGATTCTGCATATGGAACATGCATCCAGCTAAATCAGATGTCTCACTGTATTCTCATGCATGTAGGCTGGTGTACACTGAAACCAGGGCCTTATTCTGTGTGTCTCTTCATAAGCACTTATTGCATTGTTCATCTCGCTGCCAATCCATTTCTATTTGTTTTGAACAGGCAGGTCTCAAATTACTGTGAATCATCCCAAAATTCGTAGGATTCACTTTAGAAATGAAGGCTTTATTAAACATTTTGAAGACATTTACTGTGTATGCGTCAATTTTATTTAGTGCTTCTTGTCCAAGTCCCATGTGCCACATCTGTTCTGTCTTTCACCTGTGCCCACATATTATTTTGTTCTTTACGTTGGTTGCGTTGCTGAAAAAAATAAATTGAAGTTAGAATTTTTTTTTAGGTAAAATAACATAGTATGCCTTCCATTCCATCTATAGTCCTTTTGAGATGTATGGAGATTTTTTTTTTTTCTTCTTCTGTGTGTAACCAGCCACAGCCCAAAGAGTATTTTGCCAGCTGTCCCTAAATTTATAGAAAAGGCAAAGTTATTCACACATTGGGACATTTCATATATCAGCTAGGTAAAAACTTCCCATTGAGCATATTTGGGTTCTAGAAATGGAAAAAACCCCACTGTGGTTCTGAATGCTAGGACCTCCACTGATCATGAGAACAGAGGGTCCTGTGTTTCTTATTTGAATGGACCAGATATGTCCAAATTTCATGGAGACTGTTTGAGATTTCTGTACTAGCCTATCCTGTTGGTCAGACCCATTAAAGAGGACATTTCACCACCTCCAGATTGAGCTTTTTTGCATCCTTAATAGATGCCGTTCCACTTATTCTGGTGCAGCTGAAATTTTTCTCTCTAACCCCCCATTATTCCTGAGCAAGCAGTGCAGTTAGTTTTGGTATTTGATATGCTACTTAGGCTCTGTACTGACAGGTGGGTGGTCTCGGGCTGGAGCAAACAAGGGGTCGCGGTTCAGAGCTCTAGTCAGAGGTAAACCGTGTCAGAGGTCAGAATCGCCTCCTTTGCCTGCTCCTGCCTTTACACCGCCCACCTGACACTACAGAGCCTAAATAGTATGTGAGGCACCAAAACTGACTGCTTGGGAATGGTGGGGGCTAGAGAAATTCGAACTGCACTGGAATCTGTGGAGCGCCATGTATTAAAGGACGAAAAGAACAGGAGGTGGTGAAAGGTCCTCTTTAAACACTTATCACCTATCATATACTTACTATCCCGGGTTCTATTGCAGCCACGCATGGGTTTCCAGGATGGTTCTGACCTCAGCCTACATGGTCGGAACCAATACCCGGCGCCTGAGTCACTCTTCTATAGTTACTTGTATTATGGAGCTGGTTTTGCTATTGTGATGTATTCAGCCATCTCCTAATAATACAGGTAACACAAGAGAGAGGGAGGAGGTTGAGCAACTTGTTGGCTAGGTGCTGATTCCGATCACACAAGTAGGGGTTGGAACCAGCTTGAAAACCTGTGGTTCGTCCAAATTAGAAACCAGGAGAAGTAAGTACAAGGGACCCCCTATTCTCATGATCAGCGAGGATTCCAACTGTGTATTTGTGAGTAACCCCCTTCAGTCTTTGTACAACCCCTTTAACTCTTTGATTTTAGGTCACACTGCTGGTTGAATGTATATTCGGGGGCTGACAGATATAATATTGGTTAATAAGCTTACATTTGTAAGGTTGTACAGGTAACTATGATTACTATTCGTTTTTGCTTCTTTTCAGAACTACAAGAGGTACCTTGATAAATTGAGTTCCTTTTTCTCAAGTCACAATGTATAAACGGTAGTTGTAAAGTCATTATGACATGATCCTTAAGAGGGTGCACCTAAAAACTCAAGGAAAGATCCAGATCTGCTGCATATTGATGCCATAGAGATATCTTGAAGCCATCTGATTTGTGGTACCTGAACATTTAAAGGGGTTGTCTGCTTTAGCCAATCCTTGTTTGACAGATGGGTCCCCTGACTATAAGATGATTACAGGGATCTTGCTGTTGAAACAGAACAATCTTCTGTAATCCGTGGAGGATTTCCCAGGAACAATAAAGTATTACACAGTTACAGGTGACCTAAAACAGGTCTGAGTGTGGTTTAGTACAATACAGAGCTCCTAGATGTGTTTAGATCAGTGATTTTCTGTGTTCACGGCCTGCATTAGCTGTTTAAGTACCTGCAAAACTCACATGGTTGAAAGCAAATCAAGTATTTCCCTGACTAGTAAAATAGATCTATATTGAAAAATGAATCCGTTCTTCACTTCTCGATCCTTCTCGATTTATCTGCCTAACAAAGTGTTGCCTCTGTGATAGTTCTGCAGGCACATTGCAGTCTGTCATTGCAAGGCCATTTAATAATCAGCAGATTTTTGGATCTCTTTTAGAGGAGGAGAGGTTGTAGAAAGACAGTGGTTTTACATGTCCACTAGACACTAGCAGGACATGAGATGTCCATCTCTGAGTCTCTGCTGTCCACATGAGAAACTTGCAGCTAGAATTGTATTGAAAAGTGGCCACAATGATCGATAGATGTATAAGGCTGGCCATGCGTTTGTATGTGTCAGCCAAGTATGTGTATATGTTGGCTGAGCATTCACATGTAATAGGGACAGGGGAGTAAGCCACTGCCTCAAAAAACAAAAGGATTGGGCAAGTTAAAATTGAACATGCCCAGTCCCAGTCCCCCAAGACATTTGCCATGGGGAAGCTCCTGTACACATTAGATTGTTGGCTAGTCCGTCAGGGAGGCACTTGACATACGTATAATGTGTAAGGCCAACTTATAGCTTTTACAGCACTCGTTCTCTAACTTTTTGGTGAAAGGGAGGAATTTGCTAATCAGGTTTGATAAAATCGGCCTTTAACTGTGCTCTAATCTGCATTTTTAGTTTATAGTGAACTAAGGCAAGGCCTTACTTTATTATTAAGCCGTTTTATGTTATGATATAATTGTTGGATTCTGTGTTAAATCTATAGGGAAGAAATTCTGACTTTAGTTAATGTATAAAATTCTCTATACTATCCTTAATCATCTAAACATAATTGTAATAAATCAATTCTATTTTATAAGATTATGCTTACATTGGAAATGACCTTGTCTTCTCATCGTTTTCATGCATTCACAATTTGGTTTTGCTGTTTGACTGGCATACAACAGGCATAGCACTTGCATCTTCTGTGTCCTTAATATTGCTAATAATTTATAATCCATTCTATAAGAGTACCCTTAAGATTACTGTCACAGCTTTACAGGGAATAGAAGCCAGTGTACAGATTACTGCCGCGAGTGTGCGATAACCAAAATTACTTTCTAATACCCAGTTGTTACGGGTTACAGCATCTTTCACGCGGTTATCTATGCACATACACAGGGTCTCCCATAACACGAAGAGTAACTCCGCTTACATCTGTATGCTCCCTGTAATATAACCTCATGACTAAAATTGTATATTGCTAGAATCTTGTTTTTCATTATCAGGCATAATGTCACTATATTATATGTAGGTCTATATTTTCTTTTCTATTAATGGTAAAAGTCTCTCTACTTTTCACATTCACAGTGTATATAAACTGCTTTATTATATTGTTAAAGTATTTTATATCTACATGTTTTGGGGAAAATACTCCTTAAATAAACTATCTTATAAACCCCATGATGTCCTTCTAATGTCATTTGTAAATGATTTTAGAGTTCCAGGATACACACTGAGGAAGAAAAGTACTTATAATGAACTGGTATTATGTTGGTAAACTCCATTCTAGATGACCATTGTCGTAAATTTATTCCACATTTACATAGTTTTTATTTATTTTATTTTTTTGTTTTGTTTTTTTTATATTTCTGTGTAAGGGCTTTTCTTTAGCAGGGCTAGTTGTATTTTTTTTGTTTTTTTTATAATATATGCAGATTTGATCACCTTTTTTATTCTGTTTTTTGGAGGTGAAGCTACGAATAAAACACGTGTGTGTATGGGCTAAATATTTTTTCTAGCTTGGGCATTTTTGGACATTGGGATGTCTCATTTGTTTAATTTTTGGCTTTTTGTGTATGTAATCTAGGGAAAGGGGAGTGATTTAAAATGTTATATATTTATACTTTTTAAACCTTTTTGGTCTTGAACCTTTAGAGGCTTTACACACTCATACAATATATTGCAATACACCTGTATTGCAGTATATTGTAATGTCCATTTACTTCTACATAGAACCCCAGTAATAACAGGCATTGGAGTCTTCAATAATGCTTCCAGCTGTCGTAGCAACCAGTTGCAATTGACCAAGGCATCGATTGCAGCTGTTAGTGGGGGATGCCTGATATGTAATACACCTAGCACCCTTTGGGTGTGGAGAGGGCTCAGCTCTTAAGTTTTCTTTACACCACCTTAGCAACACCATGACCTAATAGTACATCATGTGTTATACATCATGAGGTATGCTTGACTGGGGTCAAAAATCAGGTATTTTTTTTTTCCAAATGTCACAGTTTTGTTAAGAGGGGTTTGACCATGTAGGTTGTACACTTGAAACAAATGTGTTAACCTGTAAGAGATGACAATTTGCAAGAGAAAACTCATTTAAACCATTAAATGAGACAACTTCACACTCTCCTTCAACCACTGAACCCTGAAGAAAGCTGATGTGGGTGGCAGCTTTTCATTGCAAACTTGGTACTGCCAGATGCTCCCCATCTGTTGGTGAGGAATGGCTGGGCTAATTTGATGTGTGGCACATTATATCTAAATTAACTGACCAAGTGCGACTGAAATACCTTGCCCTGTTCCTGCTGCTTGTGATAACCCACTGTTCACATAGTAGAGTAGGTGGTGTGTCATCTGGCCTCTATAAGAACTTCCAGCTATGTGGAGACATACCACTACCACCTCAAATGATACCAGTAAAATTATATTTATCAGTCCATTGGATAGCAAGTCAATGTTTAAGTCTGCAGTACGTTTTAATACTTTATTTGGTGCCAATTTGCAAATTTAACCAAAAAAAAATTACTTTTTACCTTGCATAAAACTAAAAAAAAAACACAAGATACATATATTTCTCTAAAAGTATTAATAAACAGCCCTATGTGTCAAAAAATGTAAAAAAAAAAAAAAAACACTAGTCAGAGTTGCTTTACTGATTTCAGCAAACAGCGCAGTTGGTTCTGGTGCCTGATTAGGCATTAGAATGTCGACTGTCAAGTGGGTGGTGTCATGGAGGAGCAGGCAAGGGGCCGTGATTCTGAGCTCTGACAATATCCACTTTTGATTGCATAGTATCAGTTATGCCCCTTGCCTGCTCCTGCCTGAGACCACTCACTTGATAGTTTCAGTGGCTGATATCCCAAATTAGACAGTAACAGCTCTGACTGCTCAGGAAAGATGGGGGCTAGAGAAGAGAATCCAACTGTGCTGGAATCCGTGGAGCAGAGCCTATCAAAGGATGAAAAGGACTGGAGCTGTTGAAAGGTCCTCAATAAAGTGTTTCCAAATGAGGGGTTTAAAGGGGGTCTGTCAACAGAACTCAGCCCTGCAGATAGACAGATTAGGGCCACCTGCATCAAATAGTGGTTTCCCTTTGTGACTCCACTGCTGAGATATTTTAGTTTATATCAATATGAAAATGAGCCCCTTGGAGCAACGAGGGTGTTGTCATTGCTCCAAAGAGGTAAATTCAACACTACAAAGAGCTCTTTGGCATCTTGACAAAAAAAATAAAATATCTCTGTAGGCACCGATTCACAAGGAGTTGACTCTTTTTAAGAGCAATCCCAGTAAATTTTTTATTCTATGCCAGAGAAGCTTTTCTGCAAGTAAAAAAATATATATATATTTTTTTTTTTTAATAGAAAACTGCAGCACTCTACACCACTGTGGCTGTAAAATGACAGGAAATGTTATAAGAAAGACCCAAAACCATTGTGCACTGCTGCGACTGGCTGCTGTTGACAACTTCTTCTTGTTGACTTATTTATTTTACACTTCTTGTCTTCATGACATCATCAGCTGTTAAAGGGGTTGGCCACATTCCATTTTCAGATCTATATTGAGAAACAAATGTTACTGTTTGTATAATGAAAAGTTGCACAACTTCCCAATATACTTTCTGTATTACTTCCTCATGGTTTTCTAGATCTCTGCTTGATGTCATTCATTGTTTACTAAAGATCAGTCCATGGTCATGTGATGAATACACAGGTGCACTGCTCGTTAGGTAGATGCTAAATCCTAGTGGGCTAAAGGACCTCTGATGATGTCATGACCACGTGATCAGACTCTTGTGTGGGCGGAGCTATTCTGGATTGTATAGCACAGTGTGGTGTTACACAGGAAGAGGAAGCTGCTGGCAACGGAGACGGAAGGTAAGGAGTAGACAAGAGGGGGACATGGGAGTGCAGGTTGTGTGTGATGAAGAAGGGAAAGTGGGGGTGCAGGCTGCGTGTGAGGAAGATGGGCGGACGTGGGGGTGCAGGCTGTGCGTGACCAAGAGGGCGGACGTGGGGGTGCAGGCTGTGCGTGACCAAGAGGGGGGATGTGGGGGGTGCAGGCTGTGCGTGACCAAGAGGGTGGATGTGGGGGTGAAGGCTGTGCGTGACCAAGAGAGAGGACGTGGGGGTGAAGGCTGCGCGTGACCAAGAGAGAGGACGTGGGGGTGAAGGCTGCGCGTGACCAAGAGAGAGGACGTGGGGGTGCAGGCTGCGCGTGACCAAGAGAGGGGACGTGGGGGGTGCAGGCTGCGCGTGACCAAGAGAGAGGACGTGGGGGTGCAGGCTGCGCGTGACCAAGAGAGAGGACGTGGGGGTGCAGGCTGCGCGTGACCAAGAGAGAGGACGTGGGGGGTGCAGGCTGCGCGTGACCAAGAGAGAGGACGTGGGGGTGCAGGCTGCGCGTGACCAAGAGAGAGGACGTGGGGGGGTGCAGGCTGCGCGTGAGCAAGAGAGGGGTGGGGGTGAGGGGGGGGGGGCTGTGGGGGGGCAGGCTGCGCGTGAGCAAGAGAGGGGACGTGGGGGGTGCAGGCTGTGCGTGACCAAGAGGGGGGGGGCGGGCTGTGCGTGATGTGGGGGTGCGGCTGTGCGTGCCAAGAGGTGGATGTGGGGGTGAAGGCTGCGCGTGACCAAGAGAGAGGACGTGGGGGTGAAGGCTGCGCGTGACCAAGAGAGAGGACGTGGGGGTGAAGGCTGCGCGTGACCAAGAGAGAGGACGTGGGGGTGAAGGCTGCGCGTGACCAAGAGAGAGGACGTGGGGGGGGTGCAGGCTGCGCGTGAGCAAGAGAGGGGACGTGGGGGGTGCAGGCTGCGCGTGACCAAGAGAGAGGACGTGGGGGTGCAGGCTGCGCGTGACCAAGAGAGGGGGGGGGGGGGGCGCGCGTGACCGAGAGAGGACGTGGGGGTGCAGGCTGCGCGTGACCAAGAGAGAGGACGTGGGGGTGCAGGCTGCGCGTGACCAAGAGAGGGGGACGTGGGGGTGCAGGCTGCGCGTGAGCAAGAGAGGGGACGTGGGGGGTGCAGGCTGCGCGTGAGCAAGAGAGGGGACGTGGGGGTGCAGGCTGCGCGTGAGCAAGAGAGGGGACGTGGGGGTGCAGGCTGCGCGTGAGCAAGAGAGGGGACGTGGGGGTGCAGGCTGCGCGTGAGCAAGAGAGGGGACGTGGGGGTGCAGGCTGCGCGTGAGCAAGAGAGGGGACGTGGGGGTGCAGGCTGCGCGTGAGCAAGAGAGGGGACGTGGGGGGTGCAGGCTGCGCGTGAGCAAGAGAGGGGACGTGGGGGGTGCAGGCTGCGCGTGAGCAAGAGAGGGGACGTGGGGGTGCAGGCTGCGCGTGAGCAAGAGAGGGGACGTGGGGGGTGCAGGCTGCGCGTGTGCAGAGAGGGGACGTGGGGGTGCAGGCTGCGCGTGAGCAAGAGAGGGGACGTGGGGGGTGCAGGCTGCGCGTGAGCCAGAGAGGGGACGTGGGGGTGCAGGCTGCGCGTGGGCAGAGAGGGGACGTGGGGGTGCAGGCTGCGCGTGAGCAAGAGAGGGGACGTGGGGGTGCGGGCTGCGCGTGAGCAAGAGAGGGGACGGGGGGGTGCGGCTGCGCGTGAGCAAGAGAGGGGCGTGGGGGTGCAGGCTGCGCGTGAGCAAGAGAGGGGACGTGGGGGTGCAGGCTGCGCGTGAGCAAGAGAGGGGACGTGGGGGTGCAGGCTGCGCGTGAGCAAGAGAGGGGACGTGGGGGTGCAGGCTGCGCGTGAGCAAGAGAGGGGACGTGGGGGTGCAGGCTGCGCGTGAGCAAGAGAGGGGACGTGGGGGTGCAGGCTGCGCGTGAGCAAGAGAGGGGACGTGGGGGTGCAGGCTGCGCGTGAGCAAGAGAGGGGACGGGGGGGTGCAGGCTGCGCGTGAGCAAGAGAGGGGACGTGGGGGTGCAGGCTGCGCGTGAGCAAGAGAGGGGACGTGGGGGGTGCAGGCTGCGCGTGAGCAAGAGAGGGGACGTGGGGGGTGCAGGCTGCGCGTGAGCAAGAGAGGGGACGGGGGGGTGCAGGCTGCGCGTGAGCAAGAGAGGGGCGTGGGGGTGCAGGCTGCGCGTGAGCAAGGAGGGGACGGGGGGGCAGGGCGCGTGGGGGTGGGGCGTGGGGGCAGGCTGCGCGTGAGCAAGGAGGGGACGGGGGGTGCAGGCTGCGCGTGAGCAAGAGAGGGGACGTGGGGGTGCAGGCTGCGCGTGAGCAAGAGAGGGGACGTGGGGGTGCAGGCTGCGCGTGAGCAAGAGAGGGGACGTGGGGGTGCAGGCTGCGCGTGAGCAAGAGAGGGGACGTGGGGGTGCAGGCTGCGCGTGAGCAAGAGAGGGGACGTGGGGGTGCAGGCTGCGCGTGAGCAAGAGAGGGGACGTGGGGGTGCAGGCTGCAGCGAGCAGAGGGGGACGGGGGGTGCAGGCTGCGCGTGAGCAAGATGGGGGACATGCGGGTGCAGGTTGTGCATGAGCAAGAGGAGGGACGTGGGGAGTGCAGACTGCGTGTGAGGAAGATGGGGAGGAATGGGGGTACAAGCTTTGACAAATGGGGCAGTTTCATTGAAGCTAACATTTAAAATATGAGGGGCTGTGTTCACTGTTTTGTTTTTCATGGGGCCTGTGCTTTTGCTGTCACGTGGAAATCTGGACGCTCCTCTGGTTCTGATACTTGCTTTTTTTTTCTAGGTTCGTTTGGGTAGAAGAAAGTGACCTCAATGGTGTGAAAGCTCCACTACTAGATCCCTAGGTGCTGGTGCTGTAGACTGATGGTGTCCAGAGCTTCTACCTCATGTGTCCTGTATAGTATATGATGTGTAGACCTCACTACAAGATCCCTAAGTGCTGGTGCTGTAGTTAAACCACTGCCTAAAAGAAAATATGGCAAGCCAAAAATGCCTGGTGCCCAAAGATTTGGCCTAAAAGCTGAAATGCAGAAATGTGATGTGTGGCAAACCTCCATGATGGATGAAAACAAACAAGTGTATCCAGCAGCAGCCAATGAAGAAGACGAATGGTTAACTGTAAACAGCTTAAAATTGTCATACACACATAGAAATGAGATTTTTCATGGCATGTGGTTGGATGATAACATAATCAATCCTACAGTTTGTTTCCAAGTTTGTAAACTTACACCACTTCTCTTGCTTCCCTTGTAATGGTGCAGAACAATGGAAGTCTTGTATAGATGTGAACATAGCCTTATTTGCTATTTAAGGCTCCATGTTGCGTAAATGCAGCTTTTTTTTATTGCAGATTTTGTTGCGGTTTTTTGAGTCAAAGCCAAGAATGGCTGCAAAAGGAATGGAAAATATCTAGAAAGTACTGATACTTCTACCTTCTCTTCAATCCACTCCTGGCTTTGGCTCGAAAAAACTGCAACAAAAAAAAATGCGTTTCCGCAAGCTGGAGCCTCAGCCTTACAGAGTTTATTGCTCATAGGCAGACTTTTAATAAAACTCTTAAGGACGCAGACAATTGCCAATACTAATTAAAGGGAATGTATCATCGGGAAAACCAGTATGAAACGAATGACAGAACCTTTTAGGGCTGTTTCTAAACTTTAAAAAGATGTCTTTCTTAAAGGGGTTGTCCAGGATAATCACATTTTTAACATGAGGCTCGGGAAGGTGAAAAAAAAAAATGAAATAAAAAAGAAACTTGCACAACTGTCTCTGGTGCTCTGATGTCTTGTTTTGGCAGAAGTCTCTGTGGGGATGTAAGCTGGAAGAAAACACTTGAGCACCAGAGACAGATATGTTTGTTTATTTATTTATTTTTTTCAACTTCCCTGGCCTCATATAAAAAATAGTGTTATCTTGGAACACCCGTTTAATCAAAGGAAAATGAGTATTTTTCTCTTATTGGAGCACACTGCAACATGGGTATAGACCTGGACACTAGAGGCTGACACTATGAATACCAACAGATGTTGGCTACACCTCTTGACTATAACCACTCCACAGACAATGTGCTAGTCAGTTTTAGCCTACTGTCTGTAGGAGGTAGACACGACATGCATGCAGGTCGGCTAGGCTGTAGGCTGCGGAGGTGGAGAACAATAAGACCATAATAACACTGCACTCCTCGTATTTAGTATCTGTTCATTCACAGATACTGGCTGCTGATGGATTCATACAGCTTTAGTCACACAACCTTTTCTAATAAAAGATGGCTGGACCATTGTAGCAAACAAGCCCTCTGACCTCTTATGTCCCCCCTATCTCCTCATAGAATGTAAGCTCTTGCGAGCAGGGCCCTCACTCCTATTGTGTGATATGTTTATTTCTTTGTCATATTGTAATGTCTCATATTATCCATGTGTCCTCTGGTTTGTAAAGTGCAACAGAATATGTTGGTGCTATATAAATAAAGTTGTTATTAATATTGTTGTTATTATTATTGGCTGCCACCTGAGCATCAGTCCACACTTTGACCAACTTCGAATGGATCCATTCTGTGGCTTCTTAAAATGCTAGCTTGGGTTGTAAGGTTCTTCAAAATTCAAAAAATAACAAAACCCCATTACACTTCTATATACATTACATGTCCTTTAGCCCACTAGGATTTAGCACTCTTATATAGAGCAGGCTAAATTCTAGTGGGCAAAGGGACCCGGTCCTTCTGCTGAAAACTAGCTATCTCTAGTGGGCAAAGGGACCTGGTCCTTTGGGCCCACTAGCATTTAGCATTCTCATATAGAGCAGGCTAAATTCTAGTGGGCAAAGGGACCCCGTCCTTCTGTTGAAAACTAGCTATCTGTAGAGCAGAAGGACCTGGTCCCCCACTAGCATTTAGCATTCTCATATAGAGCAGGCTAAATTCTAGTGGGCAAAGGGACCTGGTCCTTCTGTTGAAAACTAGCTATCTCTAGTGGGCAAAGGGACCTGGTCCTTTAGCCCACTAGGATTTAGCATTCTCATAGAGCAGGCTAAATTCTAGTGGGCAAAGGGACCTGGTCCTTCTGTTGAAAACTAGCTATGTCTAGTGGGCAAAGGGACCTGGTCCTTTAGCCCACTAGGATTTAGTATCCTTATATAAAGCAGGCTAAATTCTAGTGGGCAAAAGGACCTGGTCCTTCTGCTCAAAACTAGCTATATGTAGTGTGCAATTACAGATTGCTAGGAGTCCACAGATAATCAGCGTTCACGTGAGCTCTGTTTGATTTCACAGCCCAGCTCATTTATTTGAATGGGACTGAGCTGCGATCAGGTCATGTGACTTACGTCATAGGGCCTGTAAAATGGAAGCGGTTCCCAAAGAGCGCCACTGCAGCTTCAAACAGCTGATCAAAGCCCCACAGATCTTAAAGGGAGTCTATCATTAGAAAAACACATTTTGAACTAATGGCATGTTGCAATAGCCTTTAAAAAGTTATTCTACTCCTACCTTGCATTCTTTTGTTCTCCCCGCCGTTTCTGATAAAAATCAGTTTCTTGCATTATTCAGAATAATTTGAATAATGCAATAAACTGATTTTTATCAGAAATGTGTTTTTCTAATGATAGACTCCCTTTAAAATTATCCGAGAAGTCATCAATAAAAAGGACCAAAAACCTGAAAAGCGCTTTGGAATACGTTGGCGCTATCAAAAAATAAAAATAAATGGAAACAAACCATTTTGATGTTTTTAAAATAAAAATAAAAAAAAATTACACTTCTATATACATTACATGTCCTTTAGCCAAATGGGATTTATTTATTTATTTTTTTTACATAAAACAGGCTAAATTCTAGTGGCCAGAGGGACCTGGTCCTTTAGCCCACTAGGATTTAGACTCAACCCAGCTCGTTACAGTCACAGCACAGTAATCAGACGTCTGCCTAGTAATGAGCTGTGCACCTGTGTGTATATTACATGACCATGGACTGATTTTTATCCACTTGCAGTAAGCAGAATGAATGACAGCAAGCAGAGATCTAGACAACCATGAGGAATTCATACAGAAAGTACATTGGAAAATTTTACAACTTTTTATTATACAAGTAACAACATTTATATTTCAATATTGGTCAAAGTGGCCAACCCCTTTAACTGAGACGTTGTCTTTTAGCTTTGTATTATCAGTAATTTCTATCCGCCGACACGACCTGTCAATGTCACGCGGGCATATTCCCAGTCAGCTCAGTGTTGGGTCCTTTCATGTGACGTCATCATTCCGCGCCGCAGGTTATTTAAGCCGTGCTTGTCTAGCTACTAGGACTTTTCCCATGATGTCATCAGATCGCGTCGCTCGTGTTGTCATGCCGGTCTCCTTGCTGGGTTTCGTACGTCATCAGACTGCGCCGCTGGTTGTCATGCTGCTCTGCCCGGCTGGAATGTGAGAGAGTGCATACAGTGTCCGGCGGGATATACAACCTTGTCTATGCAGCTTCCCCGCTATGTACATGAAGAAAGTGTCTTCTTTGGCTAGATGCTGCTTGCAGGCATCTACACGGAGCCTGCAGTTTCCTGCACACCGCAGGAATGGTGTCCTTAGCTCGGTGACCCGGTGGCCGAGGACGCGGTGCTTGTACAGGGCTTTTTCAAGTGATAACGGCAAGGTCCTGGATACCTCATTATTCGTCCCTGTGGAGCTTAAAAACACCGAAAACTTGGAGTCAGACATTGGGGCTGAACTGACCAAGCCTCTTAATAAGAGTAAGTCTGGGGGCATATAGGGACAGGCTGTGAGGTGTGAGGGGCATGGGTGCAGCATGCTGCTGTATAGTGGAGAATGCTCCTTACCCTGCATTCACATGACTGAGTTTCACCCATGAAACGCTGTCCCTTTGTTGGCCGGTTTTACAGGCCTGAACAGTATGCTGGGAGAGGGACTCCTAGTATAGTTATCTATGATACTAGGAGTCCCTGCCACCCAGGGACATACTGTCCCATACCGATTATATTTTATAATGGCAGTATGTTGCTCAGAGACAGGGACGCCTAGTAGCCTAAATAACTATACTGCTAGGAGTCCCTCTCCCGGCATACTGTTCATGGCCAAAACCTGGTTGTGTTAATGCATGGTTAGTCTGGTATCGGACCTGAGCTGTACCTGGTGGTGTTCAGTGCTTCACTAAAGGAAGAAGTGTAAATGTTCCATAGATCAGCTTCTTTCTGATAACCCACACTGAAAGGGTTATTGGGTTTGCTTTTTAGTTCTAGAAACAATGCCACCCCTGTTCATTGGCTGTGTTTCTTATTGCATTTCAATCCAATTTACTTCAGCTGCTGTGTTGGACACGCCTATGGACAATAAATTTAATTGCATCTTATCCAGAACAATGTCTTGAATGATGGATGTCGCTTGTGTCTGCAAAAGTATATGGAGGGGTGGACTTGGTAAATATTGTTTTACTAAAGCTGCATCTGGAAAGTCCTGTACTTACACTGATAAATCTCCTCCCACTGTCACCTTATACACTATCGCTAATAATACCTTTTAGCTTAATTATTAGAATATGCCATCCCTGTATGATTGTGGTGGGCCTGACCTCTGGGACCGTCACCAATAATTAGAATAAGGCCCCATTCACACAGGCAGATACAATCCAGACCATATATTGCCCACATTTCCTGGACTGAAAGTGGTCCGATGAGCGGGACTGCTTGTGTCATAGTGATCTATGATGCTAAGAATCCCTACCTCCATGTCATTTCACTGCACCGTACTCAGGTGTTGGACCCCACCAATCTCACATTGTTGACCTATCCTAAGAATAGGTCATCGATATGTAAGTCCCAGGAAACCCCTTTAAATATGGATATGGGCTATAGCTATAAAGATCCAAGTTTATGTCCACAGCTGTAGACGTGTGTGTGTGTGTCTGAGTAATCATGGACCCTCCCCACCACCTGTAGGATCACCTGATTGAAAGCACTATGGCTCTCAAGTGAGCACTATGGTCTCTTCTTCAGCTTGTGAAGTTTCATTCATAGGTGACATGGCCTGTTTTGCAACTTAGTCCCATTTAAGTGAATTACAATACCTGACACAGCCGCTATACTGTTCTTTGGTATTCAGTATGGTTAGCTGCTGTATGTTGAACCACACTTTGATATAATATTGATGACCTATCCTAAGGTTAGATCATCAGTATTGGCCTCCTTGGTTGCTCCGCCCCTTCCTCCTATCCTGATTAATTAATTAATTAATTAATTACCTGTGGTATGGGGGCTTGCTGACTATAGTAAAACCAGCCTTCATAGCACAAGGTAATTAATTACCTGTGAGACCAGGGGAGCAGCGACCCAGGAGGCTGAACACCACTTCGGGTCACATGAAGCCCCGGGTCCATTATCTGCAATAACCCGGGACAGCTAAGTAAATTATCAATCTCCAGACAATCCCTTTTAAGTCTCTGTGACATGTTCTTATTTTCTAGGTGAAGTACTGAACATACTAAACAAGTTTTACAGAAGAAAAGAAATACAGAAACTGGCAGCAGAGAATGGGTTGGATGGTAAGAAATGACTGTATAACTGTTTTCATAGGAATATAAATAGCAGTACTGCGTACTACTCGACAGGTGAGGACATATACCCCAGCAGCCATGTAGCTGAAAGTTGTTGAGGCTAAGGCATATTTTACTATGTTTTTTGTTTTTTTGAGCCAAAGCTAAAAGTGGATTTAACAGAAGGAAAAAAATATCAGAGCTTCCTTTATATTTCCCATTACTTTTCAAGCCACGCTTTACTTTGGCACAAAAAAAAAAAACGCAGCAAAATCAGTCTGAAACCGAAAGATTACTAGGATCCTATAGTAGTTTGTTTTCCCTACAGATTGTTTCTCAGCCATTCACCTGATATGTAGAGTAGCCAGTTTGATTTATTTGGTCAGCCCCCTTCTTTGTTATTAATGAATTCTGCTCTGGTTCTACTGCAGTTTTGTATTTCTATCACTGAGGTCTGTTAGGCTACATTTGGGTTTGTCTTACAGTGGATTCAGCACAACACCGTTGTGGACAAAAAGACCTGAACAAAGTTTACATCCGCTAGTATGAACTATACAAATGTATTACAATCCATGTATAGAATTTTTCTGGCTACTTCCTGGCTCTGGGCGCACATTCTCTGACTCACTTGTCTGTAAAGAGCCTGCACTACTTTTTGGGTTTTATCTGTCTCCCAAGACAAACAGAATCCAAGGTGCACTTCCAAAAGAAAATGTTGTGATGACATAAGTTGCATACAACAGTTCACACTAACTGGATTCTTTGGCTTGCTTACAGCTCGTCTTTTTCATCAAGCGTTCATAAGCTTCAGAAGATACATTATGGAAAGTGACCCTCTGCAGGTGGACCTACACATCGTGTTGAATGATATTTGCTGTGGAGTTGGTATGTGATTTACACTTTATAAAAGAACTTGTGATTGTGTCTGCTACCCACCATATAGAAGTGGGTCAGAAGTTTTCAAAATACCCCTACAAACCTTTAGGGCAATGTGACAATTCACCTCCATGCTGTGTCTTTTCAATTTTTTGTAGTGGCTCCTTGAATAACAATTTTGACTTTAGTAATGGCTACTGTCTTTATTTAGGCCACATGGATGATATCTTCCCATTCTTCATGAGGCACTCTAAACAGGTGTTCCCAATGCTGGATTGTATGGATGATCTCCGGAAAATAAGTGACTTGAGGTTACCTCCTAATTGGTATGGTTGTTTTATTTCCATTCGAGCGCCAACATTATAAATACTTTATTGTAGGGCAGAGGCACAGGGGGGCACAGTTATCCTTCCTCTCGCTCTTGCTGATCGCAGTCACTAATATGCTTGTGCTGCAATTTGGACACCCACGGCATGGGGCTCTCTTTGTACAAGCAGCTCTTCTGTTTATCAGTGCTGGTGCTGATGACTTGTGTAACTGGAGAAATGCTAGACAGAGCTGGAATCTTCATCAGCAGCTCCCTATTCTCTTCACCCACGTGCTGTTTCCAATGATGAGCTAATTCAGTGAAGAAGGCAAAGGGGTATTGTAGTTTCATGTGTGGGATTGAATAGGGCAGCCTGTGTTAATATGTATTTTTGTGTGTCTGTAAGTGTATACAGTATGTCTGTGTACTACCTGCACATAGTGGAGCAGATTTATTTATTTTTTTTTCCATTACAGCACAACTCAAATCACATATATATTTGACAATTTCTGGTGTTGCGTTATATGTAATGTATGCAAGCGACTGTACTTTGTGCACTATACCTGCTCTGCAGTGGAATGTTTAAGGCTGCAGATTTTGATGTGGTTTTCTGAGCCAAAGTCAGGAATGGATTAAGCAGAAGGTAGAAGTATAAGAACTTCCTAGATATCTCCCATTCCTTTTGTAGCCATTCTTGACTTTGGCTCAAAAAAATGCAGAAAAATCTGCAGCAAAAAAATCTGCGTTTCCACAATGTGGGGCCTCAGCCTAGAGCAGTTTTCCAGGTAAAAAATATAGCTAAGAGCAGGGAATAGTTTAAAATAAAAATAAAGCGTGTTGTTCATCCCTTCTTACACCCACTTTCCAGTGGCAGGGCTACAGTCTTCTCCACCAATCTTCTGACGCTCCAACAATGATATCAAGGACCCTGTGTCTGGTCGCTGCAGCCAATTGCTGCTCTCAGTGGCTATGTAGATGGTTCTTGAAATCATTGCTGGAGAGCCAAAAATGGAGACTGGTAGAGACAACTGGAACCCTGCCTCTGGATCAGCTGGCAAAAAAAAATATATATATTTTTTTTTTTAAACCCACAAAACCCACTATAACTGAACTTATAGCTACAGGAAGTACAGTTGCTTACTTTTATAGGGCATATTAAAGAGGACCTTTCACGTCCTCATGTATATGCTGTTTTACATACCGCTGGAAAGCCAATAGCACGCTGAATGCAGCGCACTGTCGGCTTTCCCGTTATATGCCCAGGGGCTGGAGATATCTGGGGTCTAAATTTCACCGTCCACTGTCAGAAGGGCGTTCCTGACAGTCTAGCTGCACTGTGAGGAACGCCCTCCCTGACAGTACTAGTCCATAGACTTGTACTGGGGGGGCGTTCCTTACAGCTCAGCGTCATCACTTGGCTTACCGCCAAGTGATGACGCTGAGCTGTGAGGAATGCCCCCCCAGTACAGGGCTATGGATGAGCACAGTCAGGACTGTCAGAAACGCCCTTCTGACAGTGAACGGTGAAATTTAGACCCCTGATATCTCCAGCCATATAACGGGAAAGCTGAATTCAGCGTGCTGTCAGCTTTCTAGCGGTATGTAAAACCACATATACATGAAGACCTGAAAGGTCCTCTTTAAGGTATAGCTAAGGCTGAAATACAGTGCCTTGCGAAAGTATTCGGCCCCCTTGAACTTTTCAACCTTTTGCCACATTTCAGGCTTCAAACATAAGGATATAAAATTTTAATTTTTTGGTGAAGAATCAACAAGTGGGACACAATCGTGAAGTGGAACAAAATTTATTGGATATTTTAAACTTTTGTAAAAAATAAAAAACTGAAAAGTGGGGCGTGCAATATTATTCGGCCCCCTTAAGTTAATACTTTGTAGCGCCACCTTTTGCTGCGATTACAGCTGCAAGTCGCTTGGGTTATGTCTCTATCAGTTTTGCACATCGAGAGACTGAAATTCTTGCCCATTCTTCTTTGGAAAACAGCTCGAGCTCAGTGAGGTTGGATGGAGAGCGTTTGTGAACAGCAGTTTTCAGCTCTTTCCACAGATTCTCGATTGGCTTCAGGTCTGGACTTTGACTTGGCCATTCTAACACCTGGATACGTTTATTTGTGAACCATTCCATTGTAGATTTTGCTTTATGTTTGGGATCATTGTCTTGTTGGAAGATAAATCTCCGTAACAGTCTCAGGTCCTTTGCAGACTCCAACAGATTTTCTTCCAGCATGATCCTGTATTTGGCTCCATCCATCTTCCCATCAATTTTAACCATCTTCCCTGTCCCTGCTGAAGAAAAGCAGGCCCAAACCATGATGCTGCCACCACCATGTTTGACAGTGGGGATGGTGAGTTCAGGGTGATGAGCTGTGTTGCTTTTACGCCAAACATATCGTATTGAATCGTGGCCAAAAAGTTGGATTTTGGTTTCATCTGACCAGAGCACCTTCTTCCACATGTTTGGTGTGTTTCCCAGGTGGCTTGTGGCAAACTTTAAACGAGACTTTTTATGGATATCTTTGAGAAATGGCTTTCTTCTTGCCACTCTTCCATAAAGGCCAGATTTGTGCAGTGTACGATTGATTGTTGTCCTATGGACAGACTCTCCCACCTCAGCTGTAGATCTCTGCAGTTCATCCAGAGTGATCATGGGCCTCTTGGCTGCATCTCTGATCAGTCTTCTCCTTGTTTGAGATGAAAGTTTAGAGGGACGGCCGGGTCTTGGTAGATTTGCAGTGGTCTGATACTCCTTCCATTTCAATATGATCGCTTGCACAGTGCTCTTTGGGATGTTTAAAGTTTGGGAAATCTTTTTGTATCCAAATCCGGCTTTAAACTTCTCCACAACAGTATCACGGACCTGCCTGGTGTGTTCCTTGGTCTTCATGATGCTCTCTGTGCTTTAAACAGAACCCTGAGACTATCACAGAGCAGGTGCATTTATACGGAGACTTGATTACACACATGTGGATTATATTTATCATCATCAGTCATTTAGGACAACATTGGATCATTCAGAGATCCTCACTGAACTTCTGGAGTGAGTTTGCTGCACTGAAAGTAAAGGGGCCGAATAATATTGCACGCCTCACTTTAGTTTTTTATTTTTTACAAAAGTTTAAAATAACCAATAAATTTCGTTCCACTTCACGATTGTGTCCCACTTGTTGTTGTTTCTTCACCAAAAAATTAAAATTTTATATCTTTAGGTTTGAAGCCTGAAATGTGGCAAAAGGTTGAAAAGTTCAAAGGGGCCGAATACTTTCGCAAGGCACTGTAAACCAATTGTAAAATAAGAGTGCATTCACGCATGTCAGTTTTGTCATGATTTTAACAAAAAAAGGCATACAAAATCATAGCAAAACAATGACATGTGAATTCACCATAAAAACAATAATTAAAGTACTCATTGAAAGATGCTCATTGATTTTGGGGATGAAGTACAATTTGCTTTTTCTGCCTAGAGCACCTAAATACTTTGTCCTGGCACTACTCTGTTGAATGCCACTCTGATCATATTATCTTAACCTATGTAAGAGAGGACACTTGGTTTCGTCTGCTGATACGATGCTCTCAGTTCCAGTAGTGTGATGCTCTGATTTTTGTATAGGTATCCGGAAGCAAGAGCCATTCAACGCAAGATTATTTTTCACGCTGGACCTACCAACAGTGGCAAAACATACCATGCGATCCAGAGATACTTGGGTGCTAAGTCTGGGATATATTGTGGCCCATTGAAACTGCTTGCACATGAGATCTACAAGAACAGCAATGATGCGGTGAGAATTGACAAACTGACTGCATATTATCGCCTCCTTTTACTAGCACTATATACACAAACCAGTGAGAAAATGCTTTTATTTTTTTCAGCTAGAATGAATGGCTGGATGGTTTTGCCTAAAAAAAACAAACTAGTTTTTTTTTTTTTTTTTTAACCACTTCCGTACCGCCCACAGACTATTATACGTCCAAGAGGTGGTTGCCTTGTTCTGCAAGGACATACCGGTACGTCCAAGCAGAACTCAGCAGCTGCACAAAATCTTGCGGCCGCCCTCTGACCCCGGCAGTCATCCGCCTGGTGTAGCGTCTGCAAGAGCTGCTGGATCCTACAGGACCCAGATCAGTTCTATAGTTATGTGTAAGTAATGTGCAGGAGGCTGTATTCCTCCTGCAACTGGGGCTAAATGTACCAGCCCCAGTTACAGGGGAAATCAGCCTCCCCAACAAGGGGACACAATGTAAAATAAATAAATAAATAAATAAAATAATACACCAATAGAACGCCATTATTAAAGGTTATAGCCCCAACCCCGACGACACCATACAAAATAAAAATTACCGGAATGGAGAGTAAAAACAATTTTATAAAGTTTTTTTTTTTTTTTTTTAGTAGCACTTTGTGTTAACTAAACAAAAAAAAATAAAATAAAAGTGAAAAACAGACACGTTTTTCCTCCTCTTTTGTTTATATTTCCCCCGGATATAAAAAAAAAAAAAAAAAAAATTAAAACACTTGCAAAAATAAAATCATCATAAAAGTAAAAGCCCTATGTGTTACCGAAAAAAGACGCAGAAATTAGTTGAACAACGCAAATGATAAAAATGTTACAGCCCTCTAAACCGCACATACAAAAAAACTCTAAAATGTGTCTGGTCCTGGTCTAGGTCCAGAAATTGGCCCTGTACTGAAGTGGTTAACCTTATTAGTGAGTTTCACCTCTACTTTAGATTTCCTTGTCTTTGTCAAAAAAAATTTTTTTTTTAAATTCAGTGAGCTGGTTCTGGGAGAAGAAGTTTCATATATTCTGTGCAGACTTCCTTGTCTTACTACCCAACTATTGACTACATTGAAGAAACTGTGGATAGTACCAGATGGTGAGAGGAAAAAAAACCTTCATAGAATATATCAAACTCCAGGTGCTGAGGCACTGACCTGAGCACTGGCACCCTGGATGTTTTCACATGGCAGCACATTGCAGTGCCCCATGAAGCTTTTCTCCTGTGACACTGATGCAGAGGTTTCCCACACCATGGACATCACTGGCAGAGTGATGGTACGGCCCTTTTTCCACTAAGTGGTGCTGACACTTAACTGTCCAGCTGTGAACTTCATACAGTGAGAGCAGGATGGAGCTGCTCAGACTCTGCACCTTCCAGCTTGGCACATAACATAACACATAACATGGTACAGAACAAATTAACTTCCTGTCTGTATTGATGGTGTAGCCCACTTGGGCGGAACCAACACTTTGTTATTTTCCTAGTGTCAGGCTCCTAGTGGCCTGGCCTATACCCATGGTACTGTGTCCCACAATGAATACAAAGAGAAAGGGATTTTATGGTAAGTACAAAAATCCAATTTTCCTGCTTAAGATGATGGATGAGACGATGGTGGAGCAGTGGTCCTACATAGCCTATTAACCAGGGTCAACTTCCTTTTTTCTGCCGTTCTGGGTCCTGGTAGCCAGGGCCCCGGTTCCTTTAGTGGGGTTTAACGATACTGATAACCTACACTGCATTTTAGTCCCCACTTTCCCATTATATCGTAGTCTCTATAAGCCGCCATCAGCTATGGGCAAGTTGCAGCCTGGAGCAGAGGTATGCTGTCCGCGCAGACAGTGGGCGCTGAATGAAGAACCCCTGCGCTGCTCAGGAGTTTTATTACATCTATATTTCATACCTTATGATCCCATCAGTTGCTATCATTTGTTGAAGTGTGGGTTAGCAGCAATGCTGTAACACAAGGCAGGCTCAGCAGCCTTTTAGTTTCTAATCCTGCATCGTATCACTTCCCCAGCCTACACAGAAAGGAGTCCCTCTGATCTCCAGGTAAGGATTTTGATTTCCATCTTGCTGGTCTTTGCAGTATCTTCTTTACAGAGAAGACCCTCTGGTTCAGAAACCTGCTATCTTGTAGAAAAGTCAAAACGGCCTTTAGGATACACTTCATGTTTGTATGGCCCCATGACATGTCTTGTTCTTGTAGACTGAATATCCCTGTCCCTTTAGCCAGTTTTTTTTTTTTTCTTTCTTCCAGCTCCCTGTTGTGTGTCTAATTGTTTCCCCTTTACGTGGTCAGCAAGACTGGAGAGTCAGTGTTTCCTGGAGGTGTCAGGGCTCTGAGTTCAGCAGTGGGACCAGCTTCTACTTAGTGGTGGTTCTTTGCAAACTGGACGCTGAGCAGGTCCACTGCCCTGCAGGAAACCCGATGGCGGACCCACACGGTGTCTAGTTTACAAGAGCAGGACACATAAAAGGAATATAACTATCATTTGAACACTGGAGAATGCTTTGACCCACCTATGTGCTCTCCGGAGCAGGTATCCCTACAAATTTCCAACCCAGAAAATTTATAGAACACCAAAATAACATGACCACAAAAAGATAATAATAAAATAATATCATTTTATTAACATAAATAATGAAACAAACATATATGGGGAGATAAATAATGAAGGTACACCATAATAACGATAGGGAGGGAAATGGGGGCCATAATAATAAATAGGGGATATATACTGCTGGTACAAAGAAATATGTATAAGGATAGTTGAAAACAACCTATATAGCACTATATATGCATAAACATACCACAAACAGTATAATAGCCCAAAGAAATCTAGTAAATACTAGAAAAATGGAAATAGATATAAACATGATAAGCCACCATTATAACCTTACCTAGTCACACTCCACCCCAACGAACATTTCGCCAGATGGCTTCATCAAGGATGCAGTATAGGAGAGAAACAGTATGTGGCTAACAAATGCATAAGTTGTATTTCTAGGGATAGAAACTTTTTTTTTTTTTTTTTTAATGATCAATTGATGTGCTTTATTTCAGTGAACACACAGGGGCTGACTTATCATGATGGATATTTTCCATGCTGCTTAATCCCTGTGCCCATCTCATCATAAATTAGGCACATCCTCCAGGGTCTGTTCACCTAAGCTGGTGTCTACTCCAGTTCTTTGTACTTTCTACTCCAGTTCTTTTTTGTCTGTACTTGAACCCTACAAATTGTACAGTTCTGACGTACATTTCTGGCATAATTTACACCAGAAAAATGGCATAAATGATGATAAATCATGCCTCACCGCCACTCCCTCTTTGAGGAAAGTGGCGTGCAGGGCAGAAAACTGAAAAAGTTGCAATTTATCTGCAATAAAATGTTGCAATTTTTTCATGGTTTTTTTTTTTATGCCATTTTTCTGGTACACAACCAGGATTTATTAGCTCCTATATTCTTTGTGGCTTAACCCCTTTAATTGAAACCCTATAACTGGTTTATAGGATAATACTAGATTGTAAGCTCTTGTGAGCAGGACCCTCAGTCCCATTGTGTGAATTGACTATTTCTTTGTAATGTATCTTTTGTCTGTACTTGAACCCTACAAATTGTACAGTGCTGCGGAATATGTTGGCGCTATATAAATAAAATGTATTATTATTATTACTACAGTACATTTATTCTTTTTTGTAGGGTGTTCCTTGTGATTTAGTCACAGGAGAGGAGTTGATATACGTTGATCCAGAAGGAAAGCCATCGACACATGCAGCATGCACAGTAGAGATGTGCAGTGTGAATACACCCTGTAAGTTATGTACAATGAATACACCAAATCCTTATTGTCTAGTTATTATGATACAAATCTTGTCTTTTTTTTTCTGTTAAAGATGAGGTAGCTGTGATAGATGAAATTCAGATGATAAGAGATCCCGGTAGAGGTTGGGCTTGGACAAGAGCACTCCTAGGTAACAATATTTTATATTACTTTTCATTTTCATGTTCTCCTTCTTATTGTTTTTATTCTTCTATGCTCTGTGCCCTCCTTAACCCTTTTATTAAAGTCTTACCTATTTCTCTTTAACCGGTTGACGACCACCGACCGTAAATTTACGGCCAGCGGTCCTGGTCTCTGAAGTCCGGCCAATAGTAAATTTACGGCCGGCACTTCAGAGACCCTGTGAACGGGGATCGGGAGCGGGTGTTAGCTGTAACTGACAGCTAAAACCCTGCTCCATAACCCCCGGTCGGAATTTAGTTCTGATCGGAGGTTGGTTTTAACCCCTTAGATGCCACGGTCAAATATGACCGCGGCATCCAAGGGGTTCCGCCATGTTGCCGCCCCCACTGGCAACCCGCAGCGAGATCGGGGGGTGCCGATATCTATTTTCTGTAGCCAGAGGTCTGGCCAGTGACCCCAGGCTGCCTGAAGTCCCCACTACCTGGTTGATCCTGCCGGGATGTCAAGAAGTCAGCCGATGCATCTACATCGGCTGACACTCTTGTATAGACTGCAATGCAAGAGTATGCTCGTATATTGCAGTCTATAATACTGAGCCAGGATCAGAGCATCGCTGGCTCAGGTGTCCTTATAGGACAGGTAAAAAAAAAAAAAAAAAGTTATAAAGCCCCCAAAAATCCCTTTTCCTATATAAAATGAATTATATATATTAAAAAAAATAAATAAATAAAAATTATATATACATATATATATATATATATATATATATATATATAAAATAAAAACACCACATATTTGGTATCGCCGTGTCCGTAATAACTTGTACAATAAAGCTGAAACAATATTTAACATACACGGTGAACGTCGAAAAAAAAAATGGGAAAAAAACGCTGGAAGTAATGATTTTTGACTATCTCGCTTACAAAAAAATGCTATAAAAAGTGATCAAAAACTCATATGTACCTCAAAACAATACCAATAAAAAGCGCATGTCCTCCCACAAAAAATAAGCCCTAAACCAAGTCTGTCAACTGAAAAATAAAAATGTTACGCATCTCAGAAGATGGTGATGCAAAAACAATTGATTTATGTCCACAAATGGGTTTTTGTTCTGCAGAATTAGTAACGCATAAAAAAACAATATAAATGAGGTATCGCCATAATCGTACTGACCTGCAGAAGAAAAGGTAACATGTTACTTATGCTGTACGCCACACAGCAAAAAAATTAAAAGGTAAAAACCAATTCCAGAATTGATATTTTTTTTTAATCCACCCAGAAAGAGTTAATATAATTTATTCAATAAGCTATAGACACCCAAAAAAAATGGTGTCATAAAAAAATGCATATCATACCGCAAAAAATCAGCCCTCATATGGCTACATCATCCGAAAAATAAAGAATATAGCTTGTACAATGTGAAGACAAAAACCCCAAAAATCACCAAATCATTAGAACACAACTGGCTGCGGCAGGAAGGGAATGTATAAGCGGTGCGAGCCTCTATCAGGGTACAAACCAGATTTAGACCTTACAAGGGATAATAAACCAGAAGTGACCCCCAGAGTGACTCCCCCAATCATAGGAGCTACTGGGGATATAGTAGGGAATTTCGTGTTCCCAATGTACTCCGTACAGCTTACATATTCACTCTTCACCATCCGCTGTGCATTCACATCTGGGACACTAATGCTTATTACACCCCCTGATAAATTCTTTGAGTGGTGCAGTTTTCAAAATGGGGTCACTCCCTAGGAGATTCCACTTTTCTGGTACCTTAGAGGCTCTGCAAACATGACATGGCGTCCAGATACCAAACATCTGATTCTGCACTCCAAAAGCCAAATAGCGCTCCTTCCCTTCTGTGCCCTGCTGTGTACCCAAACTGCAGATTATACCCACATGTATGACACTGGTGTACCCAGGATAAGGTACATAATGTCATATGTGGGTATAAACTGCTGTTTGGGCACAGCGGGGCACAGAAGGGAAGGAGCGCTATTTGGTTTTTGGAGCACAGATTTAGACAGTTTAGCTTTTGGACGCCATGACACTTTTGCAGAGCTCCTGAAATGCCAGTAAAGCGGAATTCCCTGACACATGACCCTATTTTGGAAATTGCACCCCTGAAGGAATTTATCCAGGGGTACAGTGAGCATTTTTTACCTCTAAGTGTTTCTATAATTTATTTTCCAGAAATGAATACGCAGCTGATTGTGAAAGGTGAAAATGACAATTTTTCCAGGAATATGTAATTTCAATGCATAATACTTTGTGCCCAGCTTGTATCAGATGTGAACATGCCAAAAGATGTTGTGCCCGGGATACCCACTTAAGTTTTTAGAGTGTTTGTGACTGCTGACATAAGCTGGGCACAAAATATTGGGCACTGAAATGGCGTATCTCTGGAAAAATTGCAATTTTCCCTTTTCATTATCAGCTGCGCATTCATTTATTGAAATTAAATGAATGCAACACTTAAGGGTTAAGAATACCCCACTTGTTAATTCCCTTCAGGGGTGTAGTTCCCAAAATGGGGTCACAAGTCTGTGGATTCCACTTTACTGGCAATTCAGGGGCTCTGCAAAAGTGGCATGGTGTCCAAAAACCAAACTGTGCTTCAAAAACCAAAATTGCGCTCTGTCCCTTCTGTGCCCAAGCAGCAGTTTATACCCACATATGGCATTAAGTACGTTATCCTGGGTACACCAGTGTCATACATGTGGGCGTAAACTGCAGTTTGGGTACACAGCAGGGGGCAGATGTGAAGGAGCGCTATGTGGATTTTGGAGCATAGATTTAGATTGTTGGATTTTGGACACCATGTCAAATTGGCAAAGACCCTAAAATTGCCCCTACAAAATGAGGGTCACTTCTTGGGGAATTCCAATTTACTGGCACCTCTGCAAAAACAACATGGCGTCCAGAAAGTCCCCCTAGATCTGTACTTCAAAAGCTAAAAAGCGCACTGCTCCATCCCTTCTGAGACCTGCTGTGTGCCCAAGCGGCAGGTTACACCCACATATATAATTTTTTTTCCCCCCGGGATAGCCCACTTAATAGTTTTAGGAGTGCATGTCTTTGATGCCACAAAGTGGGTACAATGTATTGGGCACCAAAATGGCATAGTTATTTAAAATTGTCAATTTTCACTTTGTACATTAATTTTTGGGAAGCATTTTTAGGCTCAAAATGATAATACCCCTTGACACATTCCTTGAGGGGTGTAGTTTCTAAAATGGTGTCACTTTTGAGGGGTTTACATTGTATTGGTACTTTAGGGGTTCTGCAAATGCGACATGGCACCTTAAAACTATTCCAGCAAAATCTGCCCTCCAAAAGCCAAATAGCGCTCTTTCCATTCTGAGCCCCACCATGTACCCATACAGCACATTATAACCACATATGGGGCATTTCTGTGTTCAGGAGAAATTGTGTAACAAACTGTGAGGTTTTTTCTTCTTTATCCCCTTGTAAAAATTAAAAATATGTCACTAAATGGACAGTTTATTGGAAAAAAAAAAAAGTAATTTTTACATTCCAATGTTAATAGAATCTGTGAAACAACTGTAGGGTCAAAATGCTCACCATACCTCTTGAGAAATTCCTTGAGGGGTGTAGTTTCCAAAATGGGGTCACTTCTTGGGGGTTTCCATTGTACTGGTACTTTAGGGGCTCTGCAAGTGCGACATGGCACCCGAAAACTATTCCAGCAAAATCTGCCCTCCAAAAGCTAAATAGCGCTCTTTCTGTTCTGAGCTCCACCATGTACCCATACAGCACATTACAACCACATGGGGAGTATTCCTGTATTCAGGAGAAATTGTGTAACAAACTTTGTTGAGCTTTTTCTCCTTTATCCTCTTGTGAAAATGAAAAATTTGGGGCTAAATTGATGGTTTATTGGAAAGAAAGTAATTTTTCATTTTCATTTCCCAATGTTAATAAAATCTGTGAAACGGTTGTGGGGTCAAAATGCTCACGATACCCACTGTGAGGGGTGTAGTTTCCAAAATGGGGTCACTTTTGGGGGTTTCCATTATATTGGTACTCTAGAGGCTCTGCAAATGCGACATGGTACCTGAAAACTATTCCAGCAAAATCTGCCCTTCAAAAGCCAAATAGCGCTCTTTCCATTCCGAGCCCCACCATGTACCCATGCAGCAAATTACTATCGCATATGGGGTATTGCCGTGTTCAGGAGCAATTGTGTAACAAACTGTGGGTGGCTTTTTCTCCTTTAACCCCTTGTAAAAATGAAAACTTTGGGGATAAAGTGATGTTTTAGTAATTTTTCATTTACACATCCCAATGTTAATAAAATCTGTGAAACAGCTGTGGGGTCAAAATGCTCAGTATACCCCTTGATAAATTCTGTCAGGGGTGTGGTTTCCAAAATGGGGTCACTTTTAGGGGGTTTCCAATGTATTGGTACTCTAGGGGCTCTGCAAATGAGACATGGCACCTGAAAACTATGCCAGCAAAATCTGCTTTTCAAATGCCAAGTGTCGCTCTTTTCCGTGCACTGCCGTGTGGCCAAAAATCATGTTACACGCACATGTGGGGTATTTCTGTGCTCGGGAGAAATTGCACAACAAACTGTGAGATGCATTTTCTCCTTTAACCCTTTGTGAATGTGTTAATTTTAGGGATAAATGAATGTATTATTGGATAAAAATGAAATGTCTAAATTTCACCTCCATATTGTTTTAATTCTTGTGAAATGCTTAAAGGGTTAACAAACTTCCCAAATGCTGTTTTAAATTATTTGAGGAGTGCAGTTTTGAAAATGGGGTGATTTATGGGGGTTTCTAATATATAGGCCTTTATAATCCCCTTCAGAACTAAAGTGGTCCCTAAAAAATGAGTTTGGGAAATTTTCTTGTAAATCTGGAAAAATCGCTGTTACACTTATAAACCTTCTAACATCCAAAATAAATTAAAGGATGATTAAAAGATGATGCCGATATAAAGCAGAGATATGGTAGATATTTATTCATGTATTTGGGTGGTATGACTGAAAAGCAGAGCATTTTACATTTTGAAAATTGCAATTTTTTTCCAAATTTCCCTCAAATTTCCTAATTTTTTTCTAAATAAATACAAAAATATTGATCAATGTTTACCACTAACATGAAGTACAATGTGTCATGAAAAAACATTCTCAAAATCACTTGTGTAAGATATAGCATCTCAAAGTTATTGCCATATAAAGTGACACATGTCAGTTTTGAAAAATGAGGCCTGGTCCATAAGGCACTTTTAGGCCTGGTCCTTAACCGGTTAAAGCTATTGAAATTTCTGTTCCAGGGCTTTGTGCACAAGAAATCCATCTATGTGGGGAAGCAGCTGCTATAAAGTTAGTGACAGAGCTGATGTACACAACTGGTGAAGAAGTAGAGGTATGTCTGTTATATGTTCTTATAGTGGTACACTATGGCGGTCACCAGTATGGATAGCTGCCGTTCTCTACAAATTTGTGGCCTAGAATTAAGACTGGTCTTTAGACATGAGCTGATATAGTTGGGCCATATCATGATGCATGCAATGTTGTAGGTTACCTCCATAACTAGGCATGCAGTTTGTGTTCCTTGCAAAATTCTCCAAAAAGTGTGTGTGTAATCTAAGGCACACAAGGGTGCAGTAATGGTCAATCGATTTTTATGGCCACCATGTTTATGGTACTGTACATGCAATGCTGATCCTAAATGATTTGCTTAAGGTTTTCCATTTAATAAGAAGGCAAATAAGAGGACCCAGACTGGTCAAACTTTAATAAACTTTATTATATATGAAGTATTTTTCTTTTTTCTTGAGGTTCGGAGTTATGGAAGACTGACTTCTCTAACGATTTTGGATCATGCACTTCAGTCATTGAATAATCTCAGACCTGGTGACTGTATAGTTTGTTTCAATAAGAATGACATCTTCTCTGTCAGTCGACAGATTGAGGCTCGGGGTTTAGAATGTGCTGTCATTTATGGCAGCCTGCCTCCAGGTGAGTCATTACAACCTTGAAAATAAGACTCCTTTCCTATAATATGGCATCTTATAAGCATATAGAAGATACCCAAGTATCGTCGAGTAGCCACTGGTGTTTAGGGTGCTGTCCTACTCTGTAAAAAAGAATATATGGGCAGTAATTAGAACCTTTTCACAGAACCACCAAACTCTAGTTCTTGGGCAGAACTGGGAATTCACTGCACCCATTATTCTACCTTTCAGTATCTTATAGATACCTGTATTGACTTATGACATAGAGTAAAGATAGTGTTTCTATCTAAACATTCACTTTTTTTTTTTTTTTTTTTTTAAGGCACAAAAATAGCTCAGGCTAACAAATTTAATGACCCGGATGATCCTTGCAAAATTCTGGTAGCCACAGATGCCATTGGAATGGGACTGAACTTGTAAGTTAATTTTTGCATTAGTCTAGTTATATGTACATGCAATTTATAGCTAAATAATATTAATGTGAACGGATACTTATCTAACTAAAGCCTGCACTGCATGATGCCACAAAGTTGCATAAAACCTTGGAAACTTTTTTTTTTTTTTTTAAACTCTTTTTATTGTAAAGTAAATCCATGACACGCCTACCTAGATAGAACAATCACTTATTGAATGAACCATCAAGTGTCTGCCGGGTATTGTGAAACCATCTTAACTGCATGGGGATTACATATAGGTATAGAAATGCACCACTAGTCATGGCAAGCCAGGTCACAAGATGGGTGACTGAGGGCTACATGTATGAATTTATGTTCGAGATGAGTATTAGCTAAATAGTATCTTTTATTAAAATACACCAAACAAACTGGCCACATTGTTATCCTGTGCCTCTGATATAGTCAAATTACATAAGAAGCCAGAGCTCAGAACTTGACAATATAACGTGTCCTTAAAATTACAAGGTCAATTCCTGCAAGGGGAATGGCAGGGAGCCAACTCCTCGGGCAGCTCTTTTTTTCTATTTAAGCTCCATATTTATGTGAACAGTGTTTTCTTGCATTGCATGTACCTTCATTCTCTCTATTGGGTTGTGCACATCTGCCATATCACCAGTATTGACTTGTTCATAACCAGTTAGATTTAGTCATATACATATACGGGCATGGGTCAATTGATATTGTATCTGCTTTTACAATGGAATTCTCTTCCACAATGTAATGTTTGACCAAGCAGTGAGAAATCTTATCACAGAAGTCATTGTAAGGTAAAGGCTGACATGGCTGGCATGAAGTAGTGCTTTAGGGTAAAGGTTGATTCCTGCACAGTGTGTTACATCTAAAGAAGGAAATGAGCCCAGACAGTTTATAACCCATATCGAAACACACGTAGCTTTTGAACTTTAACACATCATTGTCTTTTAGCAAAGTACACTTCTGAATATGCCTATGACAGAACATTTAAAGCATCAATTTTAGTGAGGAAGTTGCTTTAAAGGGGTGTTCAGGTCAGGCCATTTATCACTGGATAATTGATAAATGCTATATCGGTGAGGGTCCAGTCACTCGGCTGTTGCCATGAGTTTTTATTGGAGTGGCAGGACACGGCTGTTTATTCATTTTAAACTCCTCCTAGCTGGAGTCTCCCATTTAGGTGATCGTAGGAGTCCCATCGGTTGGACGTCCACTTGTCTATTGTTTATCAACTATCCAGTTGGATGGGTGATGAATGCTTCTGATCAGAATACCCCCTTAACACCAATTCACTAATACATAAAGGGAAATTCCTCTAACCCCTTGGTGACTTCCTCCTTACCACAGATGTGCACCGCGGACATATGGCATGGGCTTCAGAGCTGAGCTGTGATTGGTTGGTGTAATCATACACTGGCAATAGTACAGGGTGTTGTATAAAATAAATCCACTGTAAAATTACCTAGTTCATCAAGAAAATGAGAAGATGTGCTTCTGGCGTGTACAAGATCTGCACAGTATTTAGCATCTACTGAGCGCTGAATATGGATTTTCCATACCAACAGCCAATTCCTGACAGAGATGAGGTTTTATCACACGGGCCCTGAACAGGCTAGTAAAATATATTGCAAAACTCCATAGTATCACCGACCGTACACACAACTACAATCAGAAAAGCTTCTCATACAAGCCAAATCACTGTAACATTAGAGAAGCAGCCTCCTGTCATTTAGAATTTTTCACACTTGGTTAGCCCACTATGGCTAGTACAGGCTTATGTAAGAAATGTCACTGTAGCTCACAGATTAACAGGCTGCATTTTTGGTAAATTATTATGAATGACTTTCCGGTTTCCTATTTTCTGTTATTAGGAGCATAAAACGAATCATTTTCAATTCTTTGGTAAAACCTTCAATCAACGAGAAAGGGGAGAAAGAGATTGATACGATCACCACTTCCCAAGCTCTGCAGATAGCTGGTAGAGCCGGCAGGTTCAGCTCCTTGTTTAAGGAGGGTGAAGTCACCACCATGGCCCAGGAAGATCTACCTCTGTTGAAGGAAATTCTGAACAAACCAGTCCATGACATACAGGTAAAGTACAATAAGAGTGCTGCTTTATAAGCAGAGCAAGCTTGAAAACACTAGCTTATCTCCTCTCTTAATATACAGTATAATAACAGTATAATACTGGAGGATGTGCTAAATTCTGACCAATGGGGGTGCAACCTGTTCCTCACAGAATGAATAGAGCAACAGTCACACATGCACTCCGTCACTCCATTCATCTCAATAAGGCTGGTTCTTCTAGTGATACTGAAAAATAATTTCAGAATTTTTATAGTATCTGCATTTATTTTGTTTCATTGATTGTAAATATGATTTGTTTCCCCTTTTTATTAGGCGGCAGGGTTACATCCCACGGCAGAGCAGATTGAAATGTTTGCTTACCATTTGCCTGATGCTACTCTCGCTAACCTCATAGTAAGTATGTGATATTAAATTGTATGATTTTGGGTTGTTTATTTTTCATAACTCAGATACCCTACAAGTTAAATCAAGGCCTGTGTCCTCCTCATTGAACAAAACCTTCTATACTCAGCAGTCATCATGAATGTAACAGGCTTGTCTCCCCATTGAAATTAATATGCACCTGCATCACATGTAACGTGCACATGCTAAACCCCCACTCATCTAAAACAAGTAACAACAAAGTGTATAGTAAAGGCTGAATGGTGAGTCTTGGGAGCCATGTAGCCAACTCCGTTATACACATAGCAAACCCTATACCAGACTATGCCAACTTAACCATCTCCCTTGGGGTTACATGACTCTTATGGTTCCTTACAGCCATTTTTCCCTTTCATTACTCTTGACACCTGAAGCTTTTTATTTAGAATGTGCTATAGACATGTATTGTGTTTTATCAGTTGTGATACATGCAGCATTTAGGAATATACTACTTACCAATTTATTTACTTTTCTACAACCTTTAGGACATATTTGTAAGTCTCTCTCAAGTGGATGGACGTTACTTTGTGTGCAATATTGATGACTTTAAATTTGTAGCTGACATGATCCAGCACATACCATTAAACTTAAGAGCGCGCTATGTCTTTTGCACCGCTCCCATAAATCGCAATTTGCCATTTGTTTGTACTTCACTACTAAAGGTGAGTTTGACTTGCTTGTATCAGACATGTTTAACCCCCTTACCTGTTTGCTTGCCTTTTATAACTATTCTAATAAGCAACTGACACCCAAATATAGTGACTTTTTTTTATCAATTCTAAAACCTGTATTTAGTTTTTTCACCTGTTTTCAGTAACTCTTATTTGCACTTCTAATATCCTTCTGTCTTGATGTCTTTAGTTTGCCCGTCAGTTCAGCAGGAATGAGCCTCTTACCTTCCAGTGGGTTTGTAAGCATGTGACCTGGCCCGCTTCCCCTCCGAAAACCATCAAAGATCTAATGCATCTAGAAGCTGTACATGACATCCTTGATCTTTATCTCTGGTTAAGGTGAGATCACACTTTTCCATATTCTTATCAGGAACGAATATTGGGAAAGATAGGCTGCTCTCACTTCAGAGGAAACAAGGGGATAGCTACTACTCTTTGTTTAACCGACAGAGGGAGCAAAGGAACAGGTAGATTTAAATCTTACTCCAATATTTTTCTGGCCAACAGTTCCAGAAATATAATAAAGAGGCCCTCTAACAGGCACCATGCACATGGGATTAAAGGAGTTATCCCACTTTTAAGACTAACCCCTATCCTGTGAATTGGGAATACGTGTTTGACCAATGGGACCTCTGGTGATCATAAGACCCAAGGGTCCCATGTGACTAGAGCAATGGTGGGCATGCATGGCTACCTCTGCTTTCACTTCAGTAAATGGAGTAGTGGTCACACATACACATCATTGCTTTATTCATGACGCACTTGGACCCCTGTTCTCATGACGGCTGTCTAACCCCAGTTATCAAACACTTATCCTCTATACTTTGGAACTATGCCCAGGGCTGGAGAAATCTTGGTCACTACGACTAAATTTTATAGTTTGTAATAGAGAAAAAAAAGTAGATCCTGGCGCCCCTGTAGCAGAGTAATGGTGGGTTAGTAAGGTAATAGAACAGTACTAAGCTGTTCTAATGAGGCTTGCTGCTGCTCTTACTCAGTGACCATCCAAAAAGTTTGGTGGTAACGTAATACAGAAAAAAGTAGAGAAAAAAAAACTGGGATATTATGGTTGAGCGCTGCAAGTAAGGGTATTTCAATAAAATATTTGCAAAGAGAATGTTTGTGAATAAAAACACATGTTTTATTGGTTCCACACCGGTCGTACAACAATAGGCTACGCGTTTCGACGCTGTACTGGCGTCTTCATCAGGCCATAAACTAGATATAAACAAAACACAGAATGTATAATCAATGGCTAGGTTTTAGAGCAAGGGTAGTCATAGTGTAGGTCCAGATAAAAATACTAGGGTATAACATATATAGCAGGGTAAAATAAAATATACGATAAGAGTTTAAAATTAGTAATAAAAAAAAAAACAAAAAAAGTAGCACGAATAAAATAGGGTAACGCATATAAAATAGTTGGATGTCCATAATAACAATATAGCATAATATAATACAGGTTGGAACTTAGTAGGATAGAACCAGCATACGTAGCAATGTCAATGGTAGGATATGGATTGTACTAGCAGACAAGAATAAATGACTGGGTAGATAAACTATATTGAATAAATAAAATAAATCCATAGGTAGGTGTAGTTAGTGGATGGAATGAATAATAGTAAATAAGTACATAGAATGAATACAATATGAAAACAGATTTGAAGAGTGTGAAAGTAGCATGTTAGGAAGACACTGATGATGATGATTGAAAGTATGAATAGGAAATGGTTGTACAAGTAGAGAAGAAGACAGTGATGCAGGAGATGATGATGATGATGATGGTGAGTGGTAAATTATGAAAGCAGAGCTCAACTTACATATAGCAGAGTCCAGGGCAGGAGGGGAACCAAATTGACAGGAAGCAGAATGTAGGCTGCAAGTATATAGTATCTTGAGGGGGTGTGGTCAATTTTTTTTTTTTCTCCTCACATTCTTTATTGATGGCTAACAGTAGTTGATGTTAGAAAGTTGTTGGGTTGTGAGAGGCTAAAGATGATTAATATATGAAATAATGGAGAAGATGGCTGGTGGATATGCATCTACCCCAACGGGCGTGGGTCATGAGTATACAGAAGTATATGTATATAGAAATGTGTAACTAAAGTCAAAAGTTACATACCCATAGGCTTGAAGGTGAACACATGAGCAAAATGTATGTGTAGGAAAGGTATGCAAAAAATGAATACAGTGCGGGTTCAACTGTAGTTGTGAAATCCCTGTAATGTGTTAGCGGGATAACAATTAGAATGATGACTCAACGACATCATTTAATCCATTGGGACTAAGTGTAATGAGCTTGTAGATCCAAAATGCCTCCCTCTGTCGGAGTTTTTGGAAGCGGTTTAAGGTTGTAGATGGGATGTGTTCTATCGGCAGTATTATTAAACATTGGAAATTACATTCGTGTTTAAGAGAGCAGTGTAGGGACAAATTATGTTTTTGATACCCTTTTTGTAATGTTGGTACGATGGCCATTCATTCGACAATGTAGTGGCTGGATGGTCCGGCCAACATATTTCAGTTTACATGAACATTCTATTAAATACACTATGTAATCAGTGGAACAATTTCGGTGGGATTTGATTGGAAAGGTTTCATTTGAAATGTTAGAATGAAAGTTGAGTGCCTGATGTTTGATGTTTAAGCAACAAAGGCATCTTGGGTGGCCACATCGATAGGCCCCAGGCGGTGCTGAAAACCCATTTGTGCCAGATGGTGTTAATGAGCGAAGTCGACTGGGGGCTAGAATATTTCTGAGGGTGGTGGACCTCCTAAAAGTGAGGGTGGGTTTATTAGGGAGAATCTTGTTCAGGTGGGGGTCACTCAACAAAACTCCCCAGTGGTTATTTAGTATTGTTCTAATTGTCTTATGACCAGAGTTGTATGTGGTGACAAAATTACTCCTAGTGTGTGTCGAGATGGCTGGCTTAGTTTTTTTCTGCGAGACATGAACTTTGGGTAAGTGATAATGCCTTTTGAAAGGCATTGTTAATGATGGATTTAGGGTAGTTTTTTTCTGTAAAACTTTTTTTTAGAATTTTTGCTTGATTTTTGAACGTCTGAGAGTTGTCACAATTCTTTCTAATCCTCTTAAATTGACTAAAAGGTATGTTGTTAAGCCAAGGGTTATAAGGGGCACTGGCATAGTCGAGGTAACTATTAACGTCCACACTTTTGAAATAAGTGGAGGTAGATATAGTGCCTGTTGGAGATAAGGAAATGAGGAGATCCAGATATTCAAATTTTTTGGATGGAGAATTGGTGTGTAAAGGATAAACCAAAAGCGTTGTGTCCTAGTGAAGTAATGAAGTTGAGTGCTGAAGCTTCGTCGCCCTCCCAGATAAAAAAACAAATCATCTACGTACCGTTTGTATAAAATGTTAGATTTATAGTCAGTGGAATTGTAAATGTGTTTCTCTTCAAAGCAACCCATATATAGGTTAGCATAAGAGGGCTCAAAGCGTGTGCCCATAGCACAGCCCTTGGTTTATCGGTATATCATATCTTTAAAGGAGAAGATGTTGTGCTCTAATATAAACTGTATACTGGCAAGGAGGAAGTCTTTTTGTTGAGATGGCAACAGTGTGTTATTGGAAAGGAAGGATTTTATGGCCGCTATCCCCTGTTGGTGTGGGATGTTAGTGTATAGTGCAGAAACATCAGCTGTTAATAGTGCCCATTTTTTCTCGGGTTGGCGTGTGGTGTTTAATGTTTGAAGTTCTCTGATGAGCTGTGTGGAGTCCTTGAGATAGGAAGGTAATTGTAAAACAAATTTTTGGAGATGGAGGTCTATAAAGTGGGAAAGGTTGCTAGTTAAAGAGCTGATACCGGAGATGATTGGTCGACTGGGGGGGGGGGTGCATAACAAGGACTTATGCACCTTAGGAAGATGGTAGAAGAAGGGCATTGGTGGTTCAATTGTGTGTAAAAAAAAAAAAAATTTTTCTCCTTTTTGGTAAGGAGATTCTTCTTTATTGCTTGGTTAATAAGGTTTTTATACTGAGTGATGTATATAGAGAGTGGATTATTGGTGAGTGGTTCGTAGAATTCTCTATCGTTGAGGAGGCGGTCTGCTTCCTTAATGTAGTCTATAGTATTTTGAATAACAATTCCTCCGCCTTTGTCGGCTGGGCGTATGGTGATATTCGGGTTAGTTTGTAGATTTTTAATAGCTGTAATGTAATGACAGGCCTGGGAGCCTTCAATAGGCTCCCGGCTGTCATGGCAATCAAGCGCCGCCCTCCGATGACATTCTAGAGGGCGGCGATCAGGTAAAAATGGCGGCGCCCTTGGCGGCTCCGCAATTTAGACGCCGCGGTTGCGTTTGACCGTGACATCTAAAGGGTTAACAGCCGCGATCGGTGCAGGCACCGATCGCGGCTGTTAGCTGCAGCTCCTGAGCGCTCTCCATACATCCGTACTTACTATTACGCCCTGGGTCGTTAAGGGGTTAAAGATATGATATACCGACAAACCAAGGGCTGTGCTATTGGCACACGCTTTGCGCCCTCTTATGCTAACCTATATATGGGTTGCTTTGAAGAGAAACACATTTACAATTCCACTGACTATAAATCTAACATTTTATACAAACGGTACGTAGATGATTTGTTTTTTATCTGGGAGGGCGACGAAGCTTCAGCACTCAACTTCATTACTTCACTAGGACACAACGCTTTTGGTTTATCCTTTACACACCAATTCTCCATCCAAAAAATTTAATATCTGGATCTCCTCATTTCCTTATCTCCAACAGGCACTATATCTACCTCCACTTATTTCAAAAGTGTGGACGTTAATAGTTACCTCGACTATGTCAGTGCCCATTATAACCCTTGGCTTAACAACATACCTTTTAGTCAATTTAAGAGGATTAGAAAGAATTGTGACAACTCTCAGACGTTCAAAAATCAAGCAAAAATTCTAAAAAAACGTTTTACAGAAAAAAAAAATACCCTAAATCCATCATTAACAATACCTTTCAAAAGGCATTATCACTTACCCAAAGTTCATGTCTCGCAGAAAAAAACTAAACCAGCCATCTCGACACACACTAGGAGTAATTTTGTCACCACATACAACTCTGGTCATAACACAATTAGAACAATACTAAATAACCACTGGGGAGTTTTGTTGAGTGACCCCCACCTGAACAAGATTCTCACTAATAAATCCACCCTCACCTTTCGGAGGTCCACCACCCTCAGAAATATTCTAGCCCCCAGTCGACTTCGCTCATTAACATCATCTGGCACAAATGGGTTTTCAGCACCGCCTGGGGCCTATCGATGTGGCCACCCAAGATGCCTTTGTTGCTTAAACATCAAACATCAGGCACTCAACTTTCATTCTAACATTTCAAATGAAACCTTTCCAATCAAATCCCACCTAAATTGTTCCACTGATTACATAGTGTATTTAATAGAATGCCCATGTAAACTGCAATACATTGACCGGACCATCCAGCCACTACATTGTCGAATGAATGGCCATCGTACCAACATTACAAAAGGGGTATCAAAAACATAATTTGTCCCTACACTGCTCTCTTAAACACGAATGTAATTTCCAATGTTTAATAATACTGCCGATAGAACACATCCCATCTACAACCCCAAACCGCTTCCAAAAACTCCGACAGAGGGAGGCATTTTGGATCTACAAGCTCATTACACTTAGTCCCAATGGATTAAATGATGTCGTTGAGTCATCATTCTAATTGTTATCCTGCTAACACATTACAGGGATTTCACAACTACAGTTGAACCCGCACTGTATTCATTTTTTGCATACCTTTCCTACACATATATTTTGCTCATGTGTTCACCTTCTGTAATGCAAAAAACCAAAATGGCTGGCCCTGACAAGATGGACATAAAGCCAGCTCATAGTAACCTTAATTTCAACTCTGTATGAAGTAATGTCTATATGGTTGTAATGAGGTAATGTCTACACACTCTATCAAGTTTGACATGTTCTGGGATGCGTACATGTCCTAGGAAGACATTCCAGTGGAAGTTGGCCCCTTTCATGGGAATGTGAGCCTGGAGACGAGTAAAGCCTTACCAGAGGTGTATATACTTCTGTAACTGCCCACTCTTATGACGCACACAAAGGGTATATAAGATCGGTTAATGTCTCCCAGCCGGTGTTGCAATCCTGATAGCAGTAATTGGGGACGCCTGATGCTGCGTGGTGATACCTGTCACAATGGCTTGGTGATATTTCCTGCAGATACCCTAATCGGAATTCATCAATGAAGCTTGGCAGTGTTGTAAGTATTGATTTGATTATTTTTTTGTAAGCATTGATTTGATATACCTCTTGATATACTTTTCCTTGTTGTAAGACCTTTTTGATATCTTTTTATACTTCTCTTAATAAAATGTTAAGCTATTGTTGATAGTCTAGTGTTTTATTCTATAACTTTGTTCTATAATACGGAATCCAAAGAATCTTTTTCCCTTGGCATAACACCTTCAAGCCTATGGGTATGTAACTTTTGACTTTAGTTACACATTTCTATATACATATACTTCTGTATACTCATGCCCCACGCCCGTTGGGGTAGATGCATATCCACCTGCCATCTTCTCCATTATTTCATATATTATAATCATCTTTAGCCTCTCTCACATCCCAACAACTTTCTAACATCAACTACTGTTAGCCATCAATAAAGAATGTGAGGAAAAAAAAAAAAATTGACCACACCCCCTGAAGATACTATATACTTGCAGCCTCCATTCTGCTTCCTGTCAATTTGGTTCCCCTCCTGCCCTGGACTCTGCTATATGTAAGTTGAGCTCTGCCTTCATAATTTACCACTCACCATCATCATCATCATCATCTCCTGCATCACTGTCTTCTTCTCTACTTGTACAACCATTTCCTATTCATACTTTCAATCATCATCATCAGTGTCTTCCTAACATGCTACTTTCACACTCTTCAAATCTGTTTTCATATTGTATTCATTCTATGTACTTATTTACTATTATTATTCATTCCATCCACTAACTAGTTTATCTACCCAGTCATTTATTCTTGTCTGCTAGTACAATCCATATCCTACCATTGACATTGCTACGTATGCTGGTTCTATCCTACTAAGTTTCAACCTGTATTATATTATGCTATATTGTTATTATGGACATCCAACTATTTTATATGTGTTACCCTATTTTATTCGTGTGTTTTTTTTTTTTTTTTTTCTTATTACTAATTTTAAACTCTTATCGTATATTTTATTTTACCCTGCTATATATGTTATACCCTAGTATTTTTATCTGGACCTAACTATGACTACCCTTGCTCTAAAACCTAGCCATTGATTATACATTCTGTGTTTTGTTTATATCTAGTTTATGGCCTGATGAAGACGCTAGTACAGCGTCGAAACGTGTAGCCTATTGTGTACGACCGGTGTGAAACCAATAAAACGTGTGTTTTTATTCACAAACATTCTCTTTGCAAATATTTTTACTGAAATACCCTTACTTGCAGCGCTCAACCATAATATCCCAGTTTTTTTTTCTCTACTTTTTTCTAAATTTTATAGTGATTTAAGTTTTCCCCCTGACCACCTTGCATAAGGTGGCTTACATTGACAACATGAAGCTCCATTTCGTTAGGGAGAAGTGGTCACATAAGGGAGTGATCACATTTTAGAGTACTCTATTTACTTGGAAAGTTGCAGCAGTTTTGATACTAGGCATGTGGGCTAGGACCTACTGTGACTATACAGAAGAATAGAGATATATAGACTGAGTTTCTGCTGCTATAACTACTGGGGAAGTGAAGTGGAGGCTGCTCTTACTAGGGAAGGGGACAAGGAGACTGTTTGCTTTTATGCTTTGCAAGCTTCCAAAGTGTTTCTGTACATTTTAAGGATTATACATAACTGTTGGTTGTATTAAATACTTCATCTTAAATTTGGCATCTATTTCTGCATCAGTTATCGCTTCATGGATATGTTTCCGGATGCTGCACTTGTGAGGGCTATTCAGCGAGAGCTGGACTCCATTATTCAGACAGGCGTTCATAGCATCACCAAACTCATTAGAGCCTCGGAAAATAGGACTGCACTTCACATTGTCAATGAAATGTCTAAGGACTCAGAAAGTGTTCTGGATGACGCTCAGAAGCCTGGACCTAGGAGAATCAGGGGGAATAAGCCACTTCCAGCAAATTCTGAACCCCAGAAAATATCTCTCACAAGTAGACTGGTTCAAGATGGACTCCTTACACCAGACATGTTAAAGCAGCTGGAGAAAGAATGGATGTCTCGCCAGCAAACGCGGGGAAACAAGACCAGAATAAATGAACTGGACATTTTAAAAAAGAGCAGAAAGAAGGAAATAAAGAAGTAGGACATTAGATTATAAACACTTTTCTATTTTATTATTGTAAAATAAAAAACACTGAAAACTATTGAAGTTGTTTAATTTTATAATGGGTAACAATGGTTTTTCAGGAAATATCATTGTTTGGCATGATCGGCCGCCAGGGCTGTGGAGTCTGTGTCGAGGCTCATTTTGTGTGGAGTTGGAAAAATTTACCAACTCCGACTTCAAAATAAATTGTTTTGATAAATACATTTTCAATTAATTATCGAGCTTGTATTATTAATTAGACTCCTAGTTTGCTGCATATTTACGTCTAAGTAAGTCACTAGGTTTTCATTAGAGGATATTTAGTGCGTCAAGAGTCGGAATCAGTGGTTTGGTCTATCAACTCTACAGTCCTGTTTACCCCTTGATCCAATCATCAACCAGTCTCACTGTGTTGTTTTTGTTTTTAATACTAATCTGGCACCTGATTGGCCAATTTAGTTCTTACGGTTGATGGTGGGAAGGTATTTATATGAACGATAACATCATTAATTGAACAGCTACATCACAGCCATCCAAAATGTAATGTGTGTCAGTTTTAGTTATGCACCACGCCTTTAGGGACCTTCACAGGACACAACATTTTTCATTTTATTGGTGTGTTCCTTTCTATGATCATTAGATCACTAAATTAACCCAAAAAGAAGTACAGCTGCCTCTGAGGAAATTGATTATCAATAAAGCCCAGATGACTCTTATACATGGGTATTGAGCTTAGTAAATGACAGACCACTGTATCTTATCATCTTAGACTCTCTTATAGGTTCAGTGCCACAGGATTGGAGGATGTCTGATGTGGTACCAATATTTAAGAAAGGTAAAGAAGTGCAAGTATGCGACTACTGTCTGGTAAGTTTAACATCTGTGATATGTAAAATATTTGAAGGTATTCTAAGAGATGAACTACAAGAATATACAGCAGCAAATAGTTTGATAACCAGCATGGATTCATGAACAGGTCATGCCTTACTAACATGCTTGGTTTCTATGAGGAGGTAAGGGCAGATCTGGAAGTTTGTCATGTAACTGTTTTTTTCAAAAACTTCTGCTACTGTATCACACAACAGTCTTGTCCTAAAGCTACAGATACAGGGGCTGGGGGGGGGGGCAATATGTGTAGAATTGGTTAGGAGATAGAAAACTGTACATACACAAAATGGGCTAGTCAGCAGTTGGGATGACAAGGATTAGTGTTAGGTCCAATTTTTATTAATCTATTAATGACCTTGTGGACAGGATGCGAAGTAACAAGTCAGTGTCAGTCTTTACTGAGTTTCATTGTAAAATATTACAAAAACACCTTGATGAGCTGCAACATGAGCGAGAACATAGCAGATGGAATTCACGACAATTTTGCATTTTTTTTTTTTTTTTCCTACATAGCATATTTCGGGGAAATACATTGAATTTCTCTGACCGAAATGAAACTGCATACCTGTATGTGTGTGTATCCAGCCTAAAGTTTTACGTCTTATGAATACTATCAGTCCTCGCCCTGCCCAGCTACTTTTGGTCACATTGAATAATATTCAGGATTACCCGCCCAGTAGCTGCAAAACAATAACTGCTGATGTGAATGAAACAAGTATCGTTTAATGGCTTAAAGAGGATCTCTCAGTTCTGATGTATTCCCCATTGTATAGCAATAGAGCATCTTGGAACTTCATGTTGTACCAGTTCCTAAAGTTTTACACCATCCAATTAGTGTTGTTAGTATCAGACGGTGTAGGAACACGCCTCCTTGACAAGGAGGATGGTAACATCTAGTTGTCAATGTATTCATACATTTCTAGGAGGAATAACCGAGAAACTCCACAACACAAGATTATCTAGAATTCTCATTTCATGAGGAATACAAGTATTTGCTGAAACAAACAAACAAGTCAGGAAAGAGACAGATCCTCTTTAAATAAGTGTATATATTAATATTGATAATTGCTTTGGGAAGTACAGGTACATGCAGAATTTCAGGTTTATACATATTATACTTTGTAGTATTTTTCTCTTGAATGGCTGTCCAGTTTGATGATACAAACAACCTTCAGCATTAACAACTAAACAGCCTGATCAAGGGACAGTTTTGGCTATGTTCACATCTGTGCCAGAGTCCGTCGCAGTACAGGACTTTTACCTCTGCCAGTTTCAGTTTTAAAACAACGGACTACTTTTTTTTGCAGTCTGCCTATCCGTTGTTCTCGTCCTCCAACGGACCAAAACAGTGGCTAGGAGACACTAGTGTGAACCTAGTGTTAAGTATTTAAAAAAAAAAAAAAAAAAAAGTAGCTCCAAATCATAGATAACTCTAGTATTTTCGTCCAAAAACCAGCTAAAAATATCTAGCATGATCAATCTGTAGTCTGTCTTTGGCCATCCACAAATGATCATTTATGGAATCTACTTGTCCTGTAGCCAGCCATTCATTGACTGAAATTGTGAAGAAAATATAATTTAGTCCCAGAGTAGTAAAGACAAGTCCATGTAGTAAGAGCCTCACAGACCTCAAGGTTCCATTTTGGCTGTCCCCCCCCCCTTAAGGCTGAGACCCCACGTTATGGAAACGCAGCTTTTTTTTTTTGAGCCAAAGCCCGGAGTGGATTCTACAGAAGGTAGAAGTATAAGAACTTCCTATATAATTTCCCATTCCTTTTGTAGCCATTCTTTGGCCAAAAAACGCAGCAAAATCTGCAACAAAAAAATGCTGCATTTCCACAACGTGGGGCCCCAGCCTAAATGTCTTAATGGGATATATCAGAGTAATTGCAAAGCTAATTGCCATACAAACACAGGGGCTCTGGACAATACCGGGCAGGGGGAGATGGGAACAGTAGACAGACGTTACAGAGGACCAAGGAGAGAGGACACGAGGAGGGGGGTGTCAGATACAGTATGCATCCCATGGAGACCAGATGGACTGGAAGAACTCTACCTTGTTATTAAGAGTAGCAGTGAGATATTCAAGGCTGCGCACATCTTTAATACCCGTAACTAGGGCAGGGCCCTTAGGAGGTTGCGTACTCTTCCAGTGGAGAACTATTACCATCTTAGCAGCTGTGCAAAGGTACAAGAACAATTTCAATGTCTTTTTCCCTAGGTGTCGGGGTGGGAGGTTAAGTAAATAAGAGCGTCTAGTGGGACACCTTGTATGAAAAGGGTGTCTGTGAGCAACTTCCAGAACGTGCGAATTAAAGGGCAATCTCAGAATACGTGAAACAGTCTGCCCATTCCAAAGGTAAAATTAACATGCAGCATGTGTGATTGATATTAAATTAAATCTGTATAAAAATGCTGCATTTTTTTCTGCAACATGTGGCCTTATGCATTTTGTGTGAAAGGTGGGAATCGCATTGTTATCCTGTTGCAGCAACAGCTTTGCGGACACTGTGCACAGTTTATTTGCTGTAAAGAAAACCAAACGTGTATGGCCAGCTTTACTGACCGAAGCCTAAGAATGCCTTCTCACACAGCAGATTTTATTGCAAAAATTTCTGAAATTGAAAATAGTCTCCATTCACCTGAACGGGTCGGACAGGCACTTCTGCTTCTGACAGCCCCATTCAGATCACTTTAATCACAGAAATTTCTGCAATAAAATCTGCTGCTTGTGAAGACATTCTTAGACATTGCTTTGAACTTTGTTCTTTGAAGACTTGCATATATGTAAGATAAGACTGATCAGTAGAATATCATGAATTATATATGAGCACAAAGTTATGTTGTTGAAGATGCATGCGATGAAAGAATTTCATGTTAAGGTCCAGTGATGGCCCTTAAACTTTCAAACAACTTTTGATTTTCTGGCATCATTTTAACAAAATTTTGGAATATACTTTATTAACAAATTTTGGCTCCTTTCTATGAAATCCTGCATTTTTTTTTTTTTCTTTTCCTTGCTTCTCTATAGAGAGCTGTTCCTGCTTCTCCCTGTATACAGAGTGTAGGCTTGTGTGAAATGAAAATAAAATGAAGGTAAGGGAGGGTCACTTCAAATGCTTATATCCCGGGCATTATAAAACGTACAAATTTGCTTTTGGTTTTGTTTGAAGAGTTTGACACTAAGGTTGCAGATCTACCTTTATTATTTCCAGAGATGATATTGGTTGAAAACATGGCCAGAATTGGGATATTTATACTGTATAAATTATGTGGACATTATAAAACATAGAAAGTTGCTTTTGGGATCGTATGAAAGAGGATTGTGTACTCTACACTAAGGTTGCAGTTTCTACCTTTATTATTTCTACAGATATCACCGGTTTTAAAACATAGCTGTGACTGGAATATATATTATACAGCTGCATACAGTATAAATATTCTAATACTGACTGTGTTTTCAGCCAGTGTTATCTATGGAAATAAGAACGGTAGATCTGCAACCTTCATGTCACATGAAAGACGAGACTCTTCAAACTATACCAAAAGCAAGTTTGTACGTTTTATAATATCCAAGATATAACAGTTTGAAGTGACCCTCCCCTACCCTCATTTTCTCTTCATTTCACATGAGTGAAAAAAAAAAAATGCAGGTTTTTACAGAAAAGAGCGAAAATTTGTTTATAAAAGTATGTTACAAAATTTATTTATGACCCAAATACTGCAGGAAAATCAAAAGTTACCAGAAAGTGGTATTCTCCATTCTACCTAGCTCAGAAAGTAAAATGTTCCCACTATACATCAAAGCAATGACATGAGGGTAGTATTAGGGCATTTTAATACAACATTAAGTTGGCATATCCCTCGGGGTATTTCATTTAGTGATAAAACAGTGGATTGCTGCATGCATAGACATCTCTACCAAGTAACACCATCTGGAACAATTCACGCACATTCAGTCGCCTGCCTATTTCTCTGCATCTCCTCCCCCGTGTACAATATTTTACTTTAATTTATTTATTTATTATGCTTACTTATATAGCTCCATCATATTCCGCAGCGCTTTACAGACATTGTCAGTCACTGTCCCATATAGGGCTCACAATCTACATTCCCTATCAGAATGTCTTTGCATGGGTTTCCTCCCATACTCCAAACACGGGGAGAACATACAAACTCCTTGCAGATGTTGTCCTTGGCAGGATTTGAACCCAGGACTCCAGTGCTGCAAGGCTGCAGTTTATTTGAATCCCATCCACTACTCTGCTACTGTAAGTCACCACAGGTTAGTCAAAACCAAGACCATACAGGTCGTATACAACAATAGATTATCCGAAAAAAAATTATATAATCCAAAATGATAAATCACAATAATACAAAAATTAATATATAACTTTTAATTAAAGTTAAAAAAAAATCACAACAACATATAACCACCCTAAAAGCAGCACAATTAATTAGTCCTCAAAATATCAAAAAAAAAAAAATATATAATTTAGAGACAAAAAAAGCAAACAAAACAGGCACGGCAGCCTGAAATAGGAAAAACCAACCAGACACTTACCGTGATTCAGATGGTGCCTGTGTTGCTGAAGCAAATACCAGAAGGGGAGAGGGGTGACATAGTCCACGGTTCAATAGTAACACCAGTAACAAGGGGCTAAATAAGGAAACACCTGTATCTAAACTATCCCTATAACACCATATATAAAACACTACATAGACCCTAAAGTCCTAACTCGGGGCCACCGCCCTAATAAGCAAGTGCCCCCGACTGGAACCTGACCCTAGAATGAACTATCCCTATCAAATCCCTTCAAAACAAATAGATATAAAGAGAACAAAAAACACAAGAAACAAAACAAAACTAGGTACGCCTAACACACATATATATAATAACCAAACATGCAATCCCGACATGCATGTTTCGCTAAACTCATCAGGGGATAGAGTTGGTTAAAAAAATCTCAAATATGCTAAATGCAGAATGGAGCCACAGTAAAGATACCACCCTGTGCCAAGTATGGAAGAAACAAGCACTAAGGTCAAGTGTTAACCATCGAAAAACATAGCACAAATATTAGTACATAAAACTCCTAATGGTATTGCAGATATCAGATAACTAATCACAGATACAAAACAACACCATGGTATATCAAAGAGTGGCCATAAGTGTTGGAAGATCAAAACACTAAGTATTCCTACACCAGGTATATGGAGTGCCAAACATACCATATGTTAGATACAGGTGTTTCCTTATTTAACCCATTGTTACTGGTGTTACTATTGAACCGTGGACTATGTCACCCCTCTCCCCTTCTGGTATTTGCTTCAGCAACACAGGCACCATCTGAATCACGGTAAGTGTCTGGTTGGTTTTTCCTATTTCAGGCTGCCGTGCCTGTTTTGTTTGCTTTTATTGTCTCTAAATTTATATATATATATATATATATATATATATATATATATATATATATATATATTTTTTTTTTATATTTTGAGGACTAATTAATTGTGCTGCTTTTAGGGTGGTTATATGTTGTTGTGATTTTTTTTTAACTTTAATTAAAAGTTATATATTAATTTTTGTAGTATTGTGATTATCATTTTGGATTATACCACAGGTTAGTCACCAGCGTTTTTCAGCTTTTGTTCAGGTTTTTTAATGCCGTTTTTGAACCCAAACCAGGACTGGATTAAAAAAAAGATGGAGTAGCCCTCTAGGCTTTTTCCTTTTATGATTTTCACCTGACTTGGGTGTCAAAACTGCATAAAAAAACACAAGAAGAACCAGGATTTGTAGCTTATTTGTAATCCCTATAACTATAAAGATGCCTCAGGCGTTCACATATGCTTTGGTGTCTCTGCACCTATTCAGTTTCTGTGATCTGTAGAAAGATCATAAAAACTGATTAGAACGGGTTGTTTAAAACCATCCACAGGTGTGCGTTTGGGGGTATTTCTGCCCCAGTATCTGCTCTTTTGGATGCTCTGTCATGACTGACAGCAATGGAAGGCAGACACAATGGATTACCAATGGATGGTAATCAGTTTGTGTCAGTTTAGCTATCCGTTTTTCCCTCTTCATTCATCTCTACGTATGCTCAAAATAAAGACTGTTTTTCAAAAAAGATGGATTATGGTACACACTGTGTAACTTTGTGTCCATTTCTTTGAGAAGTGTGGGTTTTTTTTTGTTTTTTTTTATATGGATTCACAACAGGCAGGTACCAGGTGCAAATGTGAACATAGCGTCAAAAGTGGCACTCCATGCATTTGTATGTTGTGTATAGCCCATAAGAATGTGCCTGACTCATTCCCCACAGCTTAATCAATATCTAGTCCCAGCAATAAACCCAGAAGAGTGTTAATGATTGATCCAGCCGAGTGAATCACTGCAGACCTTGTCTTCACACTTCCTCAGTCCATGGTAGTGGTTGGATGTGACCCTTACGCTCTATAAACTTCATTCCAACATTTTTTTCCTAGACTATAATTTTTATTGTTTTATCATTTTTATACTCTTTGGTCTAAAATGTTTGCTGTACATTTGGCGTCGTTTTGGTTCACAAAACTAAAAGAAGATCAGATAAAGAAGGTAAGTAGTGATATTCAACTTATTGATCAGTTAATAAGGTGGCTGGGATTAGTGAATACCTGTCTGTTCATAGAGCAAAGATAACATAGTTTAGCTTTTATGTCAGATTTATAGATTGTAGTAATTTAATAAAGGACTTCTTTCCAGAACAGGCTCTGTACAGCCCTTGTATACCAAAGTCAGGACCTCAATTGTTCCAGATAATAGTCCTCTTGCCTCCTAACTGCATCTTTTGCGTCTAACTTTGGGGACAGGTGGACGGTTGTGGCAAAGTTTTCTGTAGGGTTATTAGTTTGTTGAGAGCTGTTCTTTATTATGTTTTTTATGAAAATTCAATACATGATATCTGGCAAAAAAAAATTACTTTGTAGCTTTATTCAAGATACAATCAATATAAATGTACTCAGTTGTGTTTATTAGTAATATATAAATTGTCAGCCTTATTTTAGGTTCCATCCTTTGTTAATGGGATATTCCAATAATCTGAAGTTATTCCCTATCTACTGGATAGGGAATAACTACTAGATTGTGGGGGGTCCAAATGCTGGGACACCCACTGACTATGAGAATGGGGAACCCTTGCACCCCCTGTATGAATGGAGCAACTGGTGGTACATGCCCAGCCATTCCATTCACTTTGTATGGAAGTGTGAAGTGCTAACTCTTGCAGTCCCATAGAAAATGAATGGAGCAGTAATCGTCTACCCTTCCACTCCACAGAATGGGAGCCACATTCTTGTGATGGGTGGGGGTCCCAGCAATTGAACAACCAAAGCTCAGACACTTATTTACTATTGATTATAAAGTTTTGCATTGATCCTGCACTTATAGCTGGAGAATGAAATGCTGCTTGCAACATTTTTTTTGTCCAACGTAGGTAGATGTTTGGGAACAATTTTGTGTCTGCTTCAGTTGTGATGTCATAGCATACTGGGGAAACTGTTTTCTCCAGCATTTTTGTACTATACTGGAAGGAATCATGGGAGGAAGACCAGACATACTGTATACTGGAATGCATATTGTATAGTAATTCAGTGCTTAAGATCCATCTACATCTGTTTGAGCACATATACATGATTTTTTCAGCTTAAATTAAAAAAAATAAATAAATAAAACTAAGGCCGAAACCAAGCATTCTGAAAAAGCTGAATTTGTTGTTGCAGATTTTGCTTGCTTTGTTTTTTTTTTTTAGCCAAAGCCAATAGTGGATTTATTAGAAGGAATATATATTAGGTGCTCCCTATGTATTTCCCATTCGTTCTGCTGACTTTAGTTGAGAAAATAGCAGGAACGTCTGGAACAATAAATTGCAGATTTTCCGCAGTGTGTGGCCTCAGCCTAATACTACTTTGTATCAACAGTAAGAAAAAAAAATGGAATCAATCTTTGCCTGGTTAAACCAGTAGAACAAGCTCCAGATATCAATATATTTTATTGTCTTCTTGGTAAATAGAAGGCAGAAAGTGTCAAGTCAGATAAATGTTGTTAAGATATGGTACTGAATGAATAGGATTTTTTTAAAGCTATATTATACAGTCTTCACAAATCCTATAATTCTAACTACTTGCACAGTAGTAGACAGTATGGCTAGAATAGTATCAAAGCATTTTTGTGACCATGTATGTGACAAAATTTCCTTTCCTTACTCCAAGTGCACATCCTTGTTAACATGCACCAAGCACACAAGGAAAAGTAGTCCTTTAATATTAACTCTCTCTCTTTTGAAAGGTGGGACTCTGAGCAGCTATAGTATATGTAAATATATATAAATATATATATATATATATATATATATATATATATATATAAAAATCAACTATTATTAATGTGAACAATTATATTTTCAACTGGGCACATACAGGTTGACAGATTCTTGTACCATATGCGTCTGTCAGATGAAACTTTGATAGACCTTATGGCACGTTTCCGTGCAGAGATGGAGAAAGGCCTGAAGAGAGAGACAAATCCAACTGCATCAGTCAAAATGTTACCAACATATGTCAGGTCAACTCCTGATGGATCAGGTAAGTGGACCACCATAACATATCTGGTATAAGTTCTCTTCATTGCAATCTTAAAAGGATGCTTTGGGTTCCCTAGCATTTTTCATGGCGATGAGCTGTCTATCTTAAAAGTAGGGGACTGACTCCAAGACCTTCAATATTGATCAGTAATGACCAAACTCAGTTCTATATTTAGTGATAATCTTTCATCATCCTTTGCTGTACAGAAAAGGGGGACTTCCTTGCTCTCGATCTTGGTGGCTCGAAATTCAAAGTACTTAGGGTGAAAGTATCTGAAGACGGAACGCAGAATGTACAGATGGACAGTCAGTTTTATCCAACTCCCAGTGAAATAATAAATGGAAACAAAGCTGAAGTAAGTCTGACCACATGCAAGGTTCCATATATGGAAGACTGTTATTTACAAAGTGCCAAGTATGTCCTGGACACAGATCTATACTCATAGGAGAAAGTCTAATTCACAGTCCTGACCATTTCATTGCATTTGCAGCTCTTCGATTATGTTGTGGACTGTCTGAGTGATTTCATGAAGAAAAGACAGATAACAGAAAAACTTCCACTTGGTTTTACCTTCTCATTTCCTTGCAAGCAGACCAAACTCGATGAGGTAAGATATCTATTGAGTTGTAAACTAGACTTTACTTTAGTGGGTTAACCAATACTACTTTCTGTGTGAGTAACCAGAACACAGCCCAATTCTAGGTGTCACCATCAGTACAGAGCAGACATTCCTGACTTCTGGTCATTTTTTACATGTTTTCTAGGATTCCAGACTGATACAATGCAAAATACTAGAGAGAGTTGTGCAGCTGCTGCTGCTGTTGTGTTTAGCTCACAGAGCATTGCCAATTGTATCCCATTCTCATCTGAGAACAGGATTATGTATTTAGGCAAAGTATATTATAAAGCTGCATAACTGATAGTTGGGTGTTTTTGGACTTTCACATCTGTGAAAATCTAATGAAAAGAATGGTAAAAAAAAAAAAAGTAATACAAGAATGGCAAAAAAGGGTGCACTTACACAGTCATTTTGGCAAAAGCACTGAATTTTTGTGGGTGGTTTTTGCTGCCTTTTTTCATTGCTAAAAACATGTTAGAAAGAAAACCTCTAAACACTACACACATGCATTGTTTTTTGTATTGCCATTTTTTTCACTTTTCTGGCCTTTTTTTGGTTGACTACTTTATTTTTAGGCATCATTGTTTCAAACATTTCACTATAGACTTTCCTATAGAGAATGGCTGAAAAAAATGCCAAAAATGTAACCAAAAAGAGGCTTTTAAACCTGGGATTTAGTGCCCCAAATTTCCCTATATTACACCTTGTCTGCTTAGCGATGTTGCACTCTCAAGGATTAATATTAGAACTTTTTGTAACCATACAAAAAAATGAACAGGTTCACTATAGAGATAGTTGGGATACTGCTGCTGGTTTAATATAACAAGTTTCCATTAAGGGTCTTGTCTTGATCATTAGAATATGTCAGTCTGTATCAGTAGAATATATAGAATACGGAAATGCTATAGGCATTGTTTAATTGAAAATAGACTTGATGTCCATCCATACATTCCTAAAAGATTATCTTCAGTGTACAAAGTGTGTATATTGGAGAGAGATTTAATAAACTAAAAGATTTTATCCTTAATGGTTTTTGTAGGGAGTCTTAATATCATGGACAAAAGACTATAAAGTAAGAGGCGTTCACCAAACTGATGTGGTAAATACACTGAGGAAAACACTGAAGAAGAAAAAGGTATGTCCCAAATGTACAGTGTTAATCTAAGGGTCCTTGCACATGAATTAGTCCCATCTGTGAGAAATGGTCCATATGTGGTGGCAGTACCTTAACTGAGCTTGGAGTGCATAGAAGTCACTGCATCAGTCAATTATGACACAGTGAGCTCCCGAACAGCCCGATCGCTACAGTAATAAACTGATATAACGCTATCCATTTATTACTGTAGTGATCATGACTATGTTGCAGTGACTCCTATGCACACGGACAAGTTAAGTCCGAGTCCTACCGCCCAAAACGGGACTCTGTTGTGTGCAAAGGCCCTAACAAACTAGATGATCTGATACCAAATTCTAGAGACTCCTATAAGAACCTTTTTAGGTTACTTATATTGTTATCCTATAGAACAAATTGGACATCAGATCATACTATATGGTCTTACATTTGTGTTCATTGCTCAGTTTAGTGTTGCTTTAAATGTGTGATTTTTGTTTCGTTTTTTTGTTAGTATACAAATGTGGACGTCCTAGCACTGGTTAATGACACAGTGGGCACCATGATGACCTGTGGATATGATGACCAACTGTGTGAAGTTGGTGTTATTATAGGTAAAAGAATATAACTGATATTATAAATCGAGGATTATAGAGGGTGAAATATTGCTGAAAATCATAGTGTAAAGAAGCAGTGCTGGGTGGAGTGTGGACCAAAGAAAATTGGTGCACCAACAGACACGGCCATGCCCCATAATGATAAAATTGCAAAGGTTTCTAAAATAATAGATGCCTGAGAGGAACAAAGAAAGATGTGTCTGGAAAACTTGTACAGGTCCATAACAAAACAGCACGGACAGCATATGGATGGTGTCTGTGTGCCATCCATACCATCATCAGACCCATACATTTCAGGCTCACTGATCCCCCTTCACCATATGGACGATTGTGTGTATGGGGACCATAAGGAAAGAATGGGTGTCTGTGCGCTATCCTTCAAAAACATGGATAGCACTCAGAAAGCATACGGTCATGTGCATGTAGCCTAAATTTCTGTACCTAATTGGTGATTGACCGCTCACTGTATGCACAGTCATACAAGAAAGACCGTCGATCACTGAATTGGACTGCCCACTGGACTCCTAGTATAGAAAGAGCAGGTAGTTAAAGGGGTTGTCCAGGAATTACAGTACTTGAGCAGGAGGAGGGGGAATGTGAAATAAAAAAAAAAAAAAAAAAAAATGAATAAATCATGCTCACCTGTCCCCAGGACCCCGGTCTGGTCCAGCACGCGTGGGGACTGGTGTTGATGTAACTCCTCGCCGCATGAGACCGCTGAGGCCAATCAGTGGTTACAGGGAGGGAACCAGTGACGTCACTCCCATACGGGGACAAGTATGTATGATTTGCTGCCACTTCCTTCTAGAGATTAGTCGGGGCTGCAATGGTTGTACCCCTGCGGATTGTAAACTGATGGTGTATATCTTGCCAATATTCCTCCAGTGTCTAATGCAGAGGCAAATGTCAAGGAATTGCTTTGGTGATGTACATTTGTATTGAAGTATGGATACCCATAAGCATGTAGTATGGACCAACAGGGAGTTTGTCCCACTATACAGGAGCTGTGTGCATGATCCTTAATAGAGGAGAGGATGGAAGTGCATCAGTTTACTGTGACTAGATTTTCCAGCAACCTCAGCAGAATACAGGTTCCATTTATAGTAAAAAAAAAAAAAAAAATAATAATTCACAGACGGTGAATCAGAACCACTAATATAAAACCTGAAATCACAGAATTGGTCCCAAGCAAAGAAAATAAAATATAACTTTTAATAAATAACCACTAAAATATCCAACCCAGTTATAAATAATCGACCTATCTAAATATGCAAATATACACACAAGGTTGAAGAGAACATATTCAACCTAATAAACAAAGTTGATCTCAGACAGTGGAAAGAGGTCTAAATGCTAAATTGACTCTAGATAAAATATAAATGTCGACCAAGTATGTCAATAAAGCTACATAACTTCATATCCTCTCCACACTTAAACTGTTGATATCAACTAAAATATACAAGCCCTCTAATGTCAAATAATGCTCCTATGAGACATTCCTGTCCCCAGACAGCGCCTCAAACTACCTCTACGCGTTTCCCCTTTCTACAAAGGTTCATCAGGAGTTAATAATGTGAACTGAGACTAAGATATGTCCCAGGAAAATATACAGATGCAAGAAAAGATGAATGAAGACGCGGTTAAAACCACGATTCCTGGAGCTCAGATGGTAAGCTCCAGTACTGTTAAGCGGTCGACGCTGAAGCTCATACGTTTGAATGTGATATAGACATGTGAGAGCCAAAACCACGCCCCCCCCCAATGATGTCACTGCCAATCAGGGCTCTCCACATAGAGCAGCCTATCACTGGCCAGTTAACAACAGATATTGAGGAGTAGGTAAATAATAATAATACATATGAAGGATCAGAGATAGAAAAGAAACCAAAGAATACCACCATATAGAAAAAACAGATGTAAAAATAATACTCATATAGATGAAACTCAGGTACATATATTCTACAGATAACAGCGGAGCCAATAATACCAATTTCACTATAGACCACTTAAAATATGGTCAAAGTGAAAAACTCAATTATAGATGTTGAATCTGCGGACAAAGATACAAAATACAATAAAAAAAAACAATTTCTCTTTTTTCTTTTCTTTCCCCTTGCTATTCTTCTAGAATTGTGTACAGCCCTAATATAAAAATTTATAGTCACTGTATTCTGTAAATGGACATTATATCTTGTGCGTGCTGTGTTGCTGGTCAGTTTCTTAATTTCACGCTGGCACTCCCTTCTATAACCTGAATTGCTCCATCTTTTAAAGAATGGGTATCTGGTAGTCACTGTCTATTAGGAAACCTATAACTCACATAGTACTAATATCTGTGTTTTACTGCTGTGTAGGGACTGGTACAAATGCCTGTTACATGGAGAACCTGAGTAATATTGACCTGGTGGAAGGTGATGAGGGGCGGATGTGCATTAATACAGAGTGGGGAGCGTTTGGAGACGATGGCGCCTTAGATGACATCAGAACAGATTTTGATAATGAAATAGATTTAGGATCAGTAAACCCAGGAAAACAACTGTAAGTATTGTTATATGTATTTATGTGATATGGACACAAGAGAAACATGGAAGTTATAAATCACTTTTATCTGAACCCAATTGGTAATAAAATCAATAAAACACATGGACATGACTTGAATTAAAAACATAACCTTAACCATCAAAATCCACATAAACAATAGTCATAAACTCGCATTAAATAACCATATCTCCAACCACTTGACACCAGCGAGTAACTTACTGCCCCTTCTGACAAAGAGGCCGTGACTACAAATGCTACAACGCAAGGTAGGAGAAATTGACAGAAGTAGGCCCCTAAAACTATATTTTTACCTATTATACAGCAGGGTCATTGGTTACGTTATTCACCAATGACTTTCCATTACTTGACCCTAGCAACGACTGCCGCATAGGTCGCAGGTGATAACCAATCAGGAAACGTTGCTGAGGAAGCCAAAATCTGCCCCAAAAAAGTGGGGAAAAAAAACTCAGCTTAACCAATAAATTTATCTGAGGTGATCATAATCTCATATGGATACCTCCATATGTAACGGCAGGATCCTTCCAATAATAAAGACATAGAACATGTACAACTACACAAAGTCCCTATAGGCAAGATGGTCTGCCACCTGGAAGGAATGCATCCTACTGATAAACACTCTCAGCCCAAAATGGCTACTACCAGGCACCCATAAATAGAACCAGAGAGCATATCTTGTCCTTTATCTGTATGATGTAATGACGTCTTCAGCTCATGTGAAATTACATAGTTCATGGTGAAAAAACGCAGTATAAAGTAAAATTACTATGCTGCGTTTTCCAAAAAACACCCCGCAGTTTTTTGTGTTTTTTTTTCCTGCTATGTTTGGGTGACATTAAATAAAATCTGATACAGTCTTCTGTAAGACTGTAAAGCGCAGCAATTTTTAACGCTGCATTTCTGCAACATGTGGCCATAGCTTTGTACTAGATTAACATCTAGCCTTTCTATTCTGGTCCATCAGAACAATGGAGAGGAGGACCGCTAAAATAGCAGTAACACAAGAGACCCCATTGACTATAATGGGGTCTGTTGGGTATCTGGTTTTAAAACGGAGTCCTCTGTGCAGGACTTTTTCCTCTTGACGATTTTCAGGTGGACATTGAAGGGGGTGTTGGCATCAGGATCACTACCAAAATTATATTGACCTCAAAAGATATTCCTTGATAATTTTGTTTTAGGTGCCAGCCTTGCTGCTTAATTTGTGGTTCAGTTTGAGAAAAAAATATGAAAAAAATAAAAATCCCAGTATAGAGTTCAAGTATGAAGAAATGCATGTGTGAAATATACTTTTCACCCTATATTGCAGCATTTACTGTATATGTCGCTATATTCTGCACTGTACAGTCTGAAGCTCGGGGCCTCACATATGTAATGTGACATTTTGAAAAATGTTTCATTTAAAAAAAAATAAAAATTCCTTTGTGCCTTGTTTTTATGATAGATTTGAGAAGATGATCAGCGGTTTGTACATGGGAGAACTTATCAGACTCATTCTACTAAAGATGACCAAAGCAGGTCTTTTGTTTGGCGGCAAGATCTCTAATACCCTCCGTACCAAGGGAACAATAGAAACCAGTCATGTAGCAGCCATGGAAAAGTATGGACGTCTTCATATATGACTTTATTATGTATATAACAACTGCATGGTAAAGAGAACTAGAAATTTCTGTCTGTACTTTATTGGCTTTCTCTTACAGATATAATGAAGGGCTCTATAATACTAGACAGATATTACTTGACCTAGGCTTGGAACCGTCAGAAGATGACTGCATTGCCGTTCAGCATGTCGCCACTATAGTATCGTTCCGATCAGCCAACCTGTGTGCTGCGGCTCTTGCTGCCATCCTGACACGACTTCGTGAAAACAAGAAGTTGGATAGGATGAGGACAACAGTTGGAATGGATGGCACAGTATATAGGACACATCCTGAGTAAGTACTGTAACTACTCATACAGTTAGGTCCATAAATATTTGGACAGACAACATTTTTCTAGTTTTGGTTCTGTACATTACCACAATGAATTTTGAATAAAACTACTCAGATGCAGTTGAAGTTCAGACTTTCAGCTTCAATTCAGTGGGGTGAACAAAATGATTGCATAAAAATGTGAGGAACTAAAGCTTTTATTACACAATCCCTTCATTTTAGGGGCTCAAAAGTAATTGGACAAATTAAATAATATGTTAATTTCTAATACTTGGTTGAAAACTCTTTGTTGCCAATGACTGCCTGAAGTCTCGAACTCATGGACATCACCAGACACCGCTGTGTTTCCTCCTTTTTAATGCTCTTCTAGGCCTTTACTGCAGCGGTTTTCAGTTGCTGTTTGTTTGTGGCCTGTCTGAAGTTTAGTCTTTAACAAGTGAAATTCTGCTCAATTGGGTTGAGATCAGGCGACTGACTTGGCGATTGAAGAATATTCCACTTCTTTGCTTTAATAAACTCCTGGGTTGCTTTGACTTTAGGTCATTGTCCATCTGTATTATGAGATGCCGACCAATCGGTTTGGCTGGATTTGAGCACACAGTATGTCTCTGAATACCTCAGAATTCATCTGGCTGCTTCTGTCCTGTGTCACATCATCAATAAACACTAGTGACCCAGTGCCACTGGCAGCCATGCATGCCCAAGCCATCACACTGCAGCCTCTGCCGTGTTTTACAGATGATGTGGTATGCTCTGGATCATGAGCTGTACCACACCTTTGCCATATTTTTTTCTTTCCATCATTCTGGTAGAGGTTGATCTTGGTTTAAACTGTCCAAAGAGTGTTCTTCCAGAACTGTGCTGGCTTTTTTAGATGTTTTTTTAGCAAAGTCCAATCTAGCCTTCTTATTCTTGAGGCTTATGAGTGGCTTGCACCATGCAGTGAACCCTCTGTATTTACTTTCACGTAGTCTTCTCTTTATGGTAGATTTGGATATTGATACGCCTACATCCTGGAGAGTGTTGTTCACTTGGTTGGCCGTTGTGAAGGGGTTTCACTTCACCATGGAAATTATTCTGCGATCATCCACCACTGTTGTCTTCCGTGGGCGTCCAGGTCTTTTTGTATTGATGAGTTCACCAATGCTTTCTTTTTTTCTCAGGATGTACCAAACTGTAGATTTTGTCACTTGTAATATTGTAGCAATTTCTCGGACGGGTTTTTTTTTTTTATTTTCGCAGCTTAAGGATGGCTTGTTTCACCTGCATGGAGAGCTCCTTTGACCGCATGTTTTCTTTACAGGAAAATCTTCCAAATGCAAGCACCACACCGCAAATCAACTCCATGCCTTTTATCTGCTTAATTGAGAATGGCATAACAAAAGGGATTGCCCACACCTGCCCATGAAACAGCCCAAGAGTCAATTGTCCAATTACTTTTGGTCCCTTTACAAACAGGGTGGCACATGTTTTAATGTGGTAACCCTCAAATGAAAGCTGAAAGTCTGGACTTTATGTCTATTATATAACTATAACTTGAAAATGTTTCAGTAAACAGGTAAAAAATACAAAATTTATGTCAGTGTCCAAATATATATGGACCTAACAAGTCCTGCACATTTCAGACCATTGAATAGAAGTGTTTAGTTAGTACTGTATACAAGGTAAAAATATGGGCATAAACTATAGGAGAAGCAGTAGTAGCACTTATACATGGGCCCTGGTGTCTAAGGGGTCCAAACGTTTGTAAGGCAACTCAAATACTGTAAATACCAGATAATCGGTTGTTCCAGTAAGATTATAACCACACATGGAGCAGTGGTCGGGCCGTTGCATGGACTGCTCTATTAATTCCAAAGGGAGCCCTGTATTGCGGATATCTCCGGCACTCCCATTGAAATGAATGGAGAAGTGCGGGCTCCAGCCTGACCACCGATCTGTTCAGAACAGGAGATAAAACTCCACCGTTCTCATCAGAGGAGCTCTGGCCACAAATCTACAGGTTATCCCCTATTCTATGTATAGGGGATAACTTCTTAAGACTGGAATACCATAAATTTATATTTTTAAAAGTATGAGGCTCATTTGTATGATATTCACATCTCATTAGACATTTATCACATACATAATAAGGCCATGAAGAATAATCCCAGAATTATTTCTTTTTCAGGTACGCTAAACGACTACACAAGGTAGTAAGGAGACTGGTTCCCAATTGTGATGTGCGCTTCCTTCTCTCAGAAAGTGGCAGTGGTAAAGGGGCCGCTATGGTTACAGCAGTGGCTTGTAGGTTACTTTCACAACACAAGCAGATTGATGACATTCTAGATCTTCTACATGTATCAGATGAGAAGCTTGCAGATATTAAATTAAGGATGATCACAGAGTTAAAAAATGGACTTAAGAAAGAAACACATGACTCTGCAACGGTGAAAATGTTACCGACTTATGTTTATGGAACACCAGATGGATCAGGTAATTTCTGGAGTTTATTATTTTAATATGGGAATAATCTACTGGTCCTGCATATATTAAAACTTGTGATACATAATTTACTGGGTTAGGTTATGACAGAATTCCAACTCTCTTTGCCCAATTTGAAAAACCTGTCACGTATGCCATGGCACTTTTTCTGTGCCAGGGTCTGTGTGCAGAAAGATGACTTTTTTTTTTTTTTTTTAAGATTCACAAAATCATAAATGTGGTTAACTCATGGTCAAGCAGTAAGGCATGTTCACTCTTCATTCCACTTTTATAAACCTGCATGGCACAAATGGTTAAAGTTGCTGTCCAGGATAAAAAGTTTTTGGCAAGGAGGCCGGGGAAGGTGAAAAATAAATAAATACTAACCTGTCCCTGGCGTGGTGTCTGTCACCAAGGTCCGGACCAGCAACGCCCCAGGGCTTCTTCCAGCGGAAGTCCTCGCCTCACGTGACCATTGAGGCTAAGAGGCCTAAGGAAAGGAACCGGGACGTCACTCACTTATGTCCTGTGTACATTCCTTAGGCCGCTGATTGGCCTCAGCGGTCATGTGAGGTGAAGTCTTCTGGAACAAGACTCCGGGTGCACAAGGAACAAGTGAGTATGAAGGTTTTTTTTTTTTCCCATCTTCACCAGCCTCCTTGACAAGTTTATCCTGGACAACCCTTTTAATACATGTCAGATTAGAAACTATATTGGAGTAAAATGTACAAAAATGGCAGAAATACATTTATAAATGTTTGCCCTACTTTATTTCAACAGTAATACCTATGTAGCCAATCAAATTACACCTCTCATTTTAGAAGCCCCTTGGAGAATAAAAGTGGCAATCTGATTGGGTGCCACAGGTAACTACTCAACTTTTCCTTTGAGCTAGTTTTGATATATCTCACCAGAGTTTTTATCCAAAAAACAATCACAATGGATTTGTTAATGGATCCTATAATTTCTATGGGACATGCCAAATTGCATCTGTTTGCATCGATATTCAACAGTGTTTGTTTGTTTTTTGTTTTTTTTATTTTTTAATAAGACGACAATATCTATTACTATTATAAATTATTTAATGTAAGGTCAAATTTTTTACATGGAAAAGTTTTCCACTATAAAATGGTGAAAATTAAGTCTTTACACTGGTGATTTTGCAAGTTTTCTCACCTACAAAAAATTAGAGGTCTGTAATTTTTATCCTAGGTGCAGTTCATCTGTGAGAGACAATCTAAAAATCTAGAAAATCACATTGTATGTATGATTTTTAAGTAATTAATTTGCATTTTATAGCATGAAATAAGTATTTTTTTACAATAGAAAAACAGAATATTTGGTACAGAAACCTTTGTTTGCAATTAGAGGTCAGATGTTTCCTGTAGTTCTTGATCACACTGCAGCAGGGATTTTGGCCCACTCCTCCATACAGATCTTCTCCAGATCTTTCAGGTTTCAGGGCTGTCTCTGGGCTACATTGAGTTTCAACTCCCTTCAAAGATTTTCGATTGGGTTCAGGTCTGGAGACTGGCTAGGCCACTATAGGAACTTGAATTGCTTCTTACAGAACCACTCCTTAGTTGCCTTGGCTGTGTGTGTGTTGACTCATTGTCATGCTGGAAGACCCATCCACAACCCATCTTCAGTGCCCCCTTACTGAGGGAAGGAAGTTGTTGGCCAAAATCTCACGATACATGATCCCATTCATCCTCTCTTCAATACGATACAGTCGCCCTGTTCACTTTGCAGAAAAGCACCCCCAATGTACTATGTTTGCACCCCCATGCTTCACAGTTGGGACGATGTTCTTGGGATTGTAAGTTCTATTTTGGTCTCATTTGAGCATATGACCTTCTCCCATGCCTCCTCTGGATCATCCAGATGGTCATTGGTGAACTCCAAACGGGCCTGGACATGTGCTGGCATAAGCAGGGGAACCTTGCGTGCCCTGCAGGATTTTAATCCATGACGGTGTAGCATGTTACTAACGGTAATCTTGGAGACTGTGGTCCCAGCTCTCCAAGTCATTGACCAGGTCCTCCTGTGTAGTTCTGGGCTGATTCCTGACCTCTCTCAGAATCATCCTTACCCCACAAGGCGAGATCTTGCATGGAGCCCCAGACCGAGGAAGATTGACAGTCATCTTGTGTTTCTTCCATTTTCTAATGATTGTGTCGTTGTTGCCTTCTCACCAAGCTGCTTGCCTATTGTCCTGTAGCCCATCCCAGCCTTGTGCAGGTCTACAATTTTGTCCCTGGTGTCCTTAGACAGTTCTTTGGTCTTGGCCGCGGTGGAGAGGTCGGAGTGTTATTTATTGAGTGTTTGGACAGGTGTCTATTATAGAGGTAACTAGTTCAAACAGGTGCAATGAATACAGGTAATGAGTGCAGAGTAGGAGGGCTTCTTAAAGAAAAACTAACAAGTCTGTGAGACAGAATTCTTGCTAGTTGGTAGGTGATCAAATATTTATTTTGTGCAATAAAATGCTAATTGATTATTTAAAAATCATACATGTGATTTTCTGGATTTTTTTTTTTAGATACTGTCTCTCACAGTTGAAGTGTACCTACAATAAAAATTACAGACCTCTCACCAGCATTTCCATAGGTATAATTGACATGCTGCGATTTCCAAAACTGCAACAATTTTGGAACCTGCAGAAAAACACCCTCAGCGGAAATACTGCAATGTGTGTAACATAGCAGGTGTGGGCCCACAGAGCCACTAAACTGAGGGTGTTGTCTATGTGGCTTCCACCTTTTAACCCCTGTAGGGGGATCTGATCTTCACTGCAGAGAACCACCAGGTTGGTACTTCTAGAAATAGTCTGTTTAGTTGCAGATGACCCTGTCAAGTTGACAGATATCAGTACATGACAGGCCAAAGTCAGGGCAAGTGACACAGTCAATACAGTAAGCAGACAGGCGTCAAAACACAGGGAATCGGAACTACGACAAGAAAACACATCTTTATAGGAACTAGGAATCTTATTTCTGAGGCACCTTTCAGTGTAGGAAGGTTTCTTAAAGGGGTTGGCCACTGTCAGACCAATATTGAGAGACCAATATAATTGTTTGTACAATAAAAAGTTATACAATTTTCCAATATACTTTCTGTATCAATTCCTCACAGTTTTCTAGATCTCTGCTTGCTGTCACTCATTCTGCTTACTGCCAGTGGATAAAAAAAAAATCAGTCCATGGTCATGTGATGAACACAAAGGTGCACAGCTTTAATAATAATAATTATAATAATCATAATAATAATAATCATAATAATCATCAAATCATAATAATCATAATCATAATAATCATAATCATAATAATAATAATAATAATAATAATAATCAAATAATCATAATAATCCTTTAATAGTCCCACAATGGGGAAATTCAGTGCGTTACAGCAGCTAAGATAAGATAAGCAGATACAAATACAACATGTACAGGATAGTCACAGCATAGTAATCCGACATCTGCACCTTTGTGTCCATCACATGATGATGGACTGATTTTTATCCACTGGCAGGGAGCAAAATGAATGACATCAAGCAGAGATCTAGAAAACTGTGAGGAATTCATACAGAAAGTATATTGGTAAATTGTATAACAGTTATTTCCCCTTTAAATCCACCGATTCAGGGAACTGGCTGGGAGCAGATTACAGGACGTGGTACACTTTGGGCAGGGAGTATTGTACAGCACCCATACCCAGGAGCCAGGTAGAGACCAGATGGCACAGTATATAGTACAGTTCTGTGGATGGCATAAACTAATTATTTAAAATGTCCAATCTATATTATAGAGCAAGGAAACTTTCTAGCTCTGGACCTAGGAGGAACAAACTTCCGGGTTTTGCTAGTCAAAATCAGAAATAGGAGAAGACGTTATGTAAGGATGTACAACAAGATCTTTGCTATACCATTAGAAATTATGCAAGGCACTGGAGAAGAGGTAAGTGTACAGATAACACACATCATATGTGTCTTTAATGTATGTATTCCATCATACTGTCCTCAAAACTCATAGCAAAATTACATAAAAACCTAAGCAAATAAAAGGGAAAAAGTAGATGAAAATCACAGATTCTGGCCAGGCAGCCGCCAATAGTCCAGTTGAACCAGGTATGTGTACAATTACATGACAGAACTAACAAAAATGTAACCTTCCTTTTAAAGTCATTTACATCAACCAAATAGTATGTTGTGACAAATACAGAAGGTTATGGGATGGGCACAACAATCCCCTTCTGTCCCTTTTTTGATAATAATTAGAATTCATACTCGTAGAGCTAATGTTAAGGCTTCATGGGCCACACCTCCCGTCACATGGCCAGAGATGTTCGCTATTTCGCCTTGTGACTTTCTCACTAATGTAAGTGAATGAAGAAGTTGCACAGTGATCTTAGGTTGTGACACCCAAGTTGCTGTATAAATTCTATATTTGCCCATTGTATATTCTTCTGTTGATGCCCTTCCTTATAATGCATCATAAAGTCGAAATTGCACACAACACTTTTCCTCAAAGGGTGTGTGATGGGGGTAGGGCCTTCAGCCACATTATTTACACCAGATTTAAGACATAAATGATGCAAGAAATCTACGGCAGCAAAGTTTTCGAATTCGGCACCCAGACCCTGGAGGATGTGCCATCTAGTCATTAAATTAGGCACAAACTTTGGTGGGGCAAGGATTATCAAGATCGGTGTGGAAAACGCACTGTTTGATAAATCAGCCCCACTGCCCGTAAAGAGGATTTTTCATCAACTCCAAGTCTTTACAATCTTTAACAGGCGCCACTCCACTAATTTCAGCCCATTTGCATTTTTTTTTTTGTTTCAAATGTATTTATTAAATTACAGTACTATAAAAAGCATAGTAAACAACATGCCAAACAAAAATCGTAATAAATTGAAAAAAAAAGTAGGCATCAAATATCAAAAGACTATCATATGTCAAATGGTAGCATACAAGGAAAAAGGGTAAACAAGGGAAAAATAAAGCAAAAAAAATTAACAGGAATCAGGGGAGGAGAGGAAGAAAAGTATCGCTACAATGGACGAAGGCAGCAAAAGTGACAACTAAGAATCCGCCAGTGGGAAAGGGTGGGGGAAGAGTCACAGGACGAAAACTGGAGACAGTATGGGAGGCCTAGGATGCGAGACCTATTGACCCAAGGTGCCCAAACCTTGTCAAAGATCGGGAGGGTGTCAGCAATAGTGGAATTAATCTTCTCATGAAGCATAATGGTATCAACCTGTCGCATAACCTCAGCCACTGAGGGAAATGATTTTCTCCAGTTGAAGGAGATGTGGATCCAGGCAGCTAATAAAATACTGTATATTGGAGTAGCTTAAATTGTGCATATTTCAAATTAGAGGGCTTAATGTTGAGGAGAAATGTGGGGGCCTGAAATGGGAGAGACTGTCCAAAAAGCCGTTGCCAATAGCGTCAGGAATGAGAGCAGGACCACCCTAAGGCATTACAACCCCTAAAGCAAAGGGTGAAATGGTGGTAAAAAATTGGTGGAGTCTATGAGGAACCAAATATGTCCGGTGTAAAATTTTAAAGGGGACTCCATGAGGGTGACCTGCCACCTGCCTTTGCACAGGAATGGTGGGGGCTATTTAAAATAAATAATTAAATCCATCAATTATAGCTGTTAGTTCCAGCACCCAATATGCTGCTCCAACCCAGGACCGCCCATCTGACAGAGCTAGTATAATTATCATATTCAGTCATAAAAGCTAAAGAAATGATTGCTCAAGAATGGTGGGGTCGAGAGAAAAATTCCAACTGTGTGCCAGAATCAGCGGAGCTTTAGAAAGGCTGCAAAGAGTTGGAGTTGGTGCAGATGATGTGAAGTCCTCTAACAGCTGATTAAATGACACCCTATAAACTAGTATAATGTTGTACCGTGTTACCCATTGAAAGTAGTGGAAGAGTGAAGAAATCAGGCGATACCTTTTAGAGGCTAACTGAGTATATCTATAAGTAAGCTTTCAGAAGTACAAGCTTCCTTCATCAGACATGGTGTTATACAAGAACTGAAAATTCACAGATTTTTGTACACATGGTCTTCAAAGGATTTTAGAGTCCTTAAAAAAAACCAAAACAAAATGCAATCTAAGTAGAGAAGTTATTTACAACAGGTCAAAAAACAATCTGGAAAGTTGTGGTGCGTGACAGAGGGATCTGTTATCTGTTTGCTATCAAGAGGTGATTTGTGACCCTCACAGGTCATACATAGTGTGACATGAAGCTGGCATGAATATTAAGTCCAAATTGCAGAGTTTGAAATTTTTGCATAAACTTGTACTCCCATTCTTTCCTTTCCTCCTGCGTCTTAAAATGTCCCATTAAAACCACCATCTGCAAATCTTCAATAGAGTGGTTTTCTCTGGAGAAATGTGCGGCCACTGGGAGATCGGTTCTGCTGTTATTAATATTAATGAAAACCACTCCATTGAAGATTTGCGGGTGGTGGTTTTAATGGGACATTTTAAGACGCAGGAGGAAAGGAAAGAATGGGAGTACAAGTTTATGCAAACATTTCAAACTCTGCAATTTGGACTTAATATTACCTCCTGATAGCAAACAGATAACAGATCCCTCTGTCACGTACTACAACTTTCCAGATTGTTTTTTGACCTGTTGTAAATAACTTCTCTACTTAGATTGCATTTTGTTTTGGTTTTTTTTAAGGACTCTAAAATCCTTTGAAGACCATGTGTATAAAAATCTGTGAATTTTCAGTTCTTGTATAACACCATGTCTGATGAAGGAAGCTTGCACTTCTGAAAGCTTACTTATAAATATACTCAGCCTCTAAAAGGTATCGCCTGATTTCTTCACTCACCCTATAAACTAGGGAATGAAGTTTCATCCTGTGTAGTTGCTTTTCCTTTGTTCAGTGTAGGAGACGGGTACAAGCTCCAGCCACCCAGGTCATCTTGTTTAGAGATTCCATCTGATAGGAGATGTGCCCTGTGCAACTGATGTGAGTCCTGAATGTAACCTTACTAAGTCTTGCTATTAACCACAGGCCATTTTATTGTATTCTAGCTGTTTGATCACATTGTGGAATGTATCGCAGATTTCCTAGACTACATGGGTATTAAAGGTGCGCCATTGCCTCTAGGATTTACATTTTCCTTCCCATGTAAACAAGATCGTATTGACAAGGTACGGTTATCTTACATGCTCTGTTATATGTGAGTTTCTACAACTGCAATTTGTTAATAAGTTTTTGTTAAATGTGGATTTCATCCTGTGCACCTTAATACATATGCACTGCATGCATCTATAGTGGAAATCTGCAACAATTCTGCAGTAGAAAGAGCATGCTGGAGATGTAAAAATCTGCACTGTGTATGGATTTCCTTGTAGATTTTTTTTTTTTCCTGCTATATTGTGAATGATATTGTATAACAGGCTACAAAGTATATGCAGTACGGAATCCACACCACCAATCCTCAGCAATTCCGCAGTTTCTGAACATGGCCTTACAATTTTTGTTCAAGGTTTCTATTGCTTAAAATGACAAATCGATAATGAGAAATGTCACATAACTCAGAGAGTAAGATAGAGAAGAAACTTTAATTTTCTACTACAGGACTTCACTACGTAGCCATATAATACAACTGTATGCCACTTGCTAATTTACCATAATATATGTAGACCAGCATTCCCAGTAGACCTAGTGACATATTGTGTGTGGCTTCCCAGTTATTAGTATTTCTTTGTGCTATATTGTGCACTGCTGGCACCTGGAAGGCCATAGTATTACTAGAAATTGATACTAGGGATCAAAAGAATCACTGGTGATAGCACTAGGAGGATACAAGTCATATCAGTAGCACATATATGTAATAGGCTGTGTCACTTTCTATAATAAATGTAGCTCATCACTATCTGTCATATTTGATTGTGATGTGCAACCTTCAAAAACGTAGAAACCCATAGTCTAGACCAGGGGTAGGCAACCTATTTTGTTCGGCCGATTTCGATTAAAAAATGAAAGTTGAGGTACTCTGAGTGCTGGTCAATAATTGTAAGTCTGACAACCCCTGCACACGGTATTATGTCACATAGCAGTCCCTGCATACGGTATTATGTCCCATAGCGGCCCCTGCACGTGGTATAATATTCTAACTTTTATAACATTCCAATTGTCGCCACTCACTAGCTATAATTATACTGTGGGGTCTCTTCAGACCACAGAGTATAATAAGCGTAGCCCCACGGGGAGATGAACAAACACAAAAAACAATGTTAACTCACGTTTCCCTCCGCTCCGCAGCCGCCCTGTTCTCTTCTGGCGTTTCTGCCTGTAGTCAGCGACCACTGATTGAGTCTCAGTCAATGGTCTCTTACGTCATGCAGAAGTGCCCGAAGAGCACAGGGCGGCTGCGGAGCGTGGAATGGTGAGTAGCATTGTTTTTTATGTTTCATCACCTCCCCGGGGGCTCCGCTTATTATACTCTGGGGTCTGAAAAGCAGTTTCGTTTCGGCAGTGTTTGGTCCGATCGAAACTGCTGGGTGAGGACTCCGCTGCCGTGCCAGGGAAATAAGCCTCGCGTGCCACTTTTGGCACGAGTGCCAGAGGTTGCTGACCCCTGGTCTAGACTGACAGTCCCAATCTATAGGTTATTGGGTGGTCCACGTTATTTTGTCCAAGGTCAATCATGCAACTCTCCAATATGTCTGTACATAGATTGTAACTAGTAATGATTGTAGAAATCAGGCGATACCTTTTAGAGGCTGAGTATATTTATAAGTAAGCTTTCAGGAGTACTAGCTCCCTTCATCAGACATGGTGTTATACAAGAACTGAAAATTCACAGATTTTTATACACATGGTCTTCAAAGGATTTTAGAGTCCTTAAAAAAAACAAAAAAAAAAAACAAAATGCAATCTAAGTTGAGAAGTTATTTACAACAGGTCAAGGATATCATCGATATAACGAAGGTAAATCTCTTTATGGCAGAACTGGAAGGAACATATTTATCAACATGCACCACCAAACCTATGATTTACCTTCGTTATATCGATGATATCCTTGTCATCTGGACTGCAGGTGAGGAGGCTCTACTTCAATTCCATAATGACTTTCACCCTACCATCAACTTAGCTATTCAGGGAGTGAAATTCACTTTCTGGATACCACAATATACATCAAAGACCACCGGCTACTCACATCGATATACCACAAACCCACAGACAGAACGGCCTACCTGAGAAACGACAGCTTCCACCCCAAGCACACAAGACAATCTATCATCTACAGCCAGGCTATACGATACAATCGTATTTGCTCCGACAAAACAGACCTGGACAAGCACCTCCTGGATCTGAGGATGAAATTTCTCAGATTGGGATACAAACCAAAAGTAACAGACAACCAATTAAACAAAGCGGCAGCCATTAACAGAGACAGTCTGCTCACATATAGAGAGACCCAGAAAGATGCCCGAGTGCCCCTAGTTGTCACCTACAACCCACAGCTGGAGATCCTACGAAGGATTGCCAAGGATCTCCAACCTGTGCTACATAGGGACAACAGACTCAAGGACATATTTCCAGTCCCCCCTCTCCTTTCCTTTCGACAACCACCAAACCTGAGGTGTATTATCGTCCGGAGTGCCCTGAAGGCCCCAACTGAAAATGGTACCTCACCTTGCCTACATCAAAGGTGCATGACCTGCAAGCACATCCACACCGCTGACAGTGTACCTATCCCACAGTCACAACAGGTGCACAGAATTAGGGGGACATTCTCCTGCAGGTCTTCCAATGTGGTGTACCTCATAATGTGTGCGCAATGTCCCACCACAGGCCTCTATGTGGGGGAAACAGGGCAGAGACTCAGTCAACGAATGAACTCACACAGATCCAATATTAACAGCAGAACCGATCTCCCAGTGGCTGCACATTTTTCCGGAGAAAACCACTCTATTGAAGATTTGCGGGTTGTGGTTTTAATGGGACATTTTAAGACGCAGGAGAAAAGGAAAGAATGGGAGTACAAATTTATGCAAAAATTTCAAACTCTGCAATTTGGACTTAATATTCATGCCAGCTTCATGTCACACTATGTATGACCTGTGAGGGTCACAAATCACCTCCTGATAGCAAACAGATAACAGATCCCTCTGTCACGCACCACAACTTTCCAGATGATTTTTTTGACCTGTTGTAAATAACTTCTCAACTTAGATTGCATTTTGTTTTGTTTTTTTTTGTTTTTTTTTAAGGACTCTAAAATCCTTTGAAGACCATGTGTATAAAAATCTGTGAATTTTCAGTTCTTGTATCACACCATGTCTGATGAAGGGAGCTAGTACTCCTGAAAGCTTACTTATAAATATACTCAATTAGCCTCTAAAAGGTATCGCCTGATTTCTTCACTCTTCCACTACTTTCAATGGCTAACACGGTACAACATTATACTACTAGTAATGATTGTGTCAGTGGAGAAGAATAAGCCAGCAGCCCAGGTGATCACGTGTTCCTGCAAGGTACCCTCTGAGTCTATAAGACACAAGTTGGTTTCTAAGTATAGCACTTCTAATGTTCTATTAATATTAGCATGTCCCATTAATAGAAACCAGTTAAATAATAAAGTCTCTTTCCTATGTGTAGTCTGACTAGATATATGACTACAGCATTGTATAGTTAAATAACGCCATGTTAAGGTGATAGATGTAGCATATGATAGAGGGAGAGAAGCTGAGCTCTATGATTCATTGGTCTAGGAGAGACTGTGAGAGTCCACTGACCTGCACCCACACATTGATTGACAGCTTTCTCTGTGTCTGTCTGTGTACATGGCAAAAAATGCTGCGTTTTACAGTACCTGCAAAGTGGATGGGATTCTGGCTAATCCCATCCACACATTGCAAAAAAAAAAAAAAAAAAAAATTCTACAGCGGAAAAGCTGCGTTTTTGAAAATTGCAGCATGTCAATTATACCTGTGGAAATGTTGGCGTTTTCCGCAAAGGTATAATAGGGGCAGAAAGTTTGCAGAGGAAAACTGCGAAAATGCAATGAAAAACGTTGTGAAAAAAAAAAAAAGGTACTGCATTTCCGCCGTGGTTTTTTTTGCTCCATTTAGCTTCGTGGGACCTTAGCTTAAAAGCAGTTCTCAACCTGTGGTACCATACCTGGAACTGGTAGATTTAGGGAGTGCTCAGGTTCCAGTATTCTGGGGTCTAGTTCCACCCAAACCACCCTCCATCTTTGACATTGTGTAAGAGACAGCCAATGTTGTCCTAAGCTTCATTTGTCTGTATAAACTGTTAATGTTGAATGTATTTCTGTGATTCTGTTCCTTTAAGACAGCAGCCATTGTAATTGTGACATGATGCTGGAGTGAGACCCCCCCCCTTTTATGTCAGCCTGCCTGTTCTGCAGACAGAGTGTGAGCAGAGCAGCAGGAAGTGACGAGACAGAGAGCAGCAGCCATCTTGGCAAGTGTTGTATTGAACTGGTGTGGAGATTTTTCTGTACAGCTAAGCTGTATCTTGGTCCAGAGACAAACAGAGTGTAAAGAGACAACAGGACTAGTGAGTCCATGTGAAAGGAACTGTGCTCAGTGGCTGATCAGTGAGACTGACATTGTGACTGTGTATATGGATACCACAGATAGAGACTCGCAGTGCTGTTGATGTACTGGACAGCACCTGCTAAACCCCGGCTTACAACCCAGCTCAGTGTATGGATTCGGCAGGACTGTCAGTGTGCTGAGTGGAATCTGCTGTTGGATTACATTGCATTCATTGGGTTTCCCTGTTAAAGAGGACTTCATTTCTCCCAAGATCCTGATAACAGTGAGGAGAGGACGCTTCACTATAAAAGAAAGGAATGACTTTGGGCCCCACCGCGCGCTTCTACGGACTGTAAGCGGTCCACCTGGACCACTGGGGAAAAGGGGGTGCACCCAAATGTGATGTCAGGGTCAGTTAGGGATAGTTTTGAGTATATTGTTCATTCAGTGTCCATACTGCAGAAGTGGACAGAGTAAAAGTAGAAACCATTGCAGAATTTGCCTTGAAATTGTTCATGCTATATTGTATATTTTGCTTGTCTTTATCCCTGTCATTTTACCTTCAAATAGCCTTTATTAACTTATAGTAAATATATATTCTTTTCTTGAACTACCGCGTGTGCGTTCATTTCTGGTTGCGGAGTCCAAACCACCTGCCTTGCTCTCGGTTCACAATTGGGTGAGGGTTAAAGGGGCAGGTCTCCTCTACAGCAGTGGGTAGTCTGTGCTGAATAGACAGCCTCTGATCTGATGAGTGAGAGTTCCATCCACAGGCTGGGTAAAGATTATAGAGGGAGGATCATAGGGTTAGAGGTTCTTGTCCTGCTAGATTCTGCTCTAAATACCATGTAGTGAAGCGGAAGCAGTCTTTAATTCTTTCACTTGGACAATAGCAATCTAATGGTCAGGAACCAGATGTCAAAAAACTTTCGTCTTTGCTTCCTTTTGTGGGGAAGCATCTACCCAGTCCATTCGTAACAAGAAAACTAGTTTTTCCAATAATAGACAGTGTGTAGGTGCCAACCAGGTGTGTAGGATAGTCTTACGCGCAGCTGCAGATCTACAATAAGAAAGTCCTTTGATCTGTGGAGGAACAAGTGGATCCTGTGCAGGAACCAAAAAGGGCGTGGTGTAAGTGGTATCTGCAAAGCTGTGTTCGTGCAAAGGAAAGCGTGTACATGTTTCCAAAACAGTTGTATTTGTGGGCACTCCCAAAGGCAGTAATGGTGATCTGCAGTGATGGTGCTCGCCACACCTGGAACAGGTGTTCTCTCTCACTTGAGAAGTATCACATGATGGACACCACAATGTCCATTGGGGGTACTCACTTAGAACATTATTTTTTTTTTGTTTGTTTGAGGGGATATTTACCTTAAAAAGGTTGAGACTCACTGGTCTAAAGTCATTATCAGTCATCAGATCCACAAAGGATAAGGCACTCTCCAGCACTCACAGTGAATTGCTTAAAACATTTTTATTTCATGCGATCGCAGTGTGCGGACAGGGTATTCAGGACTCTCACAGTCTCTCCAAGGAGTCCTGCCAGGATTTACTCTGCTTTATATGGAGATAGGACAGGATAAATATTTTGACAGTTTCACTTTAAGAAACAATCCTTGTAAGATCTGCACCCAACCTAGTGTGTCTTTGTTTTGTTGTGCTTAGGGGACATTGGTTGGATGGACAAAAGGCTTCAAAGCCACAGACTGTGAAGGACAGGATGTAGTCGATATGTTGAGAGAAGCCATCAAGAGAAGGAATGTAAGTATATCTTCAAAATACTAAGGTGTATACCTCAAGGTCATGTGCTTTTTTTCATGGCTATTTAGGGCTGGTGAGGAAACATCTTAATGGACACCAGTACCTTCCTATATGAACTGAGTTGTAAAATTGTGTTATAAATAATTGCACCTCGGTGAAGATAATATCTAATAAGATGGAAGGCAATGTCTAGGGCTCTTACCTGACTCCTCAGTCTATGGGCAGATATAAATATTAATGGGTCCCTCTGCAAGGACAGTATATGGGTCCCTTGCTCTAAAATATATCCCTCTAGCAATCCACCAGTGATTTGTAAGCTATAAAATTCTTTAGCTCAGTCCCCTTTTGTATGATCTTATAGGCTGCTGGTAACTGATTTTAAGGTGACAGTGCCCCCCTATACCCAATGGGCTTTGTGTGGCTCCACAGGTTGCACCTATATAGTGTCCAGCCCTGCCTCAGTCTTACTTTAAAAAAAAAAAAAAAAAAAAAAAAAAAAAAGCCACTATACAAAATGAGAACAAAAATAAATAGCATTTTCTCTTTTTATTTTATGTGTTTTCCTGAGAATGTAAATCAGCCACCTATATAAGATACATGCTTCATGCTTTTTAATATTATAAGGTGTAATATAGCACAAAGTCTCAGCCACAGTATCCACGGCAAGATTGAGTAGGACGCTTATTTAGTCACTGTCCTGCTACGATCTCTGCCTCTGTGGAAAGTGAGAAGGTGGAACATGGATGGGGGGGGGTAGTAAAGAGTAATGGAAGAAAAAAAGGAGATTTGTAGATGAGTAGTAAGGGAACCATACAGTTATATGGGGATCTAGATATCTTCATATGGCAGGGATAAAGATCATATTATTTGACCATCTAAGCAAGATTTATTTTATGTATTACTGAACTTCTGGAGGAATTAACCTTGTCTCATGTGCCCCTTGGTAATTTATTTAATGGTTTTGATCTCTCTTTATTGCCGATTTCATTTATTTTTTAACGCTAGGCACACCGGCAAGTTTGTTTATAGTTTTATTTTTCAGGGGTTTTGTGTGATTTCCATGCATATTCAGTTGTATGTAGGGTAAGAACGCTGCTTGGGGCTAGTCATATTCTATTCTGGGGAACTGTATTTTGTCAATTAACATGTGGTTGATTTATATATTAAACAGTGGCCATGTACAGTGGGGGAAAAAAGTATTTAGTCAGCCACCAATTGTGCAAGTTCTCCCACTTAAAAAGATGAGGCCGGCCTGTAATTGTCATCATAGGTAGACCTCAACTAAGAGACAAAATGAGAAAACAAATCCAGAAAATCACATTGTCTGGTTTTTAAAGAATTTATTTGCAAATTATGGTGGAAAATAAGTATTTGGTCACCTACAAACAAGATTTCTGGCTCTCACAGACCTGTAACTTCTTCTTTAAGAGGCTCCTCTGTCCTCCACTCATTACCTGTAGTAATGGCTCCTGTTTGACATTATCAGTATAAAAGACACCTGTCCATAACCTCAAATAGTCACACTCCAAACTCCACTATGGTGAAGACCAAAGAGCTGTGGAAGGACACCAGAAACAAAATTGTAGACCTGCACCAGGCTGGGAAGACTGAATCTGCAATAGGCAAGCAGCTTGGTGTGAAGAAATCAACTGTGGGAGCAATAATTAGAAAATGGAAGACATACAGTCATGGCCAAAAGTTTTGAGAATGATACAAATATTAATTTTTACAAAGTCTACTGCTTCAGTTTTTCTAATTGCAATTTGCATATACTCCAGAATGTTATAAAGAGTGATCAGCTTAACAGCAATTACTTGCAAAGTCAATATTTGCCTAGAAAATGAACTTTATCCCCCAAAACACATTTCAACATCATTGCAGCCCTGCCTTAAAAGGACCACCTAACATCATTTCAGTGATTGCTCCATTAACACAGGTGTGGCTGTTGATGAGGACAGGGCTGGAGATCAATCTGTCATGATTAAGTAAGAATGACACCACTGGACACTTTAAAAGGAGGCTGGTGCTTGCCATCATTGTTTCTCTTCTGTTAACCATGGTTATCTCTAAAGAAACACGTGCAGTCATCATTGCACTGCACAAAAATGGCCTAACTGGGAAGAGTATTGCAGCTAGAAAGATTGCACCTCAGTCAACAATCTATCGCATCATCAAGAACTTCAAGGAGAGAGGTTCCATTGGTGCCAAAAAGGCTCCAGGGCGCCCAAGAAAGACCAGCAAGCGGCAGGACCGTCTCTTAAAAGTGTTTCAGCTGCGGGATCGGGCTACCAGCAGTGCAGAGCTTGCTGAGGAATGGCAGCAGGCAGGTGTGAGTGCATCTGCACGCACTGTGAGGCGGAGACTCTTGGAGCAAGGCCTGGTCTCAAGGAGGGCAGCAAAGAAGCCACTTCTCTCCAGAAAAAACATCAGGGACAGACTGATATTCTGCAAAAGGTACAGGGAGTGGACTGCTGAGGACTGGGGGAAAGTCATTTTCTCTGATGAATCCCCTTTTCGATTGTTTGGAACATCTGGAAAACAGCTTATTCGGAGAAGAAGAGGTGAGCGCTACCACCAGTCTTGTCTCATGCCAACTGTAAAGCATCCTGAAACCATTCATGTGTGGGGTTGCTTCTCAGCCAAGGGAATCGGCTCTCTCACAGTCTTGCCTAAAAACACAGCCATGAATAAAGAATGGTACCAGAATGTCCTCCAAGAGCAACTTCTCCCAACCGTCCAAGAGCAGTTTGGCGCTCAACAATGCCTTTTCCAGCATGATGGAGCACCTTGCCATAAAGCAAAGGTGATAACTAAATGGATCAGGGAACAAAACATAGAGATTTTGGGTCCATGGCCTGGAAACTCCCCAGATCTTAATCCCATTGAGAACTTGTGGTCAATCATCAAGAGACAGGTGGACAAACAAAAACCAACAAATTCAGACAAAATTAAAGCATTGATTCTGCAAGAATGGACTGCTATCAGTCAGGATTTGGTCCAAAAGTTGATTGAGAGCATGCCAGGGAGAATTGCAGAGGTCCTGAAGAAGAAGGGTCAACACTGCAAATATTGACTTGCTGCATTAACTCATTCTAACTGTCAATATAAGCTTCTGTTACTCATAATATGAATGCAATTATATTTCTGTATGTGATAAAAACATCTGACAAACACACATAAAAACCAGAGGGCAGCAGATCATGTGAAAATATAATATTTGTGTCATTCTCAAAACTTTTGGCCATGACTGTACAAGAGCACTGATAATCTCCCTCGATCAGGGGCTCCCACGCAAGATCTCACCCCGTGGGGTCAAAATGATCACAAGAATGGTGAGCAAAAATCCCAGAACCACACGGGGGAACCTAGTGAATGTTCTGCAGAAAGCTGGGACTAACGTAACAAAGGCTACCGTCAGTAACACACTACACCTCCAGGGACTCAGATCCTGCAGTGCCAGACGTGCCTCCCTGCTTAAGCCAGTACATATCTGGGCCCGTCTGAACTTTGCTAGAGAGCATTTGTATGTTCCAGAAGAGTATTGGGAGAATGTCATATGGTCAGATGAAACCAAAGTAGAACTGTTTGGTAGAAACACAACTCGTCGTGTTTGGAGGAGAGTGAATGCTGAGTTGCATCCAAAGAACACCATACCTACTGTGAAGCATGGGGGTGGCAACATCATGCTTTGGGGCTGTTTCTCTGCAAAGGGACCAGGACGACTGATCCGTGTACATGAAAGAAGGAATGGGGCCATGTATCGTGAGATTTTGAGTGCAAACCCCCTTCCATCAGCAAGGGCACTGAAGATGAAACGTGGCTGGGTCTTTCAGCATGACAATGATCCCAAGCACACTGCTAGGGCAACGAAGGAGCGGCTTTGTAAGAAGCATTTCAAGGTCCTGGAGTGGCCTAGCCAGTCTCCAGATCTCAACCCCATAGAAAACCTTTGGAGGGAGTTGAAAGTCCGTGTTGCCCAGCGACAGCCCCAAAACATCACTGCTCTAGAGGAGATCTGCATGGAGGAATGGGCCAACATACCAGCAACAGTGTGTGCCAACCTTGTGAAGACTTACAGAAGACGTTTGACCTCTGTCATTGCCAACAAAGGATATTTAACAACATATTGAGATGAACTTTTGTTATTGACCAAATACTTATTTTCCACCATAATTTGCAAATAAATTCTTTAAAAATCAGACAATGTGGTTTTCTGGATTTGTTTTCTCATTTTGTCTCTCATAGTTGAGGTCTACCTATGATGACAATTATAGGCCGGCCTCATCTTTTTAAGTGGGAGAACTTGCACAATTGATGGCTGACTAAATACTTTTTTCCCCCACTGTATATTACAGATAAGGGATGGGTATGGGAGATCTAAATCGTATCATGTCTGTGCCCCTTGTTTGTACTTTTTGTTTTTAACTTGTGATGTGTCCATTTTTGTGTGTTGAATATAAAATCATTTTTTAATTTTGTATCTGACATGAACTATTTTAACCTTTTTTCTCTATATGGAATTTTTTCCCCAGAGCTCCCTCAGCTCTAGAAGGCTGATACTGGTGAAATAATTGGTTTATATAACAGTTTCCTATATAGACATCACCTTTTTAGAAGCTGCTGTGCCGATCAGTGGATCACTTGGGGTGTGGCTTCTTTTCCCACGCCATTACCCCATCCTTTCCTCCACGGGCAGCTGATTTTGCTGGAGAAAGTTGCTGACTATACCCTTCCCCTACATTTATAATAGACTTCAGGCAGTAATACATCAGTGTGCTAGCTGCTCTCAGCTATTTCTAGTAAAGGGGTATAATAAGACAGACAAGGGTTATTGTTTGTACATCGTCATCCTTAGGCTAAGGCTCCACGTAGCGAACAGAGCCGAAAAACACACAGTTTTTTTTAAGTAGCACTTTTCACAGAAAGTCCGCAGTTTTCTCCTCTACGGACTTTCTGTCTCTATTATACCTATATGGAAAACGTCAGTGTTTCCGTAGGTATAATTGACACACTGCAATTTACAAAAACGGTTTTGGAAATCTCAGCATTTCCGCTGCAGATGTTTTTCTGCAATGTGTGAATCCCAAAATCCCATCTACTTTGCAGGTACTGTAATACACAGCGTTTTTTGCCACAACCTATTTTCAATGTGGAGCCCGGCCTTAAGAGGAAATATGGTGAAAATCTGCCACACACAACATACAAGTCAAAATAAAATTGATAGACGTTTGCTTAGAATGGGATTTACTAGGCTCATTTGTACTTGTTTTACACTATTCAGTAATGGTCATAACATGATTTGTATAGTAGTTACTGTAATAATTTATATGTTCTTCAATAACAATTGTTATGTACACCAACACCTGTATTTGGTTTTGAAGGAGTTTGACTTGGACATTGTGGCAATTGTCAATGACACAGTAGGAACCATGATGACTTGTGGATATGAAGCTCCAGACTGTGAGATCGGGCTCATTGCAGGTAATACTAGAATAGAATATCTATGTAACTGTAGTTGGCCATCAGAACCAAACTTTACTGCAGTGGCGTCATTGCCCTGTAAAAAGAAGTTGCATGGTACTGTAGCATTTTACCACCATCCATATGCAAATAAGTTCACCTTGGTGGGAAGAAGAAAACTATATCTAGTGCCACCTTTTAGAAGATAGCTCCCTATATATCAATGCCTCATAAATACAATCTAAATACATGTCTTTTTTTTCCCCAGGTACTGGGAGCAATGTGTGTTATATGGAAGAAATGAAGAATATTGAAGTAATAGATGGAGATGAAGGAAAAATGTGTATCAACACAGAATGGGGAGGATTTGGGGATAATGGCTGTCTCTCTGACATTCAGACACAATATGATATCCATGTGGATAAATACTCCTTAAATTCTGGAAAACAAAGGTAAAATATATTGCTAAATAAATTGTGCATCATAACGGGTTGGTAGGACATCTATTCAACTTTTCCCCTGTACTAGTTTTCACAGATCTTCCCTATAAATAAAAAAAAAATATATTGTACTTGTACATGAAATAGCTTTTTAGTTTTGCCTATCAGCTGCACAGCTTTTTGTCTTTAGTCTCAGAGGGGGCGGTCCAGACTACACAGCTAGTCTACAACCATCTTATTTCTTGCATTTTTTTCTTGTTTTGCATCTTTCAAGATCTGTTCAGCAAATTTTTCTGTAGCAAATCTTCCAATTGGCATGAAAATTATTTATGTGAATCTTGTAAATAGTAGAAAATACCATGGAATAAATCAATTTAATTTACTTGCACTGTGGCTTGCACATGACTAATCTATCTGTATATATGTTTCACGCAGATATGAAAAGATGACAAGTGGAATGTACCTTGGAGAAATCGTCAGACAGATTCTGATTGATTTAACCAAACGCGGCCTCTTATTCCGAGGACAGATTTCTGAACGACTGAGGACAAAAGGGATATTTGAAACTAAATTTTTGTCTCAAATAGAAAGGTGATTATTTTTTTTGACATTCTGTACATCAGTATTCACAACCAGTTATTCAGGCGCCACATGCCCCCCTGCTTGTGACTCTTCATGTGGTGCAGATATTTTTATGCACTAGTGACAACACCTCTCGGCATGTGACCTCCAGACCTGCTCCTGGCACCAGGTTTTTGTGGGCCCTTTAGCGTCAGAGCCTCAGTGGGCCCCTTTGTGGCACAACTCATGTGGCAGCAGTGTTTCCCTCTAAAAGGCCCCAAAGCAAAAAGCACCTGAAATTGGATAGTTTTTGTCACGGCAATCTGCTGGAAAGATGTAAGTCTTCTCTAACTGTGGGTGAAATCTGCTGCTATAATTCACGTGCCCCATAAAGTATAACAGCCTCCTTATGCCCCCATACAGTACAATGACCCTTTTATGCCCTCATACACAGTAAAGGCCTGTTATATCACCATACAGTACAATACCACCTAAAGCCCCTATACAGTGCCTATTTATTCCCCCCTATAATGGTCTTTAAAACCCCTATATAGTACAGTGCCTTCTTATGCCCTCATATAAAATTAGTCCCCTTTATGCCTTACCCCCACCCCCCCTGCTTTATGGGGGTTGAGCGGTAATTGCAGATTTCACTTTCACTTGCAGCTCATAGCCCCTCAGACCCCATACCTTCCCTGCTCTGGGAACCTTGTCAGTGCTGAAGCAGGGAAGGGCTGGGGGGATCTGAGAATGTACGAGCGGTAAGTGAGAGAAAAATCTGTACTTACTGCTCGGCTCTGTATTGATGGAAGTGCTCATAGCTGAACCCAAGTGGGCCCTCCAATGGCACTTCCAGCAAGCAGCTTAATAGGAAACATGGACAAGGGGTTGCCCTATGACAAAGCCATGTGGACCTCATCATATCTTCAAGTAAATGGTTTCCCTTTTTAAACTCTCGTCATAAATTAGGTGCATCCTCAAGGCCCATGCATCTAGTCTGAGATCTAAGCCAGCTTGTTGCTAGCATAGATTTCAGTCATTTATGCCAGAAAACTGGAATAAATGACCATCTGTCGAGGCCAATGGCACTTGCAACAAATTACCGTATTTTTCGGACTATAAGACGCACCTAGGTTTTAGAGGAAGAAAATAGGGGAAAAAGAATTTTGAAGCAAAAAATGGTAAAATATTTAATATATGGGAGTTGTAGTTTTGCAATAGCTGCAAGGCCACATTGACAGGTACGGGAAGGCATAGGGCATCTTTTATTGCGGAGCTAGATGTTTTTTTTAGTTATACCATTTTAGGGCATGTCTATTGCTTTGATCACTTTTTATTCAAATCAAAGGTGAAACACTGAAAAAAACAGCAGTTCACCACTTTTGATTTTTTTTTCTGCTATGACGTTCACCCTACGAGAAATATATTTTTATAAGTTTGTAGACCGGGTGTTTTCAGACACAGGGATACCTAATGTGAATGTGTTTCACAGTAATTTTTACTTTTATATGTATTCTAGGGAAAGGGGTTGATTTAGAACTTTTATTTATTTATTTTTTTTACTATTTTATTAGCCCCCCTTAAGGGGTTTGAACCTGCAATCATTTGATTCCAAGTCAGATAGACTGCAATACAAGTGTATTGCAGTCTATGGGAGATTCTGTACATGAGTATTGCGCCTGGTCATAGACCGATCATAGACCTGTTGCAATAGTAATATTCCTGGGAGCCTTCATAAGGCTCTCGGCTGTCACACGAACAGGTCGGCTCCTGACAAGATGGTTGACAATAAGCCAGCTCATGTAACCTTAATTTCAACTCTGTATGAGGTAATGTCTATATGGTTGTAATCAAGAACGCACTCTATCAAGTTTGACATGTTCTGGGATGCGTACGTGTCCCAGGAAGACATTCCAGTGGAAGTTGGCCCCTTTCACAGGAATGTGAGCCTGGAGACAAGTAATGCCTTACAGATGTGCATACACTTCTGTGATCGCCCACTCCTATGACGCATACAAAGGGTATATAAGATGGTTAATATCTCCTAGCCGTTGTTGCGACCTTGACAGCAATGATTGGGGACGCCTGATGCTGCGTGATGAGACCTGTCACAACGGCTTGGTGATATTTCCTGAAGATACCCTGATCGGAATTCATCAATGAAGCTTGGCAGTGTTGTAAGTATTGATTTGACATTTTGATATCTTTTTATACTTTTCTTTGTTGTAAGTATTGATTTTATTACTTTTTGATATCTTTTTTATACTTTTCTTAATAAAATGTTAAACTATTGTTGATAGTCTAGTGTTTTATTCTATAACTTGTTCTATAACACGGAATCCAAAGAATCTTTTTCCCTTTGGCACAACAGCCTGCAACTTCAAAAGGTACGGGGCCGGAGGGGACCGCCCCGGGGTGTACTTTTTTACTTTAGGGGGGGGGCTTTTAAGTAGTAATGCCCGCGATCAGACTGGACTCTGATCGTGGGCATTAGCTCCGGGTCTGCACTGTACATTATAGCGTGAAACCCGGTAGCTATGGCGACCGCTCTGCAGCAGAGCGGCCGCCATCATCTTTACAGACTCGGCATCTGCTGTAATAGTACGGCAGATGCCGGGATGGGTTCACTGAAACACCTGCTCCTCCAAGCCCAGGGCCCGCACATCGTCCCACTCCTGCCGCTATAGGAAGCCCCGCTACAGGAAGCCGGCGGTGGCAGGTGTGGGGCGATTCTGCGACCCCGCTCCTCTGCCCCCCCCCCCCCCCCCAACACCCACATTCGGACGATAAGATGCACCCCCCATTTTCCTCCCAAATTTGGGGGGAAAAAAGTGCGTCTTATAGTCCGAAAAATACGGTATATTGCAAGTGGCATTTGAAAAATTACTGTTTAAGGCTAAGACCCCACGTAGCAGACCGCAGCGAAAAAGCACTGTGGGAAAAACCTTGTCGGAAACGCATTGCACTTTTTCCCAAAGGGCTTATCACAGAGAGTCCAGAGTTTTCCTCTGTGGACTTTCTGCTTCAGTTATACCTAGGTTCTTCAGCAACTGAGTTGTGTGCCATGATGTATAGTGTACCCCTTAGGCAGGGTTCACACTACCATTGATGTCCGTTTGATAGTGTCCGTTAAAAAAGGAAAAAAAAAAAAAAAAAACGGACACCTATCATAAGACATTAACGGACACTAACTGATGTTAATGTGTCCGTTTTTTTAACTGATCCAATTAATGGATTAGTTTAAAAAAACGGACACATTATCATCAGTTAGTGTCCGTTTAACACTGTCCATTTTTTTTTTTTCTGCTTTCTGAGCATGCGCAGGAAAAAAAACGGACATAAAATAATGGACAGTAACTGATGGCTATCAGTTACTGTCAGTTATAAGTCCGTTACCCATAGACTTCAATGTTAAAAAAATAACGGACACTTGCTGTCCGTCAAGAATCCGTTTTTTTCAAACAGACAAAAAGTCCTGCATGTAGGATTTTTTGTCCGCGAAAAATAACGGACTTCTGACAGATTTGGTGTAAACTGACAATATAAAAACCCATTGAAACGAATGGAAATTTTAACGGATTTCTGACGGTTCAGCTAGTGTCCGATGCTAAAATCTTGTAACTGACAATAGCAACGGACAATACTGACGGTCACCAACTGTAGTGTGAACGCCCCCTTACTGTGACTGACACAGCATACTGTTTCAACTTATCTGCTTTTTAGGAGAATGGCGTTTTTGTATAGATTTATCACTGATCACTACTTTTTCCTTTTCACAGTGATCGTCTAGCTCTCCTCCAGGTCCGAAAGATCCTCCAACAACTTGGTTTAGATAGTACATGTGATGACAGTATCATTGTAAAGGAAGTTTGTGGTGCAGTGTCAACGAGAGCAGCAAAGTTATGTGGAGCTGGCTTGGCTGCAATTGTAGACAAAATCAGAGAAAATCGTGGTCTGGACCATCTCAAAACTACAGTTGGTGTTGATGGGACCTTGTATAAGCTTCACCCACAGTAAGTTCTAGGTGTATTATTACATAATAAGCTATAAAGGGATAGAAATCAGGATATTTCTCATACAGCGCTCTAGACACCATTACCGCTTACAAATGACACTAGGTGATTCTGCAAAAATGTTCATCATACAAATATAGAGCAAGTTATTCAAAAACATAGAAATAGAAGAAAAACTATAGAAAACAGAAATTTGGCAACCGCTATGGTCAAGACGTAAACAATCTTAATATGTAGATAGTGTAAACTTAGACTAGACTGTCTAAAAATGTGACCTATATCACAGTGGCTGATGCTGGATGATGAATCTGGTGTATCTCTAGACTGTCTAGTCGAAGTTTATATCACCCATTAGCTGGCTTATTTTTGCGCCCGAATTTTGTAGTACATTGCTACATCTTAAACCCTCCACTTTCCACCCTGTGGTCAGACAAAGCGAAAAAGTGTTTGAAACACACATATTAAATGTATGAGCATTATCAAAGCCAAAAAAATAATAAGGATGATTTATGCCTTGCACGCAAGTTTTCTGACATAAAAGGCATGGGAAAAAAAAAATTGCTAATTTTTACAACTTTTTTTCACCACCTTCCAGGAAAAGGGTGTGAAATGTGAGGGGGTCAGTGGCCCTGCCAGATCTATGATAATTTATGCCAGTTTACAAGATGGCATAGATTTCAGTGCAAGTGCACAGCCTGACGTAGAATACACATGATTTATGACGGCATACACCTCCTCATAAATGAGACACGCCTTCCGACAGTGCAGGGGACATGAAGACCTGCGTTGAAGCCCTAGCGTTTAAAAAAAAATAAAAGTATATCTTCTTGTGAATGGGTAGAAGTAATATTGTATTCTTAGTGTTGTAGTATAGAAACTATCAGCATATAAAGAGAAAGGCTTCACATAATGGTGGCCAATATGTTGTTAATTTTTAGGATAGTGGGCCATAGCCAAAAAGTGCTGCGGAAATGCATTGAATTTTTTTTTAAACAGCGTTTTTCACAGACTTTGTCTGCGGCAGATATTTTTCTACAATGTGTGGATGGGATTATGCAAATTTATTATTATTATTGTTTATTTATATAGCACCATTTAATTCCATAGTGCTTTACATTCTCATCAACTTTGCAGTTACTGTAAAACATTACGCAACGTGGGACCCCTTCCTAAAGGGTTTTTTCAGGCTTTTCAATTGACGACATATCATTTAGGACCCCTGCCTTCCCTTCAAACAGCTGATCAGCAGAGGGCCTGGTGTGTCAGACTTCCACCAATGTCCAGTAAGGATAGGTCATCAATTAATAAGCTTAAAAAAAGCCTTTAATTATCAAGGCCTGGATGTGCCATGCTATAAAAAACACACACACCCACCACCACTTAGGTAACACTAACTTAAGAGTTACACACAAATACATAATACTAATAAAAATTTGGCTATAGTATATTAAACCGGTTCCGTATCATTCACCACTTCCAGATATGTTAATTATTTTTAATTATTTATTTTTTATATATATATAGTTTCTCTAAAATCTTGCAAGAAACTGTGAAGAAGTTGTCACCGCAATGTGATGTGACATTCATCCTCTCTGAAGATGGCAGTGGGAAGGGAGCTGCGCTCATCACAGCGGTGGCCAAGCGGTTTCACAGTCAGGAGGAAGAGGACAAGAGTTAGGTTGCCAAAACAAAATTCTTGTATTTCTAAAAAACTTCCAGGAGTCAACAATTCTTATCAGCATGGAGTTATGAAAATAAAAATAGAAGTATCACAGGTACTTAGCTTGGTGTGAAGTATTCGCACATTGTATAGGATAGCAATATATATGTTAAAGAGAGTCCATATCACCAGCTATTAGGTGATGGGGAAAGGAGGGGGATTTATTATGAATGGTGTTCTGTGCGCCGCTCTTAATAATTCTTGTGCAGTTTAGCACCAATGGGGGAATGGATTAAGAAGCTATGACCTCACAATTCTTCAGGTGCGCTCCTGTGGGCCAGAACTGAAATCTACACCAGTCAGGAACAGTCATGTACTTTGGGTATAACTCACACCAGCTTTCTGGCATGAGTTATAGTAACCACCTTTCTTGGTCTCTGCCCTGCTTCACCTACTTTCATAAAAAGTGGCACATCTTTAGCTGTGTTCCAAAAAAAGCACCACATTTACCCTATGCCAAAAAAGTGGTGTCGTGAGTTAGTAAATTCTCCCTACTTTACCACAAGATATCAGTATGCAGAAATAAAGTTTTTATACTTTATGCATATGTGTTAAATAGAGCACCAGCCATGCCCAAGCCTCCTGGTGCAAGAGTCCAGTTGTATTTGTCTGTGAAATACCTTCTTCAATTGTTTCTTTACTTAAAAGTAAAATAACTATGCTTGATTTATGTGGTCTTAGACGCTTTCATTTAAAGGGAGTCTGTCACCACAACTCGGCCAAGTTGCTGAGGTATTGCTATTTTTGTCAATATGCAAATTAGCTGTTTGGAGCAATGAGGGTGTTGCCACTTACCTCTTTGTTGCAAATCCAGAGTGCTAAAATGAACTGATGTGGGTTTTTTTTTGTGTTTCCCACTACAACCATGCCAATTTATTTAAAGCTTAGGCTATTCATACAAATGAAATAATAAAACTCTCCATTTTACACAGAAATCCATGAAAACAAGCAAAAATAGGACATGTCCACACAGTCCGTTGGCCCCATAGACCTTCAGTGCGTTGAACATGGCCATGTGACTAGATCTTTAGGTTAAGGTCACACCTTGCAGTTTTTCCCATGGACATAATGGGGTGGGAAAGGCAAGAATGAAACACAGTGGAAGAGCACTGAAACATAATGGGTCATCAAAATATTGGTTATGCGATTAGACCCTATTCACATGAATGAATTGTAATGCAACATAAGAGAGTGTCATCTTCTGATTGTATTTTGCACAATGCATAGAGTTTATATGAAAGACTTCACACCCACACGTAGCGCCCCTTCACTGCACTAAATTAGAACAGAGTGAGTCTCAATGAGCTACAATAGGATTAAAGAGCTGCGTATATGGTCTTTTAGTCTCTGTAGATGTAGCGACTGTCATTGAGTGTATCATTTCAATCTCTGTTAGAAGGTTAGTTGGTGGCAAGGTGCACTGGATGCACAGGATAATATATCCGTATTAATTCAGAGAATTAACAGAGGTCTTTCTTGCTATTGCAATAATAAAGGCATGTAGTGATTCAGCGGTACTATCTCTGACTGCATCATACCTTACAAGGCTTTTCCATATTATTCTAATGTCAATATCCTAAGGATAGGTCACCCATATCAGATCGGTGGGGTCTGACACACCCTGCACCCCCACTGATCAGCTGTTCTCAGTAGCTGATACAAAGAGAATGGAGCAGGAAGCAGACAGTACTGCCCTTTAGTTGTACGCTTGGTCTCTGTCACTTGTCTACATTAAAATAAATAAGGTCACCGGGGGTAGGACACAAAGCAAACTACATGCTATTTACTTTTATATTTTGTTGCTCTCTAGAGTAGTGTTTCTCAACCTGCAGTATACGTACACTTGGCTATGCCTGGGGGATCACAACACAGTGAGAGCCAATTCCCCCAGTGGTCATGGGTGCCATCCTTACTTTACAAGTGCATTGACCACTTCCATGAATACTGACCTGGGGAGCGGGCAGTCAACTGCGCTCAGTCCTCACCACTCTACTTCCTGAGGTTAGAGTAATATAATCTCAAAACAGATTTCCCATTGAGCACCAGTATTATCATTGAGGAGGAAACTAATGTGCAGGACTTGGCCGTGCTGATCATGGATGTGACCCAGCTGGCACAGGTTAATACTAAACTCCATCATCCTTAATATAGTCCCATACATACAGCAGATATAACCATTCATACCACTATGTGTGCTTGGCCACCAGAATTGTTCAATGATTTAACCACAAAATAATACATAGAAAACACGTAGGCTCGAGATCCTCGGCACTGGGCATGAATCTTGTTGTTATAAAATGTATTCACAGCGAGGCTGAAATTTGGATAATTTGCAAGGTCATTTATTTTATACAAAAAGCAAAATGCCATTCCAAGCAGAGGGCTGAACAGTGGAATTGTTAAAGAATGGACTCTGCTTATTCAATAAGGTCACTTCAAGGCAGCGCACAGGACCAAAACAAAAGTTATTTCCAGTAGACTACTGTAGTGGCAAAGCTGGGAGTCCCTGACCTGTATATGTGAGCAGCTCTGTGTACGAAGCCGTATCACATGACAGAGGAGGTAAGTGTTTTATCATATACCATTACTAATGATAAGTATAGAAGACGCCCTAATGATACAATAATCCTAATGCCTATACTGGTGGTGTGCAGTGCAATATTCTGTTAAATGTCACATATTCAGCATCTACCAATAATGAATAATGTATAATTGACATTTATTGGGAAGTGGTTACCTGGTTAGAGAGCGGCAGCTCCTTCATACAGAGGATTGTCAGGGGTTGCAGAAGTCGCCCCCTACTGATAACTTCAAATAGGCTATCACTATTAAATTCTAGGAAAACCAAACCAAAAACTACATGAGGGAGTCTGAAAGGTAAACGTACTATGTATTACAGGAAAGAGGTATTTTCTCTATCATATAATAAGTCTTAATTGATTATAATTATTTATTAATTTCATATGTGGGAATGAAAATCCTCAAAGACTACATCTGATCATCACTATGCATCGATAGAAGTCTCGCTGTGCTATTATTTATTATATCACAAGCTGCCATGCCTTCATTAAGTTACTAATAAACATGATTAGAATTATTATCCTCCAACCAAACAAATGAATTATTTATAGCATGCAGCCAGATATACAAGTAGTTATTCACGTCATTGCACTGGCTGAGGCACCATCACTCACCACAGACACAAACAAACCTCATAAGTCTATTGGATGTGGTATAAAACACTATAAAACTGTAATATGGGTCTGAACAATTAGACAGCACAATCTGCGTAATCTTAGTATTTCACGTGACCATTGAAGTCAGTGTGCAGTCATTTGTGGCAAAGCACAAAGAAAGAAAAGTTACAAACCCACAAAATACATTTGCAGACAATTTCAAAGCAAGTGCTCAATAGAGGTATAGGATCCTCTTACGGTACGTGCTCTATAGTTGGTGTATGAGCCTCTTACGGTACGTGCTCTATAGTTGGTGTATGAGCCTCTTACGGTACGTGCTCTATAGTGGTGTATGAGCCTCTTACGGTACGTGCTCTATAGTGGTGTATGAGCCTCTTACGGTACATGCTCTATAGTGGTGTATGAGCCTCTTACGGTACGCGCTCTATAGTGGTGTATGAGCCTCTTACGGTACGCGCTCTATAGTGGTGTATGAGCCTCTTACGGTACGCGCTCTATAGTGGTGTATGAGCCTCTTACGGTACGTGCTCTATAGTGGTGTATGAGCCTCTTACGGTACATGCTCTATAGTGGTGTATGAGCCTCTTACGGTACGCGCTCTATAGTGGTGTAGAGCCTCTTACGGTACGCGCTCTATAGTGGTGTATGAGCCTCTTACGGTACGCGCTCTATAGTGGTGTATGAGCCTCTTACGGTACGCGTTCTATAGTGGTGTATGAGCCTCTTACAGTTCCTTAACATGCCTACAATTTCATACAAAGACATATGGGGGGGTATCAAACGTGTTATGCCACGTGGTGTTGTAAATTAGATCTGCAAATAATTAAAAGAACTTGTGATTAAAGTAGTCGTAAGTGGCATTTTTTGCACCAGCCTTGCCAGTTTTCCAAAAGAGGGCATGGGTAGAGCTTCCACCCGCTTCATATTCATTAACGTTCATGCCACAAAGGTAGTGTAAATGACATTAAAATCTACAGGGCTGTTGCAGATTTGCACCTCACACCAGGGTCCTAAGGGGAAGTGCCTAATTCGTGATCATGGGCAGCCTCACCATGAATTAAAAGGCAGCATTAAGGCCAGTGTAAAATACACCAGTCTTGATGAATACCCCCGAGGAGTCCAAAAAAAAAAAAAAAAAAAGTGCCATTTTCCTTTGAAATCCAAATGTATGAAGGTATTCTTCCCTAGAAGCTGTTTGTGTACTACTTTGTATACTAGTGACCCACACATTCATTTTCCACAGACAGCACACAGTCCCATGGATTTTATGGATGTGTTGTGTCCATGATTAATTCAATGGATCAACCTTATTAAATGGCTATATGTAATGCCTTGGATCTGTGTAAAACAGCACACCGATGGCATCCATGATTTTCGCTGACCCGTAGACTTCAATAGGCATGATTGGTCTGCAAAGTGTACCCAGATACGGCATGTCTTCATGGAATAAAACTGTACATATATATATATATATATATATATATATATATATATATATATATATATATATATATATATATATATATATATATATATAATCAAAAAAAATATAAAATATAAAATAAAAAAATAATATATATACTTTTAAAAAAAAAAAAATAATATTATATAATTATAATAAATTA